>JAVIWC010005202.1:0-564559 GCA_031894815.1 Creontiades dilutus | reverse complement strand
GAGGTGTTGTGCAAGACCTTGTAAATGTGCCATTAAAACCATTAGAAGTACCTACTTGGGTCGGGAGTCATGTGACTGTGATTGTCTATTTGCCAATGATCTCGTCCCAATGGGTAGAGTGGGCTTCAGAGGGCATTGGGGCCCGCAACTACCGACATTTTCATGCCGTCCGGGTGGCTACATTAGCCACCGCGGTGAGGTGTTCGAGAGGTAGTCTGTGGGACAGTAGATACCCTTTGCCGTGCCTGTCGGGGTAAAAATGAAACCTCTACCATGTGGTGCAGCAGTGTCCAAGGACTCACAGTGGCCTCATTCTCCGTCATGATGCGGCTGTCAAGCAGATAGCAGGTGCATTGTTGTCCAGTGGCTGGGATGTGGAAAGAGAGAGGCTGTATCATATGCCAAGTGACCAGGGCAAGAAGCCAGATATCGTTGCCATTAAGCCCGACGGGTCTGCCATAATCCTGGATGTCCGAGTTGTCAGTGGCAGCGTGGACATGGAGCGGACCTGGAGGGCTAAGATAAGCAAATATGATAGGAACGACCTGCGGCAAGCAGTATCTGAGCTAAAAGGAGTGGCGCCTAACAACATCAAGGTTATGGCTGCAACCGTGTCATGGCACAGAGTGTGGTGCGGGAAAAGTGCCACGGAGTTACTTGAGCTGGGCATCTCGTTGGGAGTACTTCTTGGAATCACCACCCGCGTCATCCGGGGCTTGTACTTGAATTGGTGGTCATTTTATAGGGGCACTTCCTTTCATCCCTCCCTTCCTCCTCCTTCATCCACTACTTCCCATATCTCAAGGGCCGGCGTCAGGTAACCTGGGCGTCCTCCCCACTTTTATTTCATTTAGTTTTTTTCGTTTTCATTTAATGGCGTGCCCCCTCCGTCTTCAAGGAGAGATTATTAAAAAAAAAAAAAAAAAAAAAAAAAAATTGACCGTGTTCGTTTTAGAGCAATAAACTATATGCATGAAGAGTTGGTGCTATACCTAGACCGACTGGGGCTGCTAGTGCTCATGTACCCCAACGTGCCCGTGGGGCCATGCCATCAACTGGACCGTTACTTCATCAGCTCCGCCTCCGCGTTTGCTCCCCCAAGAGGCACGTTGTGAGATCAGTCGATCCCTAGCCGTCTTACAACAGGTAAGTCTCCTTTTCCAATATTTGCGGTTTCCTTAACATAACCCAAATTCTCTCTTGATTTCATATCGGATCTATATCAGTTTCAATAAATCTATATAAACTCCAATCCGATTTGTTATTCATTAAAATACCCAATTCACCATTAATTTCTATTTTCAAGTTCAAATTATTGAAATAGTAAATTAGGTTTTTGAGGTAGAAATAAGTGTTAATTATCATAGATAATCACACTTCACAGGTAACCCCATATGAAAACGCCATGAGGTGGCGTTACGTTACTTCTTGGTTAAGTTACCCATCAAAAGCTCCAAAAGTGAGCATATGATTTAAAAAAAAAATAAAAATTCATCATACGAGAATGGACAATCAGAGCCAGTGGGCGGTTAAGTCTTATTTTAGGTTAAGTCTTGGTCATTGGGCTTTGAATGCTTTATTCTTTACTCTTCTCGTTCAACCAACATTTTCGTCAACGGTTTAGGGAATTAATCATCGCCAAATCCAAATTATCATCATTTTTTACTGGAAAAAGAGGGTATACACGCAACGGGCCTCCAATAAAACTTGAGTGCATCATTAGTTATCATGAATTGCAAATTGCATGTTGAACAACCTACCAACATATACGCAATCCATGTTTTTTTTTTGTTTTTTTCCTTATAGTGTTAGGACTAGTTTACCAATAATTTTCCATTTTTCGCTAGAATAAGAATTTGGACAGGTTATGAGACAGACAGTCGATAAATACTAAAAACAGAGTGTATCCGAGTATATATTACCAACCCCATTTGAAAGGATGGAATGTTTGAAAGGTTCCTTAAGTAAAATAAACGACTGTGAGTTTTCAACCTAGTTATTAACACCATTGCCACAAAACTGGCCAGTGTGTGAATATGCAATGATGATCATCACTAGTGCAGCTTCATTGGAATTACATTTGGCCAATATCAGAGCCAGGCCAAACTGAGCGAACACAGACCATTGAGTAGAGGGGTTCTCATGAATAGGAACGTACAGAGACCATCATTATAAAAATACATTCTCATTTCCAACCTCTGCTTGAAACAGCGATCACGAAGCGTCCGGTATTACAGCTTTGTCAACAGGTAAGAGGCTGAAGATTGCGTTGAACACCTCAATGTGGTTACTCTGAAAAAATGTGAAACAAAAGAGTTCGCTATAATTGTTAGATGACCAAACTACGGTCAGGTCAGAGTAGGAAGTTACGTGAAATTAGCCGACCGCTGCCTGTCATCCCTTCTACACTCATCTACATCTAACACCATGCATGTTGATTTCACCAACCAGAAAATCAACTACATCCCACTTTACCTCAACAACGGTGCGAAAGCCAAATACCTGCAAGCCCTGCCCTCTTGCTGGTTTTCTTCCTCAAGGTAGTAGTGGGAAGCGGGTCGTGGATTGGAGGAGGAGGTAGGGAAGGGGTATCAGACTGCTACTCCCCCTCTCCCTGCAACCCATCTGGCGATGGGACCATCTCACGTAACTTCTTACGCTGACCCAACTACAGGTAATCAATTGACGAGTAAGACATGATGGCATTCATTTAGAAGGCTAAAACAACCTATTACAACACCAACTACTGTAATACAGTCTAGTCATTCACATAAACCACTAATTATTCCATTGGATGACCTTTGGAATGACTTACATTCATCCAATGTATAAGAAAAACCGAGTCAGCTGAAGAAGTCATAAAAAGTACAGTGAGTAACTTTTTGACAACAATAAACATCCTATGGATGAATATTTTGTGGATTTACTTTTTTAGATAAGCAGTTTTAAAATGCTTACTTCTCCCTCTAGCAAAAGCATTTTGACATTTTCATGTCTTTGCTTTGGCACATAAACTGAAAAATCGTCACGAAAACTTGCTCACGCGATACCAATAATAAGACATTTTGTTTTGGTTTATTAGTTTCAACCATTTCCGTACTTCTTCCACTTCAAAACGATCAGTGAACAAACGATGAAATACTACTGAAAAGTAGAAAACACACATGAAAATGTGCCAATGTGTTGCAGACCCGTATGCAAGCATTTGTCAACGTCATGGAAGAAAAGGTTTTTACTGTCGGGGATTTACAATTTTCTCATGTAAAGCCCAATTTCCATTCGCATTTTACAATTTAGACCGTTCTGAGCAACTTTCATTTCATGTCTGTTGGTTTCAACAAGCTTGTTGCTTACAGTATTCATCTGATTTTGATTTTTTTTTTTTTTTTTATAATTTTTTATTGCACCAAGTAATAACTTATTAACAATATTATTCTGACTTAAATTCTCTACATAATTATTGGGACTCAAGATCCATTACTCCAGTCCATGTCCTTCTGAGGTTCAGCACATTCACTTCCTACACAAGTTCATGTGGTTTTGTGCGCTTAAGGCGCCTAGTTAGGTCTTGCACATCAAGTAGCTTCACAGCTTCTTCGTTGACATGACCTCGTAGTCTGGCTAGATGAGCGGTAGCCCTCTGTTTGATTATTTCGTCTATGCTGTCCACTTCCAGTTCGCGGTGAAGAGCATCATTTCTAAAGTACCAAGGAGTATCAGTGATGCATCGTAGTACGGTATTCTGAAAACGCTGGATAATCAGTCTATTGGTTGGAGCTGTACAGCCCCACAACTGTGCTCCATACGTCCAAACTGGCTTAAGCACTTGATTGTACAGAAGCAGCTTGTTACCAATGGTCATGGAGGATTGCCTGCCAATAAGCCAGTACATTTTTCTAAGTTTTATCACCAGTTCGGCCTTCTTCTTTTTCACATGTTCTTTCCACCTGAGCTTGGCGTCAAGCGTCATGCCCAGGTATTTGGCTTTATTCAAATCTGATTTTGATGATATTTTGAGGGAATGTGCAGGTTAGGCTGGAAATGGTTACTGATGCGTTTCATTGTTCATAATTCAATAAATAGAGAGTTTTTCCTCCATGCGGTCGGCGACCGTACAGAGCGATTACGCGGTGTGATACTAGCAAACCGGGCAGTAGTCGAGTCACCTAGACCTTACGCAACGAGAAGGCACCGGGAACTCAGAGCTCGAAGCGGTGTGGAAGCAAAGCCAGGCTCGGGCCGTGTGGTCTCAAGGAAGGTTTCACTGTTGACTGTGTTATAGAGTTTGCAACTCTTTCAACCTCCACAATCGTCTTTGCTATTTTCAATTTTTGTTTCTTCAATTTTATTTAGTACTATTTATTAAGCAATGTTTATGATGGAAGCCGAATTGAATGGTTATTATTGTGGTGATCTGATTGACGTCCTCAAAACTGCTTTTGAATGCTACCTGTTAGCCACTAGTGATCAAAATTCACCCCGATCAATGAGGAAAGTTGGTTATTTTTCTGTAGTGCATACAGGGTTCTCTACAATTTTTCATTTATCTCAACATTTTTAGTACATTTATATAAGGAAATCAAATGTATATAAGGAAATACATGTACGAATATCGTAGAGTACAGCTTGCACTGAGTACAGCAGAATGCCGATAGATGGCAACAGTAGCACCCATAATCAGAATCAGTCCTAAGTGTATTATAGAAATTTAAAACCAACTAATTTTTCAATAAAAACGAGTTTTTTGGGGGGGACAATACAAATGCGAATGACAATTGCCAAGTCGATGCTAAGTTGACGTCAAGGCAACTTACTCTGATTGAGATGTTCGAGTGAGCGTAATTTATAGCTCAAGTAAACTTCTCTCACGGAAAATGGAAGCCAAATCAAAACATGGAAGTCAGGTTATGATAATGAACGTTTGATGAGGGGGGGAGACACCGTAACGAGACCACGTGGCCTCTTGAAAAGTTAGCATCTGCCTTTGGTTTCCCTAGGTTTGCGTTCAACACCATTGGCCACCGTAGGGAGGGAAAACTCTCTAATAATGTAAACGTTAATGTAAAATCTATGGGGAGGCTCTTCATCAAGTCCTAGCTGTTCAATCTTGCTCGCATTTGATGTTTGCAGAATTAGGTGTTTCCCAATGGGCATATACCACTAAACATAGACGGCAATGACATTCATCGGTAATCCACACAATCCCTGAAATTGTCAACTGAGTTGAGTTGTATTTGACAAGGATTTACCACAAACAGACATGGAGACAAAATTGATCAGCAAGCTCAAAAACGCCAAAAGCAAGTGGAAATTTAGATGTTGGAGGACATTTTTTTTTACTTCTTCTATCAAGAAAAAGTTCGGTTGTGCAGAAACAAAAGTCGCTGAAGCTGAACACTGACGTCAAATAACATTTAGGTGAGCAAAATATGCTGTAAACTTACTCGATGTTCGCACAGTTCAGAAATTTTGCTTCCATTTTTCGCCATCCTGTAGGCCTGATGGTAGAGTTTCCCATCTTGATAATTATGAGAGGCAGCCTGGAGAATGAAACATGAGGAAAATCATGAATTTGGTGGTGCTATCCATTAAGTACTACAATCCAGCAATAATGCTAATTATTTGGTCCACACTGTAATAATATCATCTGATGGATAGTTCCCCTCCTCAAATCTTGAAACTGTTACTCTTGGGCATAAACCTGACGGCTTTATAATTATTTTTGGATCTTTTTCTCTATACCATCATCAAAACAGCTGATGCAAAATGTAGGTAGAACAAGAGCGAGAGGAGGTGTAACAAGAGTGGGTAGACCTTACGATATTGAATGTATACTAAAAGTTAAATAAAGAATGTAACTTAATAAACAGAAGGAAATAGCTCACATCTTGAGAAGGAATGGGATTGCCACAGGCGCTGTTGAGGAGGATTAGAGATCCGAAAGATCGTGCCACCAAAGTGTGGAGGCGTAACCCCCTCGTGTCCACTGGGTCCATGGGGAGGGCTTTGAGTCTTTTCGTATCATAATCAACGAGGATCACAGCTGATGCAATTAGGGCGTTCAACTCGAACATTTGCAGCTTCATGCCTTCATCCTGGAGGAGAACGTCATTGTCAAGTTTATAAGCACATCATAGTTTTTTATTGGTCAGGAAATCAAATCAGACCATTTATTTGTCAAAAACACATTGTGTAGGCCAATTGTCAGTATAACTTGGACATTTACATTGTAACCAAAAAAGATCTACCAAGTTGGCACTTAGCTTCCTTGTACTCATAACTTAAATGTTTAGATCATGAAAGCTTTCAACTAATCACGAAAGATTCCTAATCTTGAAAGAAGTAGAAATTAACCTCGTCACAAGGATTCGTGGAACAAAAATGTTTCCCACTGATTTCGATGCCTTCAACTAGGTGGGTCGACATATTGTCAGTCGCTCAGTGCTTTGGACGAGAGAAACGATGTTCGATGGATTTTACGGTAACGAACATGCAGTGATGTATTGATTTCTATAAAGCTCATGGGGAACCAACTACAGCCTAACCCGCAAATGCCCTGAAAAATTCAACAAAATCCAGTGAAAATTGTAGCAATAAAGCTGCAACAAAGATGCGCGGACACAAAAAACACACAGAGACAGATACACAAAACGAAAGTTGTTTAACATCGTCTAACACGCAAAACGCGAGTAGAAATCGGGTTTTTGAGGGAACATCATCTCCCGTAACAGGAAACAAAGCTTTATTAGAAGAAGCAGTTTTTAGAGAGAATGGACATCATTGATTTTTTTAAATGCCAGCTGAAGTTATCCGCTCAAAAGGCGGGTCGGTTAGCGTGCCCTGGCCAAGCCTGGACCTGACTTTCACCATTCCTGGAAAATCACCTTTCCGTACATGTACAACATCAAATAATTTGTTCTCCATTATAAAAAATGTTTCTAAAACGACTTTTGCCTCTTAAGATCCTCTCGGACTGTAACCGTTGAATGGGCACGCAAATTTATATACTGTTAGAAGATCAACATGAACATTTCATCTAAATGCTGTTTCTGCGAGGAGTACAGGAACCATCCTTACTTAAAAATGTTGTCACAAGAATCCTTCATTTGACATATTAGGAACTGTCGAGATTTAATCGTATTTCCCCATAAAAATTATATTGCCAATATAAATGAAAGATTAGAATGTAGGAGAAGAAAGGCATCTTCACATGCCTTAATGGGTCGTACGCATAACACCGAAGCATAAGCTTTTACTCCGAATACTTGAGCACACCCTGAAAGTAAAGGGTGCAGTAGATATCTTTGTACTATTTCGAAACAAGCATGAAGCAGATGCTCGAAAACATCTTAGCATTTACTTGGAAACTTGTGCATGAAGGCTATGCTTTAGAGGTAGTGCTTCAGAAAATTGTAGAACGAGTGAGAGCAAACGTGTTCGTCCTCAATCCGAATTGGGCGGGTTATTCAAGTGAGGAGTTTGAAGATATACAAAGCACGGAGAAATTGCCGAGAAACAGATTTCAAGAACTTATAGCGTTTTAGAGATAGCAACATGAATAGGATAAGTGAACATTTTTTGGCACTATCAAGCGAAAGCCAAGGTAGAGCAATTATTCCAAAACAGAAAATGAAGACTTTCCTCCGGTGTTTGGGTGATCCAGGATTTCAGGTAGCTGTACAGGAAAACATAGGAGCGCACCAAAGCAATGCTTCACCAACAGTGGCCTTCGTAGCTCATGTAATTCCCAAAATGTGGTTTACATTCAGGTGACCAGTGACAGGGTAGATGGGACAAGGGTGGGAAAATCACCTGGATGGGGCCTAGAGAGGGAAGATCTTACTTCCAGCAGTAGCCTTCCTAGCAGAACCTTCATATTTCACGTATCAATTGACACATCATGCTTTTACTTCTAATATAGGGGTAGCATCTGCTTTTAAATTCAACTCCGAATAAGTCCTTCGATTTTATGCATACCAACCATTTAATGCAGTCTTACCATGAGGTATTTGAGAGTTAGTAGGAATATGGCCAGGCGTAAAGGGACCCCACTGTCTCTGACCAGCCGGTGGTCAATATCGACCGCATCGCACATCAGCGACCACCGCACATCTTTTACCGCTATCCCGTCGTTCATCCAGAGAGCGACCAACCCAGGATGAGGAACTTGAAAACGAAACATGGTGAAAATTACTTTGAAATCACTACGTTGTGATCCTAATAAATGAACACAGAAAAAGCAAAGTAGTTCAACAAGTAGTTTTGCTTTATAAGCTTTCAAGAATGAAGCGTGAACAATAAAGCAGCTTAATTAATACAAGAGTAGAGAGCTTAAAAAATTAGATCCTGCGCAATAGTTACAGATGATATAAAAGCAACAAAACTCCAAGGGTGTCATGCTCCAAGAAACCCCATACATGAGTAGAATCATTAATAAGGTGATGATGGTTGTAAGTTATGGGTGTTAGAATTCATAGGAAATTATTAAAAGCTACCCTGCATGATCCCAGGAAATTTCTACAAGGCTGGAAAATTGGACAGCTTACAGCAACACATTCTTCAATTAAAAGTGACTTGAGGCTATAATTGACCATATTGTACCAGAATTCAGAGACCATCAACAACTTAACAATAACAGTGCTATAAAGTATTTTCATATTTCGGTAGTCGATAACAAATAGTTTGTGGATACGTGCTTATTGCATCAATTTTATAATTATCGTTAAATTTGACTTACCTCTAGGAAGAATAATTGTGTTGTCCACGTAACTATCTATACTTCTAGGTCCTGACACCGCCAATTCTCTTACAACATGAGCCTCACCTTTAACGTTGGGCTTTTCGAACAACAGAATTCCCCATATTTTTTGTCTTAATTTTTTCAGGATCTGAAATAGTTATAATAGAAACGTTGAAACCCAATTATCAATTTTGATTTAAGAACGACCACGACATTTTCTGGTCAGAAGTACACTTCTCATACTAGTATTCCTTGTAGTTAACAAATATTTATAAATGTTCACCACTTGATTAGGAGGCAGATCATCGAGTCTGTAGTCTTCGAGGCAAGTGGAACAGTTGTATATTCCTCTAACGACGGCTCCGTACAATTGGGGGGTCGCTCCATTGATATGCGCGTCTCGAACAAGACGAAGAACTTCATCCCATTTTTCATCACCGGTCTGACACTCCAAATCGTCTAAAAACGTAAGTTTCAAGTGATGGTTATGATAGAGCATTGAAGGGTGCATCTTCGGCAACATTTGCACTTTGGGTCATTGAATATTTAGTCATGATCCAAAAAGAGACAGCAAGCCAAGACATTAATTATTCCCAGCATTTAGTAGCTCAAATGATTGTTCATGATTCAATTAATCTTACCTAGGTTTCAACCTAACAAATTGTAACAACTATTAACATCACCATCAAGCCTGAAAAGAGTAAGTATTTATGTGATATACCAAATAATGTGATAGTTCCCTCTTCCTTTGTACTTTAGAGCATACACTTGAAGCTTTCTAGCTTCAACGATAACGTTTTTAACTGATAGGGTAATTGCCTTAATCCTTTGAAGGGGTAACTATATCATCTACCAGCTCAATATTACATGGTAGCAGAGTTCGGTTTTGTACCACTCCTCCCCTCTATCATTGTCCGTTCTGGCGATCCTTTCGTTCCTTAAGGTCCATAGGCAAAAAGGGCATTCAATACCCAAGTCTTACTTCTCAATTTTTGAATACCCTGCCCTGCCTATTGCAAGCAAATAGCCTTCAAATTCTACTGGGTCCCCTCACAGTGTGCTACTGCAGTACGATCTCGTGCAAATAGTAAAAATTGCTCGACAAACCGCATGCTCGCGTTTTACTTACTCAATCGCTGCCCTCGAGCACAACTGGCATGATCATTCCAACATTTTTCACTTCTCTTTTTCCAATTATTCAAGCATTCACAAAAACCTAGCAAATACACAATTCGCTAACAATAACTATTGGTGTAACTTGGGAAAGGGGTAAAAACTATAATTGGAAAATTAAATCGAACGACTTCATCACTTCAACAAACAACTGCACTCATTAGATACGACAGAGAGAAAACAAAATATGGGGGGGGGGGGGGGCATTATGAGATCAATGTTGGTAAACATGATGGTGCTCAGTTCAACCATTCATACTTTGTATTCGGTTTCCAACAGTATACGTCTTCTTAAATACGTAGATATAGAATGTTGTGTAGATATTGGAAATGAGGAATGCTACCTCACAAGACCAACAGCTTGTAACAATCTAGCTCAAGTTCAGATCATGACAATAATGCTTCTTACGTTCTCTAACTAAACCTTGATTCACACTTTCATTCAATAATTTTTCAATTTTATATACAGGATAGATTAGCTAGGTAAGAGGGGATTCAATTACAAATGGCTGAATCGTTTACATTTTTCAACTACTATCACACTATATAAAGACGAGCTTATCAGGGTATATCGACGTTTCAGGGGGTCATCACACTATATAAAGACGAGCTTATCAGAGTATATCGACGTTTCAGGGGGTGGTAACGCTGGGCAGGTGGAATTCTCGCCCCCGTCTCCCAGGGCAACCGACCTGCTCCCCCCGACCCCGCCAGTGAAGGAAGGAGGGCCCCAGCGGGGGGAAGCGTCTCCCAGGGCAAGCGACGTGGTCCTCTCCTCGGGAATTTGGGATATACGTTTTTTGACTTTGCATATTGTCATTATACTCCCTCATTGTGTTATTCACCTATTTCTTTTTAACCTGAGTAGCAGGGCCATGAAACTAGTCTACCAATAACTGGCATCCTAAACAAGATTTTTTAACTGCCTCCATAACAACAGTCATCTTGTCAAAATGTAACACATTTTTTCAAGTGTATTAAACGCCCATCAACACATGGAAAACGAACCCACGCATTTTTAATTGTCTTGACAGTCATTCCAACAGTAACTTCAAACAGTCACTTTGGTATTGTGCGGACTATTCTTAGGGTAACCTATGGTTTTAGAAATCCATAGACAGGGTTGCCAATGTGGCTCAAGACATCCAATCCAATTTCCAAATTTTGTTAAGCCCTGATGGATAAAATGGGACTTTTTGTTAGGGACTCTAGCTTGCAATGAAAATAATTCTTTTAATGGCTTACATAAACCATTATGTTGGACCATTTTGTGTCATAACTGCACTGCCAAACCACATATAATCAACGGCAAAAAGATTGGATAGTTTAGAATGTTGTCATAAATAGCTCAGGTTAGGTCTAGTGCTATCAATTAGATCAATTAGTACTACCTGATACTTTAATTAGTTCAACAAACTTCATCAGTGGTATTCCTTGGACAATGAAAACAGAAACGACGGTGCAAGCGTGTACAAATTCTATCTGAAATAGGTACCTACTTGTGTACCTTTAGGTTCCTGAGTAATATTGTACGACTGGATGCTGTCTTGAAGGAGCGTCCACTTGCTTTCATCACGTAGCACACGTTGAGCCAAATGTCGGAGATGAGGTGTGAGTTCATCTCCCGAAGGATATCTTTGTATAAAACCAGCGACGTTGTAGACAGTTTTATAAAAACTCACGTTCCTAGGAGTGTAGTAGCGACTATGGAAACTATGATGAAAAGACTGAAATGAAACGGTCATTAATTGTAATAATTTCTACCTTCAGCTCCCATTACATAAATTGTCATATATTAATAAGTGTTGTAGATGAAAGAGGAGAAGGGAACAAGGGCAACTGATAACACAGGCTGTTTCAAAAAGAATGTCGGAGTTTTTAAGCTCTGCAAAGTTGGCAACCATGCATCGAATACAACACTAATCCGCCAAGAGACGAAAACATCCAGCGATTGTTTCAAGAATTCTGTGACACCGGATGTCTCTGCACAGGTAAGAGCACTAGCCAGCCTTGCACCGCTTCTTCGGCTGAAAACATCACCGCAGTTTAGGCTGCATTCACTCGCAGCCTGACCAAATCTCTTTGGCTTGCGAATAACGAGTTAAGAATGTCGCCTACAGGTGTTTAGTGGGCACTCATGCTATGGCTATCAATGAAATTGTATCATTTGCAGTGAATCCAAGTACTTCGATTATGAGACAAGACATGGCGATTGGAATTTGCAACGACCACTCTGCATACCTTGGACACAGTTGAATGTTTCTGTTTGCGAATCAACTTTAGTAATGAAGCGACTTTCCACTTGTGCGGGAAAGTCAATCGTCTTACCATACGAATTTGGGGGCTGGAGAACCCACATGCAACACGTGAACATGAGCATGACTCCCCAAAAGTCAGCGTGTTTTGTGCTCTGTCCAGAAGGAACTTTCTTTTTTGAAGAAATCGCTGTGACAGAAACATCCTACCAGCAAATGCACCAATATAGGCTGTTTTTTCAATAGCAAGAAAATGAACCAACAGGTTTAATTTTTCAGCAAGATTGAACTCCCTCATCGGTACCTTCCTGTCTGACGTGTTTTGCATGAAACCTTCCCCAAAGTTGGATTTACCAGTTGGGAGGTGGAGATCTCTCACTTCTCCACTGGCCAACCAAGTCACCAGACATTACACATCTGTGGGGCTATGTGAACGGTCCTCCAACCCACCAATGACTCAGAATGTGGAGGAGCCCAAGGCAAGGATTCCTGCTGCCTTTCACAGCATTACTCCTGATATGCTGGAGAGAGTTTGGAATGAATTTGAATGCCGATTTTTTATTGTGAGAATTACGGGTAGAGGGTATATTGAACAACTCTAGACAATTTCACAACAATTAAACAAAAATAAAAAATATTTCAAAAATATTTTTGCATTTATAATTTTGTTAATAAAGTTGTTTGAAACTCCGACATTCTTTTTGAAACACCCTATACATTAATACATTTTTCGAAGTAAATGTATACATTGTGACTTTTAATTCAACATCAATTGCCTTCAAAGTCTCACACGGGAGGTGCCATCAGTCTATGCTCCAATCAGCAGCTTTTGACAAGATTAGACGACTGCCCTCCAGATTAGACACGAGAAAATTATGCTTGATGATTACGCCGACTTTTTCTTGCCTGATTTGTGAGCAATGCCAATCATATGGGACCATTTACAGCCTGACTCGCACATTCCCAAAAAAATATAGAAACTGCGCTTGCTAGAGGGAATTGCGAACACATGATAAACATACACAGACTCTCAGACAGACTCGTGTATGGTATTAAGAATGATGTAAAATGCGATAGAAATGTTGGTTTTGGGGAGAGCAAAAAGAAGTGACATCTCCCAAAAAGTGGAAACAAGGTTTCTGCTATCTGATGGTGGATTCAGAAACCCCTGTCTGAACATCTTGAAAGTAAAACGAATTTTAGAGGCGATTAAACAATTCTTTTCTCGGTTGATTACAAACATTCATTATTAGCTAGCATACCCTTAGATCTTCTCTTCGTACAATGTCGTTCCCCAGAAGAGTAGCAAGAAGAGGAAGTTGTTCAAATTGTAAGTTTAGCATTGAGGCCAGTCTCCTTCCACTGTATTCCATAGTCGTCATGTTATGTTTGTTGAAATGTTTCACAGACCAGTAATGTCGGGCCCCGGGGTATATCACAAAATCTGTGTCCTGTCCCAGGATGGCTAGACATCTGTTCTGATGAGCGTAACGCGCAATTTCTTCGTCGCATTCTCCGATAGACCTGATAACCTGAATGCACAAATAAGGTATCTGTAGTAAGCCCTAGATATCTACTGAAAATTTTGAGGATGCGAAAAATTGGAGCATCACGTATGTTAGACAAAAAGAACAAACAAACAAAATTACGAGCGTACACCAGCGAAATACGAATGCAAAATGCATTTGGGTGTATACGAAAAAAGAGGTTTCAACGCTATCAGAAACATTGACACGTACTTGGGAATTTTCTGTTGGTAAACACATTTATCTTCTAGAATCACCAATTATTCAATCATATTGACCGCATTAGCAAAATCTATTTTCAAGTTGGAGTCTCTTTACGAAAGAGTGTACCTTGTTGCAAATCATGACTGAAACCAGTTTTCAAAGCATTAAAAATCGCAAATTACAGAGGGCCAGTCAAACGGCGGTTTCATCGATTCTTACAGGAAGTCCACTACAATACAAGAATCACATGAAAAATGTCTCAAGGGCACTCAAAGATGAGAGTCCACTGACTCCATCCTAGAGTGGCAGAGGCTTTGGCCTTGGGCTTGCTACCCGGTCGAGTTTGATAGGGAATGCGAGGAGATGGTTCCTCTCGTTTCAAAACCGGTACCACGGGCAGGGGGGGTGCCCTGGGCTGCCAAGGCATGGTCAGGCTTGCTTGGCAAAGCCTCACTGGGCCCTGGGCCCCTAAACGGGAGGGGGCTTCAGAGGTAGAGATGCACGCATCTCGACTTGTGAGTTCGATAAAAACTCGGGTACCAATCTGCATAGTTGGTAGGATGAGGCTAGAACATCTGTCCTCACCTGTGGAGCCTTGAGCAAACAGGCACCTGGAGTGAGATTCGCCAAACTCCAGGGACCCACAAAGTCGGGTAGGCAAGTACGCCGTAGGCGCCCAATTTGCCAGGGAACAATGCTCCCGCATTGAACCCTGATGAGAAGGGATGGCCCTGACACTCGTGGCTTTCCCGCCTTGCTTGCAAGCGGGGGGAGATCAAAACCCCGAGGTGGGTGGGAACTCCTTAAACTCATTAGACAATTCAATGACTCCATCCTAGAACAGAAAAGAAACACACTGATTCTTGACCTGAGTACAGATCAACAGAAAACTCTCAGACGGGCATCATTGAGTTACCAACTACAGTAGACGGTTTTAAAGTTTCATCAACTCAATTTAGATATGCTCTTTCCTTCAGATATGGTTATACACCCCTGAACCTACCTCTACATACACAGATATCACGATTTCTCGCATGAACTCAATTGCAAAATGTGGGATTGATAATCAAGACTCAATACCTGGAGATTAAGGCAGTGTCTCTAAAGGAGTTTTAGTTTTGCCTGCTGCTCTTCCCTCCCCTTTTCTCTCTTTTTTTTATCCCTTTTTTTCACTAATTAAATTAATGACAACAACAATAATATAAAAAGTTTTAATCATGACCAGTTTTTATATAAAGAAGGATGAGGGAGCAATTAAAAAACTTCAATTGCCCTTACTACAAGTATTGAAACAAAGTGAAAGGATGTGTGGCACCACCATGACTAAGCCAGAACTCTGCATGTATTGATGACATAATAAGGCTGATGAAGTCCTCGTTGAAGGACGAAACGTACCGATGAAAATAAAGACTCGTGCTCCAAATAAGGGATTCGGAATGAACGTGGTCACCCCACTACCTACACCCACGATGAACTCTATCGAAATTAGCTGCATGTAAAATTTCGTGAAGTACCATGCTGGTGGTATAATTATGAACGAACTTCATAAGATGAAGTGTTTTGCACGTGTAATGCATGCCCGAGCAGAATTAATTAAGAATGCAACCCTAAACCATAATACCATAAATTGATGCAAAAAATTTTACCTTACAACCAATTCGTTTAAGTATCACTCCAGAAAGGGTGCCAATGTTTGGCGGAATGACCTTCCAATCGTTGCCTTCGAGTGATGATGCTGGAACACCAGCGTTGAGTTTGTCCAATAAATTATCGACTCTATCCATAGTTTCCAATCTCCGTCTTTTCCATTCATCGAGCTTCACTTCGGCTGGAGGTCCGTCGAAATAGAACACCAGCTCCGCTCCCAAGGATGTAAACTTCATGACGAACTCTTCAACGTTTTCCACGAACTCTTTCACTTGTCCACCGGTAATCCAAGGCAAGTCACCGTACATGTAATTCAGGCAAGACATGCCATCCACGACGATAGTTGTGCTTTCACCTTCTCGCCTGAAAATCACGTACAATTACTACACTCTACTCAACTTAAATGTTGATAACATGCATAATTACAAACTTTATTGCCAACTACTTGTGCAATACGTAGTAGAGAAGTAAGTGCACAACGTACAAAAAATTTAGAAGTACATGATAAGAGTAGAATAGTATGATAGTAGAACATATTAAAAGTAGAATACTTGCCTAGCCCTTTCGATCAAAGCCTGGATATTGACTGGAAAATAAGCAGGCCCATCATTCTTTTCCAGAAAGGTTTCCATCCCCCTGATACCCATGTTTCTCCACTTTCAATTCACTTTCGTTTTTACCAATGAGTCTCCTGTAAAGTAGTACCTACACAATGAATTTTTTGACGTACTTAATTATGACATAAGGGAAAAGCACCAATAGTGAACACTGTGCCAATAGTGGACACTTCGGAAAAAAAGTTGTAGAATAAGGATTTGGGTTGAGCAGGGCACTTGAATCGTTTTGGATTAACTAAAGTAATAGCCTAACAAACGTGATGAACCAAAAGAAAACGTTAAAGCCAAAATGAAAAATAATAACTTGACATTAAAAACAACCAGTCTGTGAGTGGAGTGATTTTGAGCAGGACGCTGTGCAAAATGCTAAGGAATAGAAAGTATGTTTTAAGCAATGTTCACATATAATATTCAAATATTTGTGCCCATTGGTTTGAATATATACTTCAGTAACTAAATTGACGATTTTCCAGTCGCCTAACTCCGTTAATATTGATAAAGTGGGCTTTTAAAGCATGTCCACTTCTAGTACAACAAAAATGACGGATGCTCCGGTAGTGGACATCCCTGTTCACTACTGGTGCAACTTCCCTTTTCACGAAAGGATATTTTCTTAATTTTCTACTTGTTCATTTGTATTGGAACAAGCTCTCGGTACGATTTTCAAATGAATATAGTGTTGCGGACCAGAGGCGGACAGGGGGTGTCCTCTACTAGTGCAAGAGATGTCCACTACTAGTCCATGAGCTATCTTCTACTTATACATGAATTGTTCTCTACTGGTGCTCACTTCATTCTTCCAGTTGAATGGAGTTCTTTTTATTTTACTACCGACTAGATATATAGATACATGATTTTAAACGAGATTTTACGTCGTCTTGTTGATATCTACGACGTGTCCACTACTGGGTCATGAAGTGTCCACTACATCAACACTAGAAAATTTTAGCTGTCCACTAAAACTGGTGTTTTCTGTTATTCCACAAAATTTGACTTTATTTCTTCAAACATTTATAAAATTGGTGTTTCCTTTGATTAAACTCAACTAAAAATGTCTGAAGAACGTGTGGACACCAAAAAAAATTTTTAGAGCTAAAAATTTATGAGGTAACACAAACAATCACACAAGATTTTCTTAACATGTCCACCACTGGTGCTTTCCCCTTAGGTATAATATGTGTGCGCCGAGCGATTATTATGGAGTTGAGAGAATTACGAAGAAATAGATACTAGTTGTACTCAATAATATTAAGAATAATCTTAATCATTAAGATTATTGCTTACTACTACTAAAACTATGTTTTTTATTTCTTTATCGCCAAATCGGCGGATAGGCAAGAAGCCTTACTACTCACTTCCAATTGAGGATGCCACTTTCATAAATATCTCCTACCTCCAACGCTTAGCCAATCCGATCAATATGACATAATTATAAATAAAAAGTGAATTTTAACTTATAATTCAAAACAAAAGAAGTGAGAACTTTCGATAAAGACCTAGACATAACATAAACAAATAAAACGCTATTATTTTGGAGTTTTGGTTGGTTGGTTGGTGTTTCTTTTCTTGACCTGTTGTCTTTTCTTCTTTCTTTTCTTGAGCTGTTGTTTTCTTTTACGGACCCATTCTGTTATTGCTTTGCATATGCTGTCATTGCCTCCTTTTTGTCCTTTTCTTTCCGCCTTTTCAGTTTCGTCGTTTTATTTATTGTTTGTTTCTAGTGCCCTCCAGTGCCTCTAGCAGCTTTGTAAGTCGTACCGTATCTGTCAATGCCTTGTTCATATAGTCTGTAATCTGTTCTTCTCCGTTAAGGATACCCCTAAAGCCGGGTTCCCACGGCCTGTGTTAAAATCGATCAGAATGATAGAACCTAACGACAAACTATCGATGTATGAAGTAGTGAAGGGAAAAGTTGTTTCTTTTGGCGAACCGAATCCGGATTCGTTCATTCCGTCGAACGATTCAGATCCTCGGACTTGTTCCAGTTCATCGGGGAACCGAATCCGCAATCGAGCCTTCTCATTGGCGTAGGAAAAAGCCGCATCAGCCAATGGTATTTGATTATTTCGGCGCCGGGTCGCATTTGATTTCGAAGACTCGTTCCTTTTATCGAGTCCTTTACACTAATAGATGAAGTTGTTTTGATTTGTATACCACTTCCTATAGTTCCGTTGGTAACAACCGAACAGTACAGAGAAGGCGAATCGGAAATGCTATTACGTTAGAGGGACGATCGAATAGGATCCATCAGCTGTGGATGGATGCTAAAGGTGGATTCACACTCGCGGTAGCGGGAACATCAGACCACAGTCAGGTCAGAACCGCGTCAAGGGGCCACCCATTCACACTGCAACGTCAGATCACGTCAGGGCAGGCCAGTCTATTCCGCGCTGCAGCTGTAGTGGCACGATCCGAGAGGATGAAACGTCTGCCAAGTGGGTGTGGCACATAGCTTCCTCGTATCCATAACATGACTGTATAGATCATTGAAATTATTATTGACTAAAGAACTCCGTTCAATTAGGCGAAGTAAATATTGAATTAGGGTAAATTTATTGTTATGCAGGAGCAACTAGAGAAAATAAAGGTAGGCATGTTCAACTAATGAACAAACTATAAAATATACCTAATAAGTCCGAACAATCCCTGAAAATTTCATCGAAATCTGTCAAGAACTCCCGGAGTTATGCTTGTGGCAAGGATTTCACGTTTGCGCATGCGCAGAGGCTACTATTGATTCGGGGGTCATGAAACTCATAGGGGACCATCTACACATCAAACCAAACAATCCCTGAAAATTTCATCGATATTGATCAAGAACTCCCGGAGTTATGCTTGTGGCAAGGATTTAACGTTTGCGCATGCGCAGAGGCTACTATTGGTTGGGGGGTCATGAAACTCATAGGGGACTATCTACACCCCAACCCGCACAGTCCCCGAAAATTTCATCGAAATTGGTCAAGAACTCCCGGAGTTATGCTTGTGGCAAGGATTTAACGTTTGCGCATGCGCAGAGGCTACTATTGATTTGGGGGTCATGAAACTCATAGGGGACCATCTACACATCAAACCAAACAATCCCTGAAAATTTCATCGAAATTGATCAAGAACTACCGGAGTTATGCTTGTGGCAAGGATTTCAGGTTTGCGCATGCGCAGAGGCTACTATTGATCCGGGGGTCATGAAACTCATGGGGGACCATCTACACATCAAACCGAACAATCCCTGAAAATTTCATCGAAATTGATCAAGAACTACCGGAGTTATGCTTGTGGCAAGGATTTCACGTTTGCGCATGCGCAGAGGCTATTATTGATTCGGGGGTCATGAAACCTATAGGGGACCATCTACACCCTAACCCGCACAATCCCTGAAAATTTCATCAGAATCGGACTATAACTTCGTGTAGTTTTGCCCGTAACAAGGATTTGCTGACAGACAGACAGACACGGAACCAAAATTGTTCAGAAAGGTTTAAAACGCAAAATGCGAGTGGAATTTTTGATTTTGGGGACAAAATAATTGCCACATTCCGAAAATGAAAACAATGCTTCCGCTACCTTAGTAGACTTGGAAGCAAAAGTTGGTATAAAATCGACCCGGCATACTTCACTAAGTACTGTGCCTAAGCTAAGTATTAAGATAAACGTCTGCCAAGTGGGGGTGGCACATAGCTTCCTCGTATCCATAACATGACTGAAAATTATTATTGACTAAAGAACTTCGTTCAATTAGGCGAAGTAAATATTGAATTAGGGTAAATTTATTGTTATGCAGGAGCATAACTTGAGAAAATAAAGGTAGGCATTTTTTACTTTTGTTCATGTTCTTGAAACACGGGGCAAAATCAATTTTCGGGTTTATATTTTTATAAAATTTTCCTTTGGACCCTTGAAGCACTGGCGCACAACTGGTTCAGCGAGCACGCAAAGTTGCGCAATCCCACAATTGTCAAATAGTGGATGAAGGTGAATTCTTAAGTGTGGCACATGAATTTTCATTGTTTTTCGACGCTGATTCAAGTGATGCTATTCGTTTCATGATTCGACTCAATTTTCGCAGAATAATGACCGACATTTGTTTATTTCGCGTCCGTTTTTTGAATTCTAGTTGCCTGTTTTCAGATTGTGATTGGGATTCATTTTCGAGGTCTGGTTGAAAAACGTGAAAATAGGAGATTGAAACCCTCTTCGGTGATCAAGTGAAAAATTATCTTAATCGGAGAGTTGAAAGTCGGCATAAATGATGATTTTTCACGCGATTTTTCAGTCGTACTTGATCTATAAACATCAGGGAAGAGCACAACAACATGTGAATTAGGTAAATCGTAACTTTATGTGAGTACATAAAAAACCAATAGGCAGATACGTTGGATAGGTCAATTCATCACATCAGGGTAACATAGTATTCAAATTGCATTAAGTATGGCAAAATAACTGTTTCGCAGTACAATCACAAAACATATATTATCGAAATGTCGTAGTAGGTACCTATATAAACAGATAATAGGCAGGTAAGTTGGCTAAAGTCGATTTCTCACATCAGGGTAACATATTATTTCAAGTTGCATTAGTCTCTGGTAGGTTTGAATGAGAGATCGACGCTTTTATTGCTATATCAAGCATACAAGCAGGAGACGGCCTTCTCATTCGGTTTTTATGACGAATCTTCTTCATTTTTTTTCACTGTGAGCCGTCTTTGGGGTTCAATTGTCTTGTTGGTGTTCACACGTTTTGTCTTTTTGAAGGTTTGAATTTTGAATTCCATGTTCTCAGCGGCTTTAACGGCAGGGATGATACTTTTTAATCCCTTTCTTAAAGCCTTTAAACCAGTATCAGTGGAGATGTTTTTTAACATTGAGGAAAACTCCTCCTGTATCCTGATTTTTTGTATCTCCAAATTTTGTGGAAATGAATCAGTTGTAGGGCGATGAAGGCTGTCAAGCAGCCCTCTAGTTTCTGCTTCCTCTTCACGAATGTCTACGTTTAGTTGCTGAGAATCATCAAGGACAGTGCCAGCAGGAGGTTCAGTGTTCGGTGGGGCTGCACTCAGGTCTTTGCAGTGGTCTGACAGAAATCGGCAAAGAAGATGCACATGCTTACACATGTTGCCTTTGACGGAGTAATCCTCACAGGTGCACTTGAAGTTGTGAACACAACTCTTGCAGTCATCACAGAACATTGCACAGTTAGTACAGCTGGGAACTGCCAGTGATACATTGTACATGATGGTTGAGTTAGTTGATGAACAAACAGCCCATGAATTTCGTTCAGGCCCGGGCATGATCGACTGAGTGGATAACGAGTCAGCAGTGATGTGACGTTTTCTCAACTCTCGGATTTTATAACTCACCTTCCCGTTTTCCAAGATCAGGATGCGATCATGTATTTTCCAGTCAACTAACCGCATCAGTGCGTGGATCGTGCGATCCAGTCGGGAAACGGTTTTGCCTTTAAGAAAAACTTGTTTTAGCTGGGAATGTAGGCGTTCTAAATTCATATTAGTATTGATGCCAGCATATCGTCGGAAGCAGTAGGCCCACTGCTCTGGGCATCTCGAATATTCCTGATTGAAATACGCCGCAAAATGTTTGGTCTCTTCATCTTGGCTCAGCTCGTCCAAAATTGATGGTAACATCACACGAAAGGCATCTGGATCTGTCTCATTCAGTAGTGTGTAAATTTTCGCGAATGCTTCGTCTTCCTTGGACTCGTTTTTTATTAATTCTCTGAGTTTTTTTCGCCAAGCACGAATGACATGCCACGTACAAAAGAGGTGAAACTCACAACTTCCCATGACTGAATGCCAGGCGTTGTAGAAAACAGGAGCCATATCAGACATGAAAGTTCGAGCACAAATGGAACCAATTTTCTTCTTTACGCTTTCAAGAAATAGTTGCATGCCGATAAAATCCTGACGATTAGAAATAAAAAATGCGGCAGGAAAGCCCTGGCAATTGTCGTCAACGACCATGAGAGTCGTCAGTTCGAACCCATATATATTTGTGCCATGCGTCGAGTCCATGCTAATTATTCCGTTCTCTCCATGAGCTTTCAACACTTCTGCTTGGCCTTTAGTCATGATGGCAAGGAGGTAATCGGAATCCTTCAATCCATTTTTCAAATCACCTTCCACATCATCTCGGTGCTTCAAATTTATGAACTCTTCGGGCATGGCTCCTTTTGGTTTGTACAAAATGATACTGGACTGTTCACCAAGAGCTTGTTCATTTTCTACCCAAGCGTTGACGCTGGTGGTGTCATCAGAGTCCATGATCCAGTCGCCTTCCAGAGAGAAGGACTTCATTATGTTTCTCAAATCTTTGTGAGTTATCTGATGCTCACGCTTTAATTCATTCACTTCATCAATGGAGTTGGCGCTGAGTCTTACTTGGTCGATTATTTCATCCAGAGGAACTTTGGTAGCTATTTTAGCTGCAATTTCTTTTTTTGTTGGAGATGGAATGGGAAGATGTTTCAATTCGAATGCGTGGCCACAATGAGTTTTAACGTAGTCCACAGTGACAGTTCCGTTGACGAAAAAGCTTGCTGTCATCCGAGATAGGCATCGCGACCCAATTTTCCTAGACCCTTTAATCTTCAAGCGGCGCTTCCTCTGATCATCCTGTACTCGATGTTTGGGTTGCCCAGACCGATTGCACGCGAAATAAACCACAGTTTTGTTGAGTCGTTTAGCGCATGTAGATCGTACATACTTGGCTTTGCTCTGGGACTCAACTGATCGCTTCCATTCATTGAAATCTTCCTCACTACCAAATGAGAACTGTTCGTGGGAAACCTGTGAACAAATTAAGTAAAAATTGGAATTAAAACGCTGCAAACCAACGCCAGTTGGTCTCATTCGAGACAGAAAGGTATACTCTTTAAAATCGCTAATAAATTACATTTTCGGGCTGCTCACGCAAATACCAGGCTGCAGCATATATGCTGCATGGTAGGGTTGCCATCCGTCCATATTTAAAGCATTAGCAAACTGAATTAAACCTTTCGCAAACTAAATTAAACTTTTCGCAATTAGAATTAAACCTTTCACAATTACAATTAAACCTTCTGCGCCTTCTTTCTCTGGCCACAATTCTCACCCAATTAGCATGATCCTCATCTCGTTCGATCCCATTTGAAGTGCAGTACTTTAACAGACCTTGAAAACGTTGACTTTCACGAAGAAAAATATAGATATTGCGGAGAACCCCAAAAAAAATGTTTAAAAGGGTGGTTTAGTGTCTGTTTAAAAGCTTCTCTGACCGAACTATTTGAATCACCAACCAAGAAAAAAAACGCTCCCCAGGTCCGTAGGTCAAGCCATTCCCGATCTATGGCCCGATTTATGGTGCCAACATTCACGTTATTTTGGTTTATTATTGTTTTTGTGTTGATATCAGTAACCTAGTGACGTAGTGATGTAGTAATGTGGATACTGGAGTGAACTCCTAAAAAGCTTTGTAGACGATACGCGTGTTGAAGCATTCTGATAACCATTGAAAAATATATAAAAAACGCTGCAAAATCTTTCACTGGGGTTTATTATTCAATTGGCTTGCGTTCATGATTTGAATTTCTACTAAGCTTTGGAGTGTGCAGTTTCACAGGTGATAGAGCGATTATTGAATTTCAGGAGGCACTCAAATATGATCAACTGGTCAATCCAAATAGGTATTTTGGTTGAGAACAGATTTGAGTGCTCTATGCATATCTCCTGAAATTCAACAATCGCTCTATCACCTGTAAAACACGCACCCTCACCTGGGGAGGGGCTCATTCGATTCCTCGTGGAGTCAAATTTAGGCCGCCTTGACTTTTTTTGAGGTTTTTAGGGATTTTACAAAACTTTGCCAACCCTTAAAGGGCACTTTAAATTAAGTGAGAGAGCTGGCTCAAGAATTGGGGCGTCGTCGGACCAACATGAATTTTTCCTGAAAATTTCAGCTTTTTTGCTCCAGCCGTTTGGGAGAAATCGTGCGTACGGCGGATGGACGGAAAAAATTTTATTGCAGATTCGGATTCTACAACCTTTGAAACATTGTTAGAAGTCTGTTAGAGTCGGTTTTCATGTAGGTAGGTAGTATTGTAATGAAAACTAGTGTTTTTCCCATGTGTGGGTTTCTTTAATATTTTACCCACCTCGAGATCATGAACGTCGCGCATATGCGATTCCAGTGAGACGATTTGCTCAGCACACAGGGAGCAGGAAGTCGTTTGGGACGAAGTGCTGGAAGTGGAAGCCATCGAATTCTTGTGAAATTTTCTTCTATGCCGCTTGAAGCTGTCTATGTCTTTCAATAAAGCCCCACAAGTAGGGCACTTAATTTGGTCACCACTCATACCTAAAAATACAGTAAATATAAGTTTCAATGAACGCCTGTACCTAAGTGGAAGTTGTCCTTCGAATTCCATTCAAAATTCAATGACATAGGGAGGGAGCTGTTTGAAACAACGCTGCAATATCTTTCACTGGGGTTTATTATTCAATTTTATTCATTTGGCTTGCATTCATGATTTGAATTTCTACTAAGCTTTGGAGTGTGCGTGTTTCACAGGTGATAGAGTGATTATTGAATTTCAGAAGATATGCATGGAGCATGTAGATTGTTTCTCGGTATAATCACAGAATAGGTAACACACCTCTTATCAGTGATAAGTTATCACACTGTCGCCTGCCATATCGATATAGGTCCACGGTATCGATATATAGATCGAAGAAACGTGTGATTAAACGTCTGATTAATACCTCAGACGTGCAACAATATAGCATCTCAAATACAAAAAAAAACCTATATCAATCTTCCTAGTAAAGTATAAATCAGTATAGATCGATTCAAGATGGCACTGGTATCGATAAATTGATACCATATATATCGATGTAAGTACACATCGATACATCCTGATAAGATCGTGATAAGAGGTGTGCGTTACCTATTCTGTGGTTCAGCCCATATTTGGATTCTACACCCTTTGAAACGTAAACCATGAAATTTCCAGGGGGGTTGGACTTTTTTTTTTTTTTTTTTTTTTTTTTTTTTTTGAAGAGCGATTATGCAGGAGCTAGTAGGAATGTAATCCTACATTATGTGCGATTATGGACCTCAAGTAATTGAAAAATGAATAAAAGGGCAGAAGATTTGTTGGTAATATTGAGCGGGTAGGTTGCAAACAATGAAATGGCTGCTAAACATGTTTCTAAACAGGCTAACAAACACCAAGGTTAATTCAAGATAGTCAAGTTAATTCAAGGCAATTCAAGATCAACTCAACCCTACTCAAATTGACTCACCGGTTCAGCGATTACTTCAAAATATTCACAATATTTGTGTGCCTCACTTAAACGATATTCACAATATTTGTGTGCCTCACTTAAACAATATTCACAATATTTGTGTGCCTCACTTAAACAACATTCACAATATTCTTCTTCTTCTTCTTCTCTCTCTTCTTCAGAACTGGATCTAACCCAGAGGGTTGTGTCCAAATTCTTCTTTCTTCTACTTCTTCCTTTAGTCCTTGACGATTTAAAAATGATACTCCTTCCTCCACTAGGTATAGCTATTCGTAAATCCACTAATAGTTCGTGTGCCTTCAATCCTTTTTGTTAGATAATTTGACATCATGTGGGTTCGATTCTCCCTGTCAGTGAACCAAGACTCACCCATCAAACTGCCAATTGTGCCTACAGGACCCAGGAGATAATACCAAAGTCCGTATTTCTCACTCCCTACAGCTGTCACTAACCAGAGGTATACAACTTCCATTGTCACTACTCAGCGAAATATTTATTGGGGCTGTTATATCCACTTACACTATGAAAGAATATACCATATATAATGGATATCCACCTCAGGAAAAAAAATTGGAACAAATCAAGGAGCCTTATCAGCCCATTATTTCAGTGTCACACGGTTTTTCCTCACTCCCTACAATGTTTAGAAAAGTAGCCCCCAAATGACAGGAAAGAGTGTTTATAAAGTTGATTATGATTTGTTGGCATCCCTTATTCAAGATGGTCCCAAAGCTGGTGGTTGGATTTTGCCAGACCTTCCCAGTCAGTTCTACCGGGAAAACCATCCCTGGAGGCAGCAGTGTGAGTTTTTTTAACTCTCACTCCCTACACCAATAACATTCCGACTGTGGCCAGTGAAACATGATCGCACTTGTTGACAATTAATGTAGTTGTTGGAAGTTCATTGACAACATATTGGTTCAACTAGTTTCAATTGATTCGTGGCCTGTACAGGCGGTGAAAGGCTATAACCTCACTCCCTACTCCCTCACACCCTACAATATCCAGCCAATAGCCCCTTGAATCGTAGGGAGTGGGATCTGCTTGTAGCAAGTGAGATTTTGGCAAAGAAACCTTAGTATTTACTGTAGCTAAAATTAAGATAATTTGAACTGTTCCACTCACTTGAATTGAAAGAAAGTGGCTATTCCCATGGAGGTTGGAGGTGCAAGAGGGGAAAAAACCTCTGCCAAGTGGGTGTGGTACATAGCTTCCTAGTATCCATAACATGACTGTATAGATAATTGAAAATTATTATTGACTAAAGAATTTCGTTCAATTAGGTGAAGTAAATATTGAATTAGGGTAAATTTATTGTTATGCAGGAGCATAACTTGAGAAAATAAAGGTAGGCATGTTCAACTATTGAACAAACTATAAAATATACCTATCAAGTCCGAACAATCCCTGAAAATTTCATCGGAATCGGTCAAGAACTCCCGGAGTTATGCTTGTGGCAAGGATTTCACGTTTGCGCATGCGCAGGGGCTACTATTGATCCGGTGGTCATGAAACTCATAGGGGACCATCTACACATCAAACCGAACAATCCCTGAAAATTTCATCGAAATTGGTCAAGAACTCCCTTATGCTTGTGGCAAGGATTTCCCGTTTGCCCATGCGCAGAGGCTACTATTGATCCGGGGGTCATGAAACTTCATAGGGGACCACCTACACATCAAACCGAACAATCCCTGAAAATTTCATCGAAATTGGTCAGGAACTTCCAGAGTTATGCGTGTTACAAGGATTTTGTTTGCGTATGCGCAGAGACTACTTTTGATCCGGGGGTCATGAAACTTATAGGGGACCATCTAAACATCAAACCGAACAATCCCTGAAAATTTCATCGAAATCGGTCAACAACTCCCGGTGTTATGCTTGTGGCAAGGATTTCACGTTTGAGCATGCGCAGAGGCTGCTATTGATCCGGGGATCATGCAACCTATAGGGGACCATCTACACATCAAACCGAACAATCCCTGGAAATTTCATCGAAATTGATCAAGAACTCTCGGAGTTATGCGCGTAACAAGGATTTCACGTTTGAGCATGCGCAGAGGCTACTATTGATCCGGGGGTCATGAAACCTATAGGGGACCATCTACACCCCAACCCGCACAATCCCTGCAAATTTCATCAAAATCGGACTATAACTTCGTGTAGTTTTGCCCGTAATAAGGATTTGCTGACAGGCAGACAGACACACAGACAGACACGGAACCAAAATTGTTCTGAAAGGTCTAAAACGCAAAATGCGAGTGGAATTTTTGATTTTGGAGAAAAAAAAAATTTTCACATTCCGAAAGTGAAAACAATGTTTCTGCTACTTTAGTAGACTCGGAAGCAAAATACCTAATAGTATATACTTCAACTATAACAGTAACTAACATTTTTCAAATAATTAATGCAGGTATTCGGAACGGGATGAATTGGATGAATGTTGATGTAAAGAGTTGACTGGTTCGAACGAAACAGAAGAATGGATTCAATGTGATGGTGAACTCTACCGAAGAGACTGAATGACTGATTGATTTACATCAATTCATTCCGCGGATGCCCTTACTCAAACATAAATTTCTTAAGTAACATTACTTAAGCATAACGGCATTTGCCGTTGAAATAACATTCTACTCCCAGAAATTAAAAAAAAAAGTTTTAGTTTTGCATGTTTTTTTTAAGCTTGAAAACACACGTTTTTTGCTAAAATCTCAATTCTCAAAAAAGTTCCTCCAAAAAAATAAAAAATAATTATACCATTGGAAAGCTGAGGCTTTAGCGCATTTTTTAGGCTTACAGGCTCAAACGTATCATTAAAATCAAAAGAGACTAATGAGCCATTAAAAAAGTGTTTTTTCAAAATTCGACAAAATTTGCTTTTCTTTTTAACCTTTTAGTTCCCTTTAAAAGATCACTGTTGAAGACTAAGACGATGGGAAATTCGATGCTCTTTCCCACGGTATCCTTAGATTTGCAAATACTTCGAAAACGCCGGAGTTACAGCCGTTTTAGTGACGTAAGGTCGAAAACGCTTCAACCTAAATTTTAACAGAAAACGCTCGGTTTTCTGCAGTTGAACACCATTTCCTTAACTAAAAATATTTTTAATAACCAAAACAACCACACCGTTGGAAAGGTGACATTTCGAAGCACGTTTTACCAGGTCTGCACAGTTCTGCGTCAAGCATTCATGGGGTTTCTAGGCGATATGAAAAACAGGCGATTTCAAGATTTTTACAAAACTACCATTTCACGCGGCAATTGCACATCTTTAATGTAATTTAAAAAGTAATTTAACGCTCTTCCCAACGGTGTCATCAAATTTGAGCAATCGCCAAAATTGCCTTTTGAAATTCAATAATCACTCTATCACCTGTGAAACACGCACACTCCAAAGCTTAGTAGAAATTCAAATCATGAACTCAAGCCAATTGAATAATAAGCCCCAGTGAAAGAATTTGTAGCGTTTCATGCGTATCAGAATGCTTCAACCCGTTATCGGCTACAAAGCCTTTTAGGAGTTCACTCCAGTATCCACATTACCACATCACTACATCACTAGGTTACTGCGATGAAAACAAACAACAATAATACAAAAAAAAACACAAATGTTGGCACCATAAATCGGGTCGTGTACTGGGAATGGTTTGAGCTACGAACCTGGGGAAGTTCCTCATGGAAAGTTCTTCAATACTAAAGTAGCGGAAGCATTGTTTTCACTTTCGGAATGTGAAAATTTTTTTATCTCCAAAATCAAAAATTCCACTCGCATTTTGCGTTTTAGACCTTTCTGAACAATTTTGGTTCCGTGTCTGTGTGTGTGTCTGTCTGTCTGTCAGCAAATCCTTGTTACGGGCAAAACTACACGAAGTTATTGTCCGATCAGAGATTGTGCGGGTTGGGGTGTAGATGGTCCCCTATAAGTTGCATGAACCCCGAATTACTAGTAGCCTCTGCGCATGCGCAAACGAAATCCTTGTTACGCGCATAACTCCGGGAGTTCTTGACCAATTTCGATGAAATTCTCAAGGATTGTTCGGTTTGATGTGTAGATGGTCCCCTATGAGTTTCATGACCCCCGGATCAATAGTAGCCTCTGCGCATGCGCAAACGTGAAATCCTTGCCACAAGCATAACACCGGGAGTTGTTGACCGATTTCGATGAAATTTTCAGGGATTGTTCGGATTTATTAGGTATATTTTATAGTTTGTTCAATAGTTGAACATGCCTAAAAGTTATGCTCCTGCATAACAATAAATTAACCAATTCAACATTTACTTCGCCTAATTGAACGTTTTTTCAATAACAATTTTCGATGATCTTTACAGTCATGTTATGGATACGAGGAAGCTATGTGCCACACCCACTTGGCAGAGGTTTTTTGAGGTTTTTAGGAATTTTAAAAAACTTCGACAACCCTTAAAGGGCACTTTAAATTAAATGAGAATGCTGGCTAAAGAATTGTTGCGTTGTTGGACTAATATTGATTAATATAGGTAGGAAGTATTGACCCTGGTTGTGCAGTTCAGTTCTGGAAGTTGCCAGTGGTGATCCGCGTAGGAGGTTTGTCTAGTACAGAAATAGTAAAGCTTTGAGTAATAATTTGCAGCGATTTAAATTACAATAGAATCTGGGAACATTTTGATCGAAATCACTAGGTACATGGGGGTGACAGCGCCTTTGCCCTAGAACAAGTGGAGTGCTTTCCAGGAATAAGCTGGCCTTCTGTAGATACAAAGATTTGCTATACTTGATGTTTAGGACATACTATGAACACCTCTACAAGTGGGGTGGAGACCACGAACAAGTGGGGCCGCGTGCTGTTCGTGCGAGCTCGGCTCGTCGGGCCCTAGTTCCGAATCTGGGACCCCTTGGCGTGCAGGCGAAGCCCTCGGAACGGATTCCGTTAGGACCTGCAGCTCTCGGGAGGTCATCGTTGAACGGTTTATAACCCGGAGACTTCCACTACGCCAGTTTCAGTTGAGTTTCGGCCCACAATGAAGACACAAGGTGAGTGAGTCCACTACCGCCAATAGCCATTACCATCTTATACGTACCCTCTTCCGGAAGAGACAAATTTTAATGATAAAACGAGTGAATGAATCGTAAATGAATATTTAATCAAATAATCGAGCAGGTGTACCTTGACAAAAATATTTGCACATCACACTAATTTCGAAGTTTGTAAAGATCCAAGATACGAAATGTTCGAGTCATGCATGATCGTTTGAACGAATTCTTCAAAATTATCGCTCTAAATTTATGTTCAATGTTGTTGAAATGTGAGCACAGTTTCTATGCTAAAAATGTCAACTATCAGTTTGATCGTGAAAAAACTTGTTTTAAATAATATTCTACTACTCAAACAATGATTTCGAATTTTTGTTGATTTTGTAAGACATTTCAGTAAAATCAAAGCAAAATTTTCTTCTTAATTTTTTGGATGAGCTAGTTCGTCGCTCATAAACCTGGTTCAAGTTATGTTCCGCAAAAAAGTCAAACTTTAACCATTTTTAACCGACTTTTGTCATTTCTTGAATTTTTTTAGTACTTTTGTTAAATTTTACCAATACGCTAAAAAAATGTGGCTCGACTTATCCTTATCTCTTTTGGAATACTTTTTTTCGCTAAGTAACTCAGTTTTTATTTAAATCCTATCATTTATAGCCTAAAATGACACATACTTGCTTGTTTACGTAAAAAAGAGTTAAAATCCAGGACATCATAATCATCAAATCATTTCAAAATGCTTCACAACGGGTTTCGATCAAGACATTTTTTGACACTTTGAAGTTCACAATTTTTGTAGCCTTTGGAATAGTTTCTTTTTTCAATTAACAAACAATAAAGAACTTTAAAACAATTTATAACGTTTTTGGGATAACGAATTTAAATTTCAAACTTTTTTTAATGATACACTGCGGGTGATTAAAAGTGATGTCGATATTTCCGTAACGTTGTTGATATATTTGTGATTTAGCGTCAAGTCTCGTAAATTTTTGTGAAGTAGTATCGGATATTTGTCATAAATTAAGCCTCATAATTAATATTTTGGAGCCAATGTAAGTAGCTTCATGCCAATTAGCTTAAATGCAAGTATCCTACCTTTCACCTTTACACTATTCCATTTCACCGTTAGTCTTTCTGTGCATTTCACAGAACATGGACACCATTAAGACCCAGTTATTCAAAATTATGTCCCCCCCTTTCGCTAATGTACCTCTACAGTCAGGAATATCTTCGTGGACAGTTATAATGATAGAACCGAATAGAATCGACCTCATCAGAGGTAGGTACCTATATAGTTCAACTTACTCTCTTTACGATTCACAGTCGTGTTGACAAGATTTTTGTTTTATCCTAATTCTGAAATTTGGCTGTGTCACATAGCTTCATCGTTCGTAACAAGAATGTAAAGGTCATTGAATTGTTTTAAATAATCTCGAACGAGGTAGAATATTCCTAACAACGACTCACGGGACAGAAATTGTGCAGGGCCCTTTCAAAAGTTGTCCATTGAAGTACCTTGCGTTCTGCCCCGCTTATTCTTTATCGGATTTAACTACGTTACAGTCGTGGTAAAATTGATATGAGATTATTAGACAGTTCTTTTCCGCCTACCTTCAACATTTGACCGCTTTCAGACCACCAGAACATCAGAAAATGATGCTTAACGGATTTCACGTATGTGCAATGTACATTCATCATGTACATTGTACATGGGCTAAGTACATTGATTGATTGCTGAGCAAAGAATCTTGAAGAAAACCATCTAACCCGCACAACCCCTGAAAATGTCCGCACTGAAATTCTATTTTTTCAATATTACAAGATTGCAAACATTAACGATATACATTATAAATGTACTGCAGTATACTGCACCATGTATAGTATTTCTAATATCTTGCAGAGTGGAAAAACTCCCAACGTTAATCAAATTTTGGGTACGATAACACACCTAATGCCGTGGACTACTCCGATTTGCCGTAAATCACACATTAGTTTAACATTACCTATGTAAGACTTCAAACTCGTGAAAATTTACCTGAAAATAGGAAAAACTGTTCAATGGTTGTCGGCATATGTTTATGCACGAACCCAAAGATACGCTAAAGCTACACAACACTACACTAAAACTGCCCTTTTTTTTAACCAAATTTGATGATTCTGAGGTAAGTACCTATCAGTGTAATAGACGAAGGTAGTCCTTATAAATTTCAGTCATCATATCAAGGTAGATTAATTTCAATATTTTCTATGGATTCTGTCATTAACTAGAATTAGCTCTGCATATCCATTTTATATGAGAAAAATGTGATGTATTCTATCCAACTTGGCTGAACTTTATTTTCAGAAATTCGTTTTTTTTTCTATTTTTTACGTTTTGACGCTTCTTTCAATCTACTCATGAAAAAGATAATCTAAAAAAATAATGCTGCAATTAAAAGACATTCAAGTCCCAAAAATAGTGGCCACGTGAATTTGTCAACAACTCTGGGTCAGGGCAAACCTCTTCTCGTTCGCCCTGAAAATAGTAAAGTTTGGAATCTGGAGGTGGTGGAGCAAACTAGGAAAGGTCCAAACAGTTCAAGAAAAATTTAATCGATAGAACGACCAAAGAAATAGTCGCACAAACCACTTGGCAACTGGAATCTAGGCCAAAAATTTGCTAAAAAAATAAGTTTTGGGCTCCAACGTTGTTTTTCCACTTCCTCTGAATTGGAATTGCAACATTTGGCAACGTAGGTATTACATGAATTGTTGGATCCAGAATAAAGCGATTGCCAATTCCTGTAGGCAGCAGTAATTAGATAATATTGGCATGGTATAGATTTTCTTGAGGGACAAAGTACGTGTCGAAATGACTGGATTTGAAAAATAACAGTAATATATGTATACATTCTAATATGCTAAATAGAGCACTATCATATAATTCACGTTTGCACACTATACCATCAACCCATTGGACTCCACCTCTGGTGTACGAAAAACCAATCAAGAGTTAACCGGTACAATCCCTGATCTTTTCTTCAAACTCCACATAATACCACCCGACGTTCGTCCGTTACAATCTGTTTCACCTATACGCACAAGCAATGGTGCACTACCCACTACGCAACAATATTCGTGGGATGCTTGTCCCGACTTCCAACAAAATTGGCCAAAAGATGATGAGAAATCGAAATTAATAGAAATTTACGTTTACACACACTCCAGTATTGTCCGAATACACTTTAATTCCTTGGGCACGATTAAAATCGGACCATTAGTCTTGGAATTCAGCCTGTGTCGACAACCTGTGCCATATGCACACCGACGCACACGACCGATCTCAATAAAATTCATAGGGCATGAGATAAATTCTAAAATTATACCTAACTATCCCCCCAGATTAAATAATATCGACAGATCGTACGAAATGAACAATGTCAGAGCGTTTCCGGGAGCTAAGGTCAAATTTAGGAGCATGCCCGCACAATCTCTTAAAATTTCACAAAATCGGATCAAAACTTAGTTTTGGCCATAACAAGCAATTACCACAAGTTGAACAATGTTATGCATAGGTTTGTGTAGTAGGTTTGTTTTGTATCACATGAAAAATGAAACTTAAATGCTACCCCTTGATTTTGGTTTATTATTCAATAATAAACCATTGTAGGTAATCGCTTTTGAAAAAAATTTAACCCCCACCCCCCTGAAAATTTCATGGTTTACGTTTCAAAGGATGTAGAATCCAAATCTGCAATAAAAAATTTTCCGTCCGTCCGCCGTATGCCGTACGCACGATTTCTCCCAAACGGCTGAAGCAAAAAAGCTGGAATTTTCAGGAAAAATCCATGTTGGTCCGACAACGCCCCAATTCTTGACAGCTCTCTCACTTAATTTAAAGTGCCCTTTAAGGGTTGTCAAAGTTTTGTAAAATCCCTAAAAACCTCAAAAAAGTCAAGGCGGCCTTAATTTGAACATTTTTTGAAGAACTTTCCTCGAGGAATCGGATGAGCCCCTCCCCAGGTCCGTAGGTCAAACCATTCTCGATGTATGGCCCGATTTATGGTGCCAACATTTGCGTTATTTTGGTTTATTATTGTTTTTGTTCTGATTACAGTAACCTAGTGATGTAGTGAACGTGGATACTGGAGTGAACTCCTAAAAGGGTTTATAGCCGATACACGGGTTGAAGCATTCTGATAACCATAAAAAACGCTGCAAATTCTTTCACTGTGGTTTATTGTTCAATTGGCTTGCGTTCATGATTTGAATTTCTACTAAGCTTTGGAGTGTGTGTGTTTCACAGGTGATAGAGCGATTATTGAATTTCAGGAGGCACACGAATATGATCAACTGATCAATCCAAATAGGTATTTTGGTTGAGAACAGATATACGTGCTCTATGCATATCTCCTGAAATTCAATAATCGCTCTATCACCTGTGAAACACGCACACTCCAAAGCTTAGTAGAAATTCAAATCATGAACACAAGCCAATTGAATAATAAACCCCAGTGAAAGAATTTGCAGCGTTTTAATTATGAGTTCAACCTTTAGCTAGGAAGCAAGAAGTATCCATATTCCAAATAGGTAGGTACCTGAAACCTACGATTCAGACGGAGTATGGATGTCTATTTGCACTATCCACAATCAAATTCCGGTTTTACACTCGTACCTTCTAAGATAATGATCTACAAAATGAATGATGAATGTTGTCAAAGAAATTTCCGTCCTTCTTGAATAGTAACGTGGCACGATGCGTGCAATTCAGTTGCTATGCTGCTGTTGACCTGCTCTTTGCGCCTGCCAACTTTTGGAGACTTGCGTGACGATGAGTGGTCAGTTTAGGTTTCGTTAACGAAACCACTTTGCCGACTGGAAACACCTTTCCTGTTAGCCTTCACATACCTACCGGCAGCATTCGTGTATTTTTACTAGTTGCCGACCTGCCGGACTAATGATATCTTTCTACCAGGTTCGGACTCTTAAGTGAGACATCGGCATTCAGAGATGCCTCTCTTAGTCTGACGCTCGATGTTTTTTCCACCTTTCATAATAATTTTCAAGAAAAAATGGCAGATTATAGTAATTCGAATGAAATTATTTGTACCTTCTTCGGAAGATTACTCAGATTGCTCGAAAAGTGCTCAAGTTAAACTATGCAAACATAAATTTACCTACTTACTTCCTTTACAATATTTAAGGATACTCAACAATCGAAAAATGACCTCATTGTCTCTTATACGATTAGCTGTATCTGTACTGATATTATTAACAGGAAATATTCAAATTTTGCTTCATAGTCTGCTTAGAGGTAGCACATGCGTAGTTTTGGTTTATTATTCAATAATAAACCATTGTAATCGCTCTGGAAAAAAAAATTCTAACCCCCCTGAAAATTTCATGGTTTACGTTTCAAAGGGTGTAGAATCCGAATCTGCAATAACAAATTTTCCGTCCGTCCGCCGTACGCCGTACGCACGATATCTCCGAAACGGCTGGAGCAAAAGTTCTGAAATTTTCAGGAAAAATCCATCTTGGCCCGACGACGCCAAAATTCTCTCTCACTCAATTTAAAGTGCCCTTTAAGGGCTGTCAAGGTTTTGTAAAATCCCTAAAAACCTCAAAACAAGTCGAATCGGCCTAAATATTTACCTATTTGAAGAACATACCATGAGGAATCGAATGAGCCAATCGATCCCTTCCCCACGTCCGTAGGTAAAACCATTCCCGATGTATGGCCCGATTTATGGTGTCAACATTTGCGTTTTTTTGGTTTATTATTGCTTGTTTGTAACCTAGGGATGCCGATAGCGTCGAGTTGTAGTGAATGTGGTTACTGGAGTGATAGCCGATGTGGATACTTGTAGTTTATAGGCGATACACGGGTTGAAGCATTCTGATATGTATGAAACGCTGATAATATATAGGTAAATATTATTACTGGGGATTATTATTCAATATTATTACTGGGGTAAATAAGTATTCCTTCACTCGGGTTTATTATTCAATTGGCTTGCGTTCATGATTTGAATCTGTACTAAGCTTCGGAGTGTGCGTGTTTTACAGGTGATAGAGCGATTATTGAATTTCAGGAGATATTCATAGACCACGTAAATCGGTTCTCATCCAAAACACCTATTTGGATTGATCAGTTGATGATATTTGTGTGCCTCCTCTACATCTGTCTACCTTTGGCTACATCGTTTAAATTTGGATTTGGGGAAGTTTTAACACAAGTGCTAAAGGACTTGATAAATTGTAGATGTTTTTATTGTGGGAGGGGGGGGGGGGGTATTGATATTCAATTATAAAACGCTGCAAATTCTTTCACTGGGGTTTATTATTCAATTGGCTTGCGTTCATAATTTGAATTTCAACTAAGCTTTGGAGTGTGCGCGTTTCACAGGATAGAGCGACTATTGAATTTCAGGAGGCACACAAATACGATCAACTGATCAATCCAAATAGGTATTTTGGTTGAGAACAGATTTACGTGCTCGATGCATATCTCCTGAAATTCAATAATCGCTCTATCCTGTGAAACGCACACACTCTAAAGCTTAGTAGAAGTTCAAATTATGAACGCAAGCCAATTGAATAATAAACCCCAGTGAAAGAATTTGCAGCGTTTTTAGTTTGGAGCGATCAAAAATTTTCTTATTTAAAATTACAATTTCTAACATTTTGCATGTTGGACCTTTCTAACATTTCAACTTTTGTTTCGCGTCTGTTTGTCCGCAGTATCATTGTAACAAGCTTAATGGGACGACTTTTTGCGCAAGGTGTTTCCAAATTAATGAAACGGCATTGCAATAAACTAATATCTTCCCATCTGAGCAGCTTACTTCGTACGGCTCCTATGTGGCAACCTTTGTAACCCCCATGGTCACCGAAGATCTCTGACCGATCGGGTCATTTGTTCATGAGGAGATATGTGAAATTGATTTATCCATGTGAGACCGCCAAGAACCCACCCGCATGGTTCCTGAAAAGCTCATTAAAAAATATGTGGGCATGTTGATGTAGAATGTAGAAAGCTATGCTGATTACCCTATAGGGTAGGTAACTAATAGTTGATACTGTTGCAAACAGTTGAAAACAAACTTCCTTAACCAAGATCATATTTTTTTTTTCAATAATAAGCCTTTGTAATCGTACAGCAACAGTTTTGTATAACCCTCCCTCAAACTCAGTCATTTCACATTTCAATGTGAGTTGTTAGAAAGAAATTTGCGATGTCCGTTCGCCTTAGGGACCAAAAAAGACCTTACAGATGATGTGAAAAATCCGTTTTTTCGAACATAAACTCCGCTAGTGGTCTAGTCCTGGGTCCTTACTTCAGCCAGTCAAATCGCCTACCACTACACATAGCGAAAACTGGTTGAAAAACATCCCAAAAACGTAGTTTTTCTAGGTTTTCACTGAAATGAGCAAGTGTGCCATTTCCTAGCAATTTTGGGAGCAAAATCGACTGTTGAAGGTTTCAGACCTGTAGAAATGAACCCAAAGCATATAATTTCCATTTCTGAACCTAAAAGTGAGCCCCCCAAAGTTCACAGTGACACGGAAATCACTTATTATTAACAAAATAATGAACCCATATGTTGGGATTGGCAGCGTTTTTCAAGTTATCTGTACAATCCTTCCAATGCACTTAACCCAAGCCCAGATCGCACCGAAACTTCTATAAAGTTGGTAAAACGTCCATACGTGGGCAACACTTTTATCAATCATTTAAAATAACACTGGGCAAATTAGCAGTTGAAGGAAGAATCGCTTATTTAAGAAAAACACGTATGTCAAGTCGAGTGTGACACATAGCACCCTCCTCTGGTAACATGAATGTATAGGTCATTAAAATGTTGCAAATAGTCACGAAAGATGTAGCGTATAAGCTTGTTTCAACGACGCAACCGACATGAACTCCTTCAAAGAGAGTCGGCACCTATTGCTGTGCCCGTTGCGCTAATTCAAGAGCTGCTGGGATAATAATAGGATCGTGCAGAAATTTATATGGGATTTTTATACCGTTCTTCCCCGACTATCGACTTGGGAGTAATCAAACTCCTAGGGAACCGTCTACGTACAACCCAACCTGCACATTCTCTGAGAATGTCTTCAAAATCGGGTAAAACTTGAGGTTTTCGGCTTCTTACAAAGGTTTGGAGTTCGTGCAGGTCCGTAGCGATTGGGTCGAAATTAAAAAAGTTGGTTTGCTCCCAGAAAATTTGAAATTTATCGACCGATCTTTTCAATTTTGCGATTGGCCGTGTGAAGGCTCAAATACCTAATAATTTCTGAGCAGTGAAACTTGTGGATTGACAGGACCATCGAATAGATGGGATCTATAGCCTGACCAGCACGTTCCATGAAGATTCTACCAAAATCGGATGCAAACTGTAGGAATTAGGCTTGCTAGGAGGAAATTTTTTCAAAATGGTATAAAACGAAAAATGCGAGTGGAAATTTTTATTTTGGAGAAAACCAAATTTTCATCTCCCGAAAATAAAAACAAGGCTTCCGCTACCTGCAGTTAGCCCCGAAGCGATTCTGGAATGAACAAAATCATCTTACCTACCTACTTTATATACATAACTCAAATAGGTGCTGTTGATAATTTGTCAACTTAAGTGACACATATATTGTAAACATTTGAACAGTTATAACCCAGAACTATCACGAGTTCTCATTTCAAAACATTTGTCAAAGTCCTTTACATTCCTACAACAATTTCTTAAGTGATTATTTCCACCCGCTTTGAGCTAAACTACTATTCAAGTAAATTTAAGTTCTGAAATGTTGTCACCAAATGGGTTTTGAGGTACATTTAATTTCAAAATTAATCATTTTAAGTATACAATTCTGAGTCATGCACAATATTTTATACTCAGGGTTAGCTTGTCTTACTGTACACCTTTGCAGGTTGGTTGTTTTACGATGAAACCCAATTTTTGGTTTATTATTCAATAATAAACCATTGTAATCGCTCTGGAAAAAAAAATTCTAACCCCCCCTGAAAATTTCATGGTTTACGTTTCAAAGGGTGTAGAATCCGAATCTGCAATAAAAATTTTCCGTCCGTCCGCCGTACGCACGATATCTCCGAAACGGCTGGAGCAAAAAATCTGAAATTTTCAGGAAAAATCCATCTTGGTCCGACGACGCCCCAATTCTTGAGCCAGCTCCCTCACTCAATTTAAAGTGCCGTTTAAGGGCTGTAAAAGTTTTGTAAAATCCCTGAAAACCTCAAAACTAGTCGAATCGGCCTAAATATTTTCCTATTTGAAGAACATACCATGAGGAATCGAATGAGCCCTTCCCCACGTCCGTAGGTCAAACCATTTCCGATGTATGACCCGATTTATGGTGCCAACATTTGCGTTTTTTCGTTTATTATTGTTTGTTTGTAACCTAGTGATGTCCGGCCGATAGCGTCGAGTTGTAGTGAATGTGGATACTGGAGTGATAGCCGATGTGAATACTTGTGGTGTAGTTAGTTGCCGATACACGGGTTGAAGCATTCTGATATGCATGAAACGCTGATAATATATAGGTAAATATTATTCAATATTACTACTGGGGTTTATTATTCAATATTATTACTGGGGTAAATAAGTATCCCTTCACTGGGGTTTATTATTCAATTGGCTTGCGTTCATGATTTGAATCTTACTAAGCTTCGGATTGTGCGTGTTTTACAGGTGATAGAGCGATTATTGAATTTCAGGAGATGTGCATAGACCACGTAAATCGGTTCTCATCCAAAACACTTATTTGGATTGATCAGTTGATGATATTTGTGTGCCCTCTACATCTGTCTACCTTTAATGGCTATTTCGTTTAAATTTGGATTTGGGGAAGTTTTAACGCAATACGAGTGCCAAAGGACTTGATAAATTATAGATGTTTTTATTAGGGGGGGGGGGGTATTGATTCAATTAAAAAAACCCTGCAAATTCTTCCACTGGGGTTTATTATTCAATTGGCTTGCGTTCAAGTGATTTGAATTTCTACTAAGCTTTGGAGTCTGCGTGTTTCACAGATAGGGCGATTATTGAATTTCAGGAGGCACAAAAATATGATCAACTGATCAATCCAAATAGGTATTTTGGTCTAGAACAGATTCACGTGCTCCATGTATATCTCCTGAAATTCAATAATCGCCCCATCATCTGCGAAACACGCACACTCCAAAGCTTGGGTAGAAATTCAAATCATGAACGCAAGCCAATTGAATAATAAACCCCAGTGAAAGAATTTGCAGCGTTTTTTATTTTAGGTATATTATCTAAAAACGCCATTTAATACATTCTGTAACTCATCTAGGTTAACAAACTTGATTCCTTGATGTGACATTAAACGGTTCATGCGCCTAGATTAACCACGCTTTCAAAACACACGACCTTGTGTTTGCCGTGAACAACTGGACGTTCAGTTACCGTGGATTGATCATTCACCATGTCGACCAAGACAGATACGAACACCTAAACAAACAGCGTTGAAAATTACTGTGAGAACGAAGATTGTTCCTACGTAGAATATGGGTGGTATTGGTTGTCGCTGAATTGAGTTGAAAACAAGAAGAAAAAAACCGTTTACGATAAATTTAATGACAATTTTTGGGAGTGGTATGAGCTGTGTAGAAACAGGGTACCAGCGATTTAGAAACATTTGTATCCACGGTTTTCTAATATTCAATGCCCTGCACATCATTCAGCCTTGATTTTTGACCTATCCCCCAGAAAATGGCTTCGAACCACGATGTTCTGCAAGTTTTAAATCAACGTTTTGAATGTTCACGTCGCTGTAACGATTTCAAATTTGGAGAAATGGGTGTGCTTCTGGGCCTAGTAGGTACATTGGCGGTTCTGCTCCACTAGTACAACGCATGAGCGGATTTACGTGGGTGCCGGTGGATGCCTGGCACCCCCCAAATTTTTTAAAACTCATATTATATTTTCGTAATAAAATTCTGGTTGTTTACAAGACAGGTTAATATGTTTTTATGAATATACAGTAGCTATAACTATTCTTTTCTATTACTGTTTCAGATAAACTCAATCTTTAAGTGCCACGTGAAACAGTGAATAATTTTTTTACATGAGAGAGATTATAAACATGGAATGTTGAATTAGTTGGGTAAATGAGAAAAGTATAAATTGATTTATTGTTTCAAATGAAAATTGGTATGCCATAATGATGAATAATTGATCAACCATTTATACGTTTGTACCTACGGGCTCGCTTACGGGGAATGTGGTTAATGAAAGAACTATTGTTCCATCTTCTTGATATTCTTCGACCGTCTGAAATGTTACTTCTGGAATAGAATGATATCAGGGTATCAAGTTAGTATGCAAGAGTCGAACGGTGGACCTGTTCCAACACTGCGTACAAATCGCATGCATAGCGAGTTCCTGTAACTGGAAAGATCTGCTTCCTAGGTAGAACCTCGCTTGGGCAGATTGATACATTTCTTGTACTGAAAAGGGAACAGACATTCACTAGCCATTGAAGATACGTAAAACATTATTATTATTTTTTTTTTTTTAATTTGTTTTATTGCACCAAGTTATAAACTTATAAGCAACAGTATTCTAAAATATAGTTGGCGTACATTAAGAAATCTAAGATACATCATTTAGTCCTTATTGTCCTGATATTTGCTTGATATATCATAAAGTGATGCTCACACTAAGTGAATTAAATCGTGTGGCTTGGTTCTCTTCAGTCTTCTGAGCAGATCCTCTGTCTTGAGAGGCTGGACGATATCTTCATTTACATGATCTTGTAGCCTCAAGAGGTGATGCATGGCTCGGCTTCGAATGACCTCATTGACAGATTCAATCTGCAGCTCGTAGTGAAGTCTGTCATTTCTAAAATATGTGTATGCATCTACGCAGCTTCTTAGGACATTATTCTGAAAGTCAGTAAAACTTGTCCTCCAAATAATATTGAGCAGGAAGACCTGAGAGGGTCTTTCCCGCCACTAGTCGTTTCATGCGATGGCGCTTTACATAAAGAATACGAAGCCTTCCTCAAGAACGTTTCCTTACGCCTCGCCAACAAGTGGTCGAAATCCTACACCCAGGTGATGATGTGGGCACGAGTGAAAACTCAATTCTCGGTTCATTGAGCAGTTTCCATGAGGCTAAGGGGCCCAAGGAAACACGTACGAGGACTAGGACTGGAGGACGGAGCAGCAATTTGGCTACCGGAAGAATAAAATCACACACACACACACACACACACACACACACACACACACACACACACACACACATACACTACGTACTTACGTACATAGTTAGGACAAAAAAGAAAATCAGATTAGTTTGGCAAAATCAATTTGAATTTTTGGCATATTATCAAATTGAAAATCACAAATCAATTTCAATATTTTTGGCATCTCAATTTAAACTTTCGGCGACTCAATTTCAACTTCTGGCATACCACTTCGAGCTTTTGGCATATCAATTTATACTTTTCACAAATCCCAACTAACCCAACATTCCACCCCATATTATGATCAATAAATGTTTTTTCTCTCAAAAAAAAAAAATATTGAGCAAATACCGAGGAAGATGACAACTAGAAACGAGTTCAGTTGAACTGATTGCAGATCGATCAAACATTCATCTGTTTAAAGAATACGAAAACTGAAAAACCGGAAAATTTTCTTGGAAACTGATGTTTAATAAGTAGGATCAATGATTGAGGCGGTAGATTTCAAACAAAAACGATCTCAGAACTGAATACCAGGGTCTTCAAATGTTAGCTGTTAATGTTACCAATTGAATTTCATAATGACGTAAACAATTTAGGTCAGTACCGAAAGTGTGAGAAGGCATTCCAATGTAATTTAGGTACTCGCTAGGCTTGACAGCTGGCGTCGATAAGATTATAACTTTCTGAACTGGTTTAAAATTCCAGCCTTTCACGTTAAATAGTAAGGAAATTCGCTTTACTTCAGGTGATCTCATATGCATCGCTCCCTGCCTTTTCAGCGAAAGAATTTAATTTCAGATGAACAGAAGAGAAATACTCCAATACACTTGTCCATTTCATTCAGTTTATTGGGTAGGATTTGTAGCCGATTCTCACCCAATACGCTAAGACAGGATCTTTTTTTATTGTAGGTTTATTGTTTTATTGTTAAATAGGTACTTAACAAGTCTTAACATTCACTCGTCTGAGCGATTCGTCACCACTTCCAGTAACTTTTATCAGCTACACCTAGCTCTATTTCAAAATTCAGCTTTGTTGCTTAAATAGCTTCTGAGTTGGTAGATCACTATCCTTCTCAATAGAAACATTTTGAGAATAGAAACATTTTTGGAAATCCTTCAAATAGCACTTCTCGGAGCATGTCAAAGAACAAGAATATTAAAAAATGTGAAGTTAATCAAAATATCGAACTTGCACTACCAGATTCTTTTTATATTGCCAAACATTATACTAGATGAACATTACTCGATGAATCATACAAAAATTTGAAGAAATCGATCAAAAAACGCTGCAAATTCTTTCACTGGGGTTTATTATTCAATTGGCTTGCGTTCATGATTTGGATTTATACTAAGCTTTGGAGTGTGCGTGTTTCACAAGTGATAGAGCGATTATTGAATTTTGGGAAGCACACAAATATGATCAACTGATCAATCCAAATAGTTATTTTGGTTGAGAACAGATTTACGTGCTCTATGCATATTCCTGAAATTCAATAATCGCTCTATCACCTGTGAAACACGCACACTCCAAAGCTTAGTATAAATTCAAATCATGAACGCAAGCCAATTGAATAATATTAGTGGAAGAATTTGCAGCGTTTTTATGGTTATCAGAATGCTTCAACCCGTGTATCGGCTACAAAGCCTTTTAGGAGTTCACTCCAGTATCCACATTACTACATCACTAGGTTACTGATATCAACACAAAAACAATAATAAACCAAAATAACGCAAATGTTGGCACCATAAATTGGGCCATACATCGGGAATGGTTCGACCTACGGACCTGGGGAGGGGCTCATTCGATTCCTCGTGGAAAGTTCTTCAAAAAGAGTCCAAATTTAGGCCGCCTTGACTTCTTTTGAGGTTTTTAGGGATTTTACAAAACTTTAACAACCCTTAAAGGGCACTTTAAATTTAGTGAGAGAGCTGGCTCAAGAATTGGGGCGTCGCCGGACCAATATGGATTTTCCCTGAAAATTTCAGCTTTTTTGCTTCAGCCGTTTGGGAGAAATCGTGCGTACGGCGGACGGACGGAAAAATGTTTATTGCAGATTCGGATTCTACACCCTTTGAAACGTAAACCATGAAATTTTCAGGGGGGTTAGAATTTTTTTTTTTCAAGAGCGATTACAATGGTTTATTATTTAATAATAAACCAAAAGCCAAATTTCTCCACGATGTACCCATATCTAAGTAACTGTTTAGTTATTTTAAATTTCGTTACTCCGTAAATCCCTTCCAGCTTTTTTACCTGAGATTTACGTAATACTACATTGTTTTAAAATCTGTTGTTTGATTATGAGAATAGTGCTTTCGTAGATTCGTAAGTAGTACGCAGAACATCTCATAAGTACTTGGTCGTTTTAATTTTAATATTTCCCATTCAAATTTGATTAAACCGACGTAATGTGGTTTCGCGACACGGTAATGTAAAGATTCCGGCAAATATGTTTAGCCTATTCCTTAAGAAGGAAGAGAGTAAAGGGAGTTTTGCCACTTTGGGAGTCAATGCGAACGAACCTGCTCGTCTGGTTCCCCTGAACAGGGTCACAGAAGTAGATAAGATGGAGACGCATTCCTGCATCCAGTCCCTTTCATCTGGGTCAGGGGTTTGAGATCGTAAGTGTAAAATACGAAACTTAGAAATTAACTTGAAAGGGTAGAATAAATCCGTTATTCGAATTCAAAGTGGGAGAACCAGGTAAGTTAAGTGTTTACCTCATTCAAAAACCAGCCGGTTGGAAATGACATTGTGGTTCTATTTTAGTACCTAAGCACCTACCAAAAAATCATAGCTAGGATGGTCTACCTGCCATATTTATTCGAGTTGATATTGGGATACATCACTCACACATGCACATTCCTCCACCTACTAAAGTTTAATGAATTAGGGCTTGAGTTTATTAAAGATACTGGACCAGACGTCACCGAAAGGATGAGGGCGTTTGGCGATGATGTTGGGAGCAGCGATAAGGCCGAGCACACACCGCTACTTTAGAATGTTTCCCAGGTGCCGTAATTTACGGATGCACGATTCATTTGTGCCAAGCCTGACATCGTAGAATCAAAAGCCGTCGAGAGCTAGGAAAAAATTGTCAAAAAAAAAAAAAAAAAACGCTGCAAATTTTTTCACTGGGGTTTATTATTCAATAGGCTTGCGTTCATGATCTGAATTTATACTAAGCTTTGCAGTGTGCGTGTTTCTCAGGTGATAGAGCGATTATTGAATCTCAGGAGGCACACAAATATGATCAACTGATCAATTCAAATAGGTATTTTGGTTGAGAACAGTTTCGTGCTCTATGCATATCTCCTGAAATTCAATAATCGCTCTATCACTGTGAAACACGTATTGAAATTCAAATCATGAATCATTGAATAATTAACCCAAGTGAAAGAATTTGCAGCGTTTTTGTTTTGATCAAGTAACCTAGTGATGTAGTGAATGTGGATGCAAATGTTGGCACTTAAATAATACATCGGGAATGGTTTGAGCTACGGACTGGGGAGGGGCTTCAACGATTCCTCAACAATGTTCTTCAAAAAAAGTCCAAAATTAGGCGCCTTGACTTTTTTTGAGGTTTTTAGGGATTTTACATAACTTTGACAACCCTTAAAGGGCACTTTAAATTAAGTGAGAGAGCTTCTAAAGAATTGGGGCGTTGTCGGACCAATATTGATTTTTTTTTTTTTTGAAAATTTCAGACTTTTTGCTCCAGCCGTTTGGGAGAAATCGTGCGTACGGCGTACGGACGGAACATTTTTTATTGCATATTTGGATTCTACACTCTTTGAAACGTAAACCATGAAATTTTCAGGGGGGTTAATTTTTTTTTTTTTTTTTTTTTTTTTTTTTTGTCAAGAGCGATTACAATGGTTTTTTATTGAATAATGAACCAAAAGGGATGTGGTTGAAAAAGTGTTTTGCTTTGAGCTTCCTTCCCAACCTGGTACACAATACGTTTACTGTTCTCATGTACAAGTCCCCGTTAACAGCAATTACTTCACGTACCAATAAATTCAATTCTCGTTCAATATATTTGACAAAATATATTGAAGAGGGATGCTCTTCCTTCCACATATATGGTATTCTTCACCACCAAACAACTCCCTTAGGAGCACTGCATTCCACTGCGATTTCAACAAGCGATTCTGTGCAGCGCACCTCAACATTCACTGAAGGAGCCGAGGGCTATTTATGAGGATGACGGAGACGTAATTAAAACTTAATATTTAATATTTAGAGAGAGTTAGCACCCGCTACCATCCAGAAGTCGGCCACAGAAATGATCGTTCGTGATTTTCCATTTCGTATTGAATTTTGTTCTATTGTGTATTTGACGGAACACGCAAAAATCCCGAGTCCCATGTGTTGTTGCCCCAAACCCATTACTTTTCCACCTACTAGGTCTTTCTTTCGTTGCTCCAAAGTATATTTTGCCCTCTCGAGGCCGGCCCAAAGTCCTGCGCCCAAAGTCGAAACCCCCGAGAGTTCGCCATATGGTTGTATCGGTCATTGAAACGTGTCAATAAGAGAATTTAGAAGATATGAATGTGTAAATCGTTAGAAACCATGAATAGATCTCTGACAATTAAACAATTAGCATTTTGAGCACGTTTAGTGTACTTGGGGTTTGCGCCTGTCCCGAGCCTACCTTTGATTTGGTAGTAATGAAATACTTAGAGATGATATAAACCCCTGGACAATGCCAGAAACGTCACTGAAATCAGGTTTAAACCGTAGCAGTTGTGATATTCCTTCCGCCTTCGACTACTGTATCAGGAACTTCGTAGATAAATCATGACAATTTTTTGTACGTAGACTCGGAAGCGAAAAACTGTCATGTAGGCTGAGTAATATTAGCTTTACACAATACATCACAATGAGTGAAATTATTACACATGATCTGCAATAAACAATCAATTACGTAACGTCAGTATTCCTTAACCGTAAGTATCAGGTCTCTCTATTCCAAGTTTTTAAGACATCTATTGATTCAAGACTTTAACCAATGATTTCTACCTTTACTACCTTTTCCACAACCAGGCAAGTTATCTTAATGTTTTGTTTAAAGTATTACATCGATTCAACTACTGGCCCTAATTTATTGAAGATAATACCGTACCAGATTTTGGAAACTTCTCGATTTCGAAACGAAAGCCCCGTCAAGGCGATTTTTCGGCCTAACTAAAAGAGCACATAGAGGAGCCTGTTCTTACTCCATGAATACCGACACAGTTCAATTGAATTCGCTTGCAATACCGGTGGGCATTTGAATTATTCCGTGCACGAATGTCGGTACATGCTTGGATCTTAGCCAGGCACAGCACAATATGTGATTCTCATGGAATGTACTCTTTCAGAACGGTGCGAACTGTGATTGCGTATGGCCTATTTACTGATACGAGGTGCTAAGTTGCAGTAATCGTTCCAATCAAGTTTTAGACATGACAGATCAAAAAACGTTTGTCTGTAACCGGTGTTATCATTCACAACGTTGACAACGGCTCAACTCTACTTTGGAAAATGCGTCAGAAGAGGCAGAAATAATTAATAATGTAAAATTTAAACAAAAATTGATAATTTCAGATTTCCCTCATGATGGACAATTTTTGGTCCAAGCCCAACAGGTCTAGGCGTTAGAGCACCTGTCATTGTAACGCAGTAGTAAGCAGAAGTTGCCATTTCAAATTCAATATTTGAAACAGATCTCGCAATCGTCTCCACGAGAATCCAATACAAACTTTGAGATTCTAACAGGAAGCAGCCAAAAGGAAGATGTTTTACCTATTCATAGCTCTCGTAGCTAGTAATCATCAAAGTCCAGTTTATCCAAAACATATCCGCGTTAAAACGTGAACTAAACAAAAAAACACTCAAAACACTTAAATAATTAAACATTTAATGATTGGTTTAATAGTCTAAAAACGACTCATAAAGACGGATGTTCTTCGCTGAACCGACCTCGAAATTCTCAATGTCAACAAGAGCCTTCCTCACTCACCTTAAAACTAAGGTTCCTTTTTGATAAGGCTGTTTTGCTTCCGAGTCTGTGTTTAGGTAGCAGACGCATTGTTTTCACTTTCGGGAAGTTGGGAAATTAACAATTTTTTAAATGTTTTTATGTGTCTGTATTCATGGCCGCAGATAGTTGCAATAAGCTTTTTAAGATTCCTCTGAGGCAAAGCTATTACGCCTATTAGAGGAATGCCTATTAGAATTGACGCAGGAGGCTTTTGACGACCCAAACATGAGAAAAAAATAACTTGAATACAAATCAATTTCAGATTATTCTCGCACCGAGTCAGTGAGTGAAAAAACGATAGTGTGTGTTTATACGAGTGTTTTTTTTTTCTTTTTTTTTTTTCGAAAAATTTCTTTATTAGAAACATAAAATAACAACTGAGCATAGCCCATCAACTTATTTACATTAATACAATAACTACAGTTTGTAGAGGTAATAGCCCAATGGCAACTACTCTATATGATCACTTCAAGCACTTGTCACATTGTCACGCCACAAGGTCGAGAGGTTTTGTTCTATCCAGACGTCGGATGACGTAGCTGTTGTCTAATAATCGTAGAGCTTCTGGGTTCATATGTTGATGAAGCCTCTGCTCGTGTTTAGCGGCAAATAGTTTGATCACCGCTCTGACTGGTTCAATTTTGAGGTCCCGATGGAGGTCGTCATTACGTACGTACCAAGGAGCGTTGACAATACTCCTTAGCACCTTGTTTTGAAATGTTTGGATTATTTTGATGTTGGTCTTTTTTGTACAGCCCCAGAGTTGAATTCCATATGTAAAAACTGGTCTTAGCGTGTGTGATGATGAATTATGTCAACGATGCCCAGCCTCCAGTTCTTAACCGATTGTTATGATTTGTGTGCGATCCCTATTTATGAATCCAAATCTTCAAAATAGAGTCCTTAAAGTCATAACGGGAGCCCCAAGGTACATCCGAAACATCATCCTCCATAATGACCTACTCACTTCGGAAGTAAAAGAGGTTCTGAAAACCACTTACATGAAACTATGTCAACTCATCGCAATGCCCTCTTGCAACAGCTGCCCAGCAATCCACCACCTCCAAGACCTAAAGCGACTTAAACAGAAACGACCTCTTGAATTCCTCAACCCTTAAACTGAATTAATGTAAAAAGAATTTATAATAAAGTTATCAGAAAAAAAAATCCATATTTCGCATATCAATAAGATACAGGTAGGCAACCCTAACACAAAATAGAGTACCTACTCCGACTCATAACGGGAGCTGAATGGTTAGTGCGCAACAGGAAGCTGGACCAAGACCTAGATATCTCTAAGGTCGAAACGTTAATCAAAGAGAGGTACTCAAAAATCAACTACAGTATGGCAGATCAGAGTAACCCACAGGTAGCAACTATTTCAGCAAATCCTCCCCCCATCCTAGCCACCGCCGCTTAAAACTGAAACGCCTGCAAGACCACTACTACTAGACATATAAGTGAAGAAACCTACTAGACCTACTACTAGACATATAAGTGAAGAAACGCAATATAAACATTCATGTAACGTGCGAACCGTATTCTGTTTAAGGACAGCCGCTCGATTGTACCCTTGTCAAGTACCATTTAAATTAGACCAAGTCTACTATATATCCTATATCAACAAAACTGTAAAACTCATAGAATAATAAAGTTATAATTTATTTTCGTTAAAAAGATCTCTATTTTACTCCAGTTGTGTAACAAACTTCGTTAATTTCGAATTTCACGGCGGAACCGTGGGACTTTAGGGGGTAGTACCGAAAAAACGAGGTTTTTCGCGACATCACTCAGATTGTCCACGTTATCCTCAATGGATTTTCATGATTCTTATTCTGTTCGATCTCACTTTTAGTCTGGTTGTACAACAAACCTTTCAAATTTGTTCTATTTTTGGAAGGGGAATGGAGGGGGTAATAGCCAATCCTTTCGTCTACCCGTTGTCCGTGGAGTTGGCAACTTGGCAATCGTTTTTCTATCAGTTCTCAATTCGGCAAAGTAAATCAGTTGTATAGAAAATAACTTTCTTGTAATGATATACTTTCCGAGAGATTTGAAAACCTCCAATCGGGGTTCATTGATCAATTTAGTTTGACCTTGAATCAATAATTAAGATTTGAGTTGAGCGAAAGCCGATGTAGTAACGACAGGGCACTAACTACCTCCGATTACCAAAGAACCAACTGGATGGGTCCTTGGCACTACCCCCCACTCCCTCTCTCCCCTAAACCAGAAAAAAAAGTACTTGCCTACTTAGTGATTTCTCGATCGACACGAAATATTTTACCTCATTGATGGAAACGGTTTCATTGAAGTTCTTCACCGAGCAATTAGCCTACGCGTTGGGGCTCATCCGATCGGACGGATAGGGCCTTCGAGGGAACATTATAACGGAGTCCGTGTAACGTAACTTTAATGGTCGGCCCACTAACCGAATCGACAACATGAATGCTCCCTCGGACCCGCATTCTTCTTCTACCGTTGAGTAGGCATTAAAATTATGGACTAGGATGGTAGTAGACCTACATTATTCGCGAAGGAAGCTCCTATTACCAACTCCCGAAATGGCCAAATTGCGGAAACAAGAGATACTGGTTTTTTTCTAACTCAATAACTTGTGAATTTCAACGTCCAATCAGCTGACCAGAAGGGTTCGCTACTACATAATTTCGTCCAGGTTTTAGCCAGAGAGCCTACATTTCAAAAATCAACTTCTGGGATCCAGTACGAATAAAATTAACTTCAGAATTGATTACCACCCATGTCGTACAAGCGATCCTAATAATTCAAACAAGAAAATCTTTTTAAGAAAGCTTTTATTTAAACGCCCTAGAAACAAGGAAATCAATTTTTACTTACAAATTTCAACTGTCCACTTATAGAATACATACACAATTCAATAAAATCATAAATGCTTGTCGCGAGATTTAGGCTTGTGCAAATTAACGAGTTCCTAGGCACCTATTTCATTGACTAACTTATTCCGATAAGTTTATTTTTGCTTTATTGTTCAATAATAAACCAAATCGCTCTTGAAAAAAAAATTCTAACCCAACCTGAAAATTTCATGGTTTGCGTTTCAAAGGGTGTAGAATCCGAATATGCAATAAAAATGTTTCCGTCCGTCCGCCGTAAGCACGATTTCTCCCAAACGGCTGAAGCAAAATATCTGAAATTTTCAGGAAAAATCCATGTTGGTCCGACGACGCCCCGATTCTTGAGCCAGCTCTCTCACTTGATTTAAAGTGCCCTTTAAGGGTTGTCAAAGTTTTGTAAAATCCCTAAAAACCTCAAAAAAAGTCGAAGCAGCCTAAATTTGGACTTTTTTTGAAGAACTTTCCATGATTAATCGAATGAGCCCCTCCCCAGGTTCGTAGCTCAAACCATTCCCGATATACGGCCCGATTTATGGTGCCAACATTTGCGTTTTTTTGGTTTATTATTGTTTATGTTTTCATCGCAGTAACCTAGTGATGTAGTGATGTAGTAATGTGGATACTGGAGTGAACACCTAAAAGGCTTTGTAGCCGATACACGGGTTGAAGCATTCTGATACGCATGAAACGCTGCAAATTTTTTCACTGGGGTTCATTATTCAATGATTCATGATTTGAATTTCTACTAAGCTTTGCAGTGTGCGTGTTTCACAGGTGATAGAGCGATTATTGAATTTCAGGAGGTACACCAATATGATCAACTGAACAATCCAAATAGGTATTTTAATTGAGAACAATTTACGTGCTCTATGCATATCTCCTGAAATTAATATCGCTCTACGACCTGTGAAACACTCCAAAGCTTAGTAGAAATTCAAATCATGAACCAATTTGAGCTTCAGTGAAAGAATTTTTTTTTATTTTTGTTTAATTGAGTAAATAATTAGATAAATATCTAGTACCTACTTACGCAAACGTAGCGACAAGCTTTTATGATTTTATGAATTGTGTATATATAGGCTATATATAGTAGAGACAGTTAAAATTTGTAAGTAAAAATGTATATACAATTTTTAATTTAATCATCGCTAGCTAGGTTTCTGAGTCTGTTCATCTCATTCAAAGCATCATTGATGCAAGGTCGTTTGCCGGTTAATTTGGAACACTCTAGCTCTTCAATAAAAATCAACCGATTTTACAGGTACAAGTCAAGGATAAACGAGGTCTCTACACCAAATTTAAGGGGAGCCCAAAAAGAGCTTCTTCTTTTTTAACATGCATTTTCTCTCAACTTTAACTTCCTCTCAACAAGCCCTTTCATTTGAAACCAATATTCAACAAGCCCATATTGAATTTAGAATGACGTCACACAACTAATCGTGTATTGTGATCCATACCAAATTTCAGCTTAATCGGTTGAGAGTATCCGCTTCAAATTTGGATCGCAAGATTCCACCCAAACATACATACATACATTGCAAGTTAAATAAAAGCTTTTAAAAATGGAGAACATTTAAGCATAAGGACTGCCTACCAAGTATTAAGGTTGAGTGAACCAGTTGATTCACGTTTCAAGATGCAGAGTCCTCCTAGATACCTCAAAATGTGCTTAATTTCAAATTTTCACGCAGTACGTCAATTAGGGAAGATTTAACATAACTTAAACGAATAATAGACATCCACGTACTGCAAATTAATGAGGTAAAATAAAACGCTATTCAGCAAACAATAGTAATAAAATCCTCGATCAAAAGAAACTCTTGAAGGGAGTCTACCTTGCAATTGGTAGATGCGATCGTCACAATTTACAATTTGATTTTTACCATGTTCAGATTCATATTTATGTTGACGTCCCCTATTTCTTTCAAAGTTTTAGCTCATGATGAAAGCAAACAGAACGTAAAGCGATCCGAGTGGCCTATTCGATTCATACTAGAGATCCTATTCAGAGCGAAGGCAAAAAATTTCCGTTATTCCGAAAGTTTTCGATATTGTGTTTTTTAAACATATATTTCAGCCCATCGATTTCTCCCTTTGGGGTTGACCAAGATCGGTGTCGGGGATTCGAGACCGTCAGTGGTTTTTGATACAACTTCCATTAGCTTCGTTGCAATAGTTTCGGGGAAAAGTTCCGAACCCTCAAAAACTTGTTAAGACCTCCAAGCCCACGAATATTGGTACAATATAGTTTTTCGGGCCGTAGTACTAAAATTTCAAATGATGTCCATTAATAGTTGACAATTTTCAATGATACGCTTAACCTGCAAATATTATTTGCATCACTATACTCACACATCATTACAGTAAGGAAACAAATTATTCGAATAGACTTTATGCCTCAACATTCAATTGTACCTAACATTCCACGGAAGAGAACTCCTGATCGTAACACCTCAGCATTGATACTCTTTGTAGGTATATCATTGCAAATTTATTATGCTAATCCAAGTAATTTCCATTTCAGTGGCCGTTTTTTTGGTAGCCGCGCTGGCGGTGGCCTCTGGGAAGTCTTTGCGCCAGTTGATGGTCAGAACAAACTTCGTTGGCGAGGGCAGCAACGATCTCGCCGTACATCTCCTACAGGTACTTAATTAAATAAAACAATCATTGTAGAATAAATTCGATCTTTACGAAGCCTCCTGTTAGATACTTTGGTTCAGCTATCACGCAGACTGCGTCATTGAAATTCTTGGGGGGTCCCGAAAAATTCGGACTAAGTCACTCGCGACAAAGTTGTGGAAACAAATTTCAAATAAAAAACGGAGTAAGATAGAATGTTGTCTATATTTAAAAGAGTTACACTGTTGAATCGATTTCGACGGTTAGGTCATCATCAGAAACAAACATGAACTGAAAGTACATCACAGAAAGCATATCTTATATAGGATCGAGTGAGAGGGCACAAACAGTATCATTATGGACGGGGCCTCCCTGGAGTGTGCCCCTTTCACTTTGTAAGCTTTGAGTGGCATTGGTTGGTCCTCCCCGCCCCTTTCACTTCCTTGAGCCAATAGGATTCAATCTCCTCTCACTCGATCCTATATAAGATATGCTTTCTGTGATGCACTTTCAGTTCATGTTTGTTACTGACGATGACCTAACCATCGAAATCGATTTAACAATGTAACTCTTTACTTTCGTGGAAATATAGACAACGTTCTATCTTACTCCGTGATCTTGGGGGGGTTGATTGAAACAGTGTTTAACGTGACAGCATTCAACAATATATTACGTCACTAAACAGAACGTAAATAATAATGAACTGCTATGAAAGTGGTTTATACAACTTTACTCTCCTTAGCAATTGATAGTTGTTCCGTGGAAAGAGCAATAAGTAAGTCGAGTTCACATTATCAAAAACAGACTCAGATCAGCTATGGGAGACTCGTGGTTGTCAAATCTAATGGTTCTAGCCGCAGAAAAAGTTGTATTTGAGTCTATTTCTAATGAAGAAATAATCGGAGATTTTCTGTTTCCTCATCCCGAAGATAAAAACTGCTATGAAGGGTTTAAAGAGATATGTTTAACAAGCTTAGAAGGTGCCTAGATAACTTTTAGATGGTTTCAGACTACGAATGACTTCAAATTTTTATTGTTTTTATGTATTTTACGATATTATTAATATTTGTTTTGGGTACCAGCTCAAATTATTTCAAACTGTTGGTTTTTAAGTTGGGGGGGGGGTGCTTCATGAAGGGGGGGGGGGGGGCACCCCTGCATTTTGAATCTGAAGGTGTCGCAAGATATATGAATCAGTAGGTACATATGTCAACCTAATAATTATGTATTTACTTGATTATCAAACATTGTAGCACAATCCAACTGAGCCTTACGCTGAAGAAGTTACATTTGTATTCTTTAAACTCGTTTTCAGACACCTTTTTTTCTCAGGTAAATGGAGAGTATTAAAACATTCGCACAATCCGCCATCATTTTGCTGTACACTACAGTTTTCCTCCATTTTCGATGGAATTTTCTATAGATACCATCTATCAGATGGTCCCCAACGATGTTCATTGTTCAGAAATCAATATATGAGTCTGACCATGATTAATCTACCATGAAATGAACAAAATCTACCAAGCCTCATGCTCTCAGGTTCTAGATGTCTGATCGCTTTCACATTTTTAGGGTAGTCAGAAAAAACCGGTCTAATAATCTCACATCAAAAACTACACAATAACATCATTAGTGTCTACTGCGAGTGCGCAAACGTGAAATCCACCAAGCAGCATTTTATCAGGTTCTGAAGGTCCAATCGAGCTCAAATTTTCAGGGTAGTCAGGGAGAAACGATCTCATAACCTCATATGAAGTTAGAATTAGCGTGACAGCCCCGCTTTACTTGCCGACCAATCTATTGAAGGCGTTGATGCATGGCGGTACATGTCCCGCGGCGTTGCTGTCCTTGAACCGTTGTGATAATCTTATGTTCTATATCTTTCGACCTCATCTAAAACATTGCAGACCATCTAAATGTTCACGTTACCTATATAAAGGAAGCTATGAGCCTCATAAAACATGTCAAACGTTTTCAGTTGATCTACTTCCTTATTTTTTCAGAGCGAGAGTAAAAGCGGAGAAAACGCAGTTTTCTCACCTTTGGGTTACAACGCCATCCTGGCAATATTGGCTGAAGGAGCGCGGGGTGAAACGAGGAACCAGTTGGCCAAGGCCCTCAACCTGCCGGAGGACCTGTACGCCGTGCGAAGCACCTACAAGACTGTGCTTTCCAGCATGGCGGTAAGAGTGTTAAACATAATATGATGACTTGTTCAACAATACTCTAAAATTGTTAATTTAATATAACCATAGAATTTGAAAGACAATAAATTAGTTTTGTTGCGTTATATAGCTCTTCGAAGTCAGATTCGGAAATTTCCAAACCAATTTCTGAATTTTCCATTTCAATTTCAGAATTTTCCATTTCAATTTTTAGGTTTTAGAGGGAACTTTTTTGAGGAAATTGAGATTTTATGCAAAAAAAAAACGTGTGGGGTTTTTTTTTTCTTTTTAAAAAGAGAATAAAACCTACATAACTAAAACTTTTTTCTTTTTCTGGGTGTAGAATTGTATCATGTCAACGGCATTACCTAAAAAATTTAAGTTTGAGTGAGAGCATCCGCGGAATGAATTGATGTAAATCAACTGTTAAATGTCTCCCGTTCTTGCTGATATCGTGAGGTTTGATCCCGTTGTTTGTTATGATTTGCTCTTCTTATCGTTGATAGAAACATCGTCACGAGCAAAATGTTGAGTATAATAATGTGATTAACGGTCAAAGGTTGATCCACACACCCGTTCGATCACATCAAATGTGCTTGAAAATACACGTTTTTTGCATAAAATCTCAATTTCCTCAAAAAAGTTCTCTCTAAAACCTAAAAATCAAATATACCATTGGACATCTGAGACTTTTGCGCATTTTTTAAGCTTATAGGCTCAAACGTATAATTAAAATTAAGGCGGACTAATGAGCCATTAAAAAAATATTTTTTTCTTCAAAATTTGACAAAATTTACTTTTTAGGCTCATTTTTACCCCTTAGTCCCTTTTAAAAAATTAGTATTAAAGACTGAGACGATAGATAATTTTATGCTCTTTCCAACGGCATACTTAGATTTGCAAATACTTTGAAAACGCCGGAGTTATGGCTGTTTTAGTGACGTAAGTTCGAGAAAAAAATCTTAAAAGTGAAATAACTCAAAAACGAAGCCTCTAAAAAAATCTCTAAGATGCACTTTTTGTTGGAAACTAGTTGTAGAATACGTTTACGAAGATTTTCGGATCATACGCTGTACACCCTGTATATCGTCCCCTCACATGCAGAAGGACAAATACGCCAAAGTAACGTTTTTGAGATAAGGATTCGGTTTTATTGACTGCCCCTTGTCATTTGATTTCCTTAGGTTATACTTCTGTTCATTTCTTAGTCATAGATACAATGTAAATGGTTCAGAACCTCAGTTTTGAGTATGAGGGATAGAATAAAATAAATGACCTACTAATCATTTAAAAGTATTTGAAGATTGTGACAGATATGGATCTCCTATATGAAACTGTTATGTCTGAGCATAAACCTGAAGCTTTCTAGCTTCAAGAGTGTCATCAGGGTGTTGCAGGAACATACCTAAGCCGTAAGAAAGGAGAAACTATACCTATGTTATAAACAACCTATCAAAAACAACATTTTGTGAAATATACTCTTGCATTTCTGAGAGTTTTTGTAAGTATTTAGCATCCAAACTAGCGAAAGGGCGATTGTCACTATTACTATTGAATTTCAGGAGATATGCATAGAGCACGTAAATCCGTTCTCAACCAAAATACCTATTTGGATTGATCAGTTGATAATTTTTGTGTGCCTCCTGAAATCAATAATCGCTCTATCACCTGTGAAACAGGGACACTCCAAAGCTTAGTAGAAATTCAAATCATGAACGCAAGCCAATTGAATAACGAACCCCAGTGAAAGAATTTGCAGCATTTCATGCATATCAGAATGCTTCAATCCGTGTATCGGCTACAAAGCCTTTTACGAGTTCACTCCAGTATCCACATTCACTAGGTTACTGCAATCAAAACAAAAACAATAATAAACCAAAATAACACCAATGTTGGCACCATAAATCGGGCCATACAACGGGAATGGTTTGAGCTACGGACCTGGGGAGGGGCTCATTCGATTCCTCGCGGAAAGTTCTTCATAAAGAGCCCAAATTTAGGTCGCCTTGACTTTTTTTGAGGTTTTTAGGGATTTTACAAAACTTTAACAACCCTTAAAGGGCACTTTAAATTAAGTGAGAGTGCTGGCTAAAGAATTGGAGCGTTGTCGGACCAATATGGATTTTTCCTGAAAATTTCAGATTTTTTGCTCCAGCCGTTTGAGAGAAAACGTGCGTACGACGAACGACGGACGGACGGAAAAATTTGTATTGTAGATTTGGATTCTACACCCTTTGAAACGTAAACCATGAAATTTTCGGGGGGGGGGGGGGGGGGGGATTAGAATTTTTCTTTTTCAAGAGCGATTACAATGGTTTATTATTGAATAATAAACCAACAGCTACATGAGACTTTTCCAAGGGTTTTTGCTATTCCCAAAAAACAATATTAAATATCCAAATCCATGTACAAATGTACGTATAGATCATTTCCAAAAAGTAAATTGTCCATTGATACGTACCTACTAACATATTTGTATTATTGTTTTAGGAACACGGTGTGTTGAACCAACCAGAATTCAAAAGCTGGTTCTATGTCTACAAAAACAGTTCAGTAGAGGACAGCTACAAGAATGTTATGAGGGACAACTACCTGATCGACATTAAGGAAGTTGACCGATACACCTATCCAGAAGACGATGACCATGAACGCAACGATACCCCTGTTCTGGCAATGACCTCGGACACGGAGCACAAGCCTCAACAGGATTCCAAAGAAGAGTCGAGCGAAGAGAACAAAAACAAAAGCGAAGAGAAGGGTGACAAGAGCGAAGAGTCGAAAGAAAATCAGGAATCGAGCGAAGAAAAAGTGACAGACAACGTAGCTCAGGAATCTGAGGCTGTCGATAAAGACGGCGATAAGGCGCAGGGCGAGGGGCTGGGCACAACTCAGATAAGCGAGGCCGCGATGTTCGATGATAACAAGGCAGAAGAGGACCAGGACGAGCAGGGAAAGACGGACGAGAAGCCCGATTTGAACGAAATCAACGACGAGGGGGCAGGTAAAAATGAGGCGCTGTTGGAACAAACGACCAAAACTGTGGAATTCATCGCTGAGACGACGACGGAAGCGATTTCGGAAAATCAGGTCAGTGAAAACTAAAAAAAGGCACACAAATGTTGTACATGATAGTAGCATGTATTGCACTGGCGGCTTGGTGAAGCTCCAATGCTTCATGCAAAATATGGTCCAGTAAGAGTGCCATATAGCTTTCACGAAGCCATTCAAAGTTCTACATACCATTGAAACAGGGAGGATTTAGAATGTAAGGACCATAATTATTCAAGTTCATGATATCGTGATTTACTGGTATACATCTACAAAATGGCTGCTTCAGGGTTTCAAGTTTGAGCCTGCGTAGAGATGATTATTAAGAATGAGGATAAGGGAAGAATTGCTTATTGGTTTATTATTCAATAATAAACGATTGTAATCGCTCTTGAAACAAAAAATGCTAACCCCCCCTGAAAATTTCATGGTTTATGTTTCAAAGGGTGTAGAATCCGAATCTGCAATAAAATTTTCCGTCCGTCCGCCGTACGCACGATTTCTCCCAAACGGCTGAAGCAAAAAAGCTGAAATTTTCAGGAAAAATCCATGTTGGTCCGACGACGCCCCAATTCTTGAGCCAGCTCTCTCACTTAATTTAAAGTGCCCTTTAAGGATTGTCAAAGTTTTGTAAAATCACTAAAAACCTCAAAAAAAGTCAAAACGGCCTAAATTTGTATCTTTTTGAAGAACTTTCCACGAGGAATCGAATGAGCCCCTCCCCAGGTCTGTACGTCAAACCACAAACCATTCCCCATGTATGGCCCGGTTTATGGTGCCAACATTTACGTTATTTTGGTTTATTATAGTTTTTGTTTTGATATCAGTAACCTAGTGATGTGTGATGTAGTAATGTGGATACTGGATTGAACTCCTAAAAGGCTTTGTAGCAGATACACTGGTTGAAGCATTCTGATAACCATAAAAAAACGCTGCAAATTCTTTCACTGGGGTTTATTATTCAATTGGCTTGCGTTCATGATTTGAATTTCTACTAAGCTTTGGAGTGTGCGTGTTTGAAAAAAAAAGAGTGATTATTGAATTTCACAAGTGAAAGAGTGATTATTGAATTTCAGGAGGCACACAAATATGATCAACTGATCAATCCAAATAGGTATTTTGGATGAGAACAGATTTACGCGCTCTATGCATATCTTCAATAATCGCTCTATCACCTGTGAAACACGCACACTCCAAAGCTTAGTAGAAATTCAAATCATGAACGCAAGCCAATTGAATAATAAACCCCAGTGAAAGAATTTGCAGCGTTTGTCATCTAGGAATCAACGATGAAAACGGTATCAATAGGTTGATATCAGAAAACATTAGGAAGTTGTACAGTTTCCAAGGATATCTCGCGTACACATGCGCATTTCGTAACTAATTTGATACTAATGGCATTGTCAAATAACCTTCTTAATCCTGTCAAACTCGGATTCTATAACTCCTGAAAACGTCAACCATGAAAGTACTTTTATGTTATAACGTACCACAAATGGTAGGTCATTGTAGAGCTTTTACATTATCCAATGTAAGTAAACACAGAATGATATTGGTAGTATACCAGGAGGAATGGGATGAACTATTCCGTATTATTTTGGAGAGTTCGAAGTAATTCAAGAAATTGAAGAAAAAAAATCGTTAAAAGGTCAATTTTGAAAAAATAATTTCAAATATATACTTGAATAACGAATCGAAATTAACTGAAGCGTTCTTTTCATGTCTCGCACGAATCAGGTGGACCCAAAAGCGGAGGATGCTAAAGCAAACTCGAAAGGAGATCGCATAAATCTGGAAGACATCATCGCACGATCATTGAAATCCGAGATCAGGAGTGAAAAAGAAATGGTATCCGCGCTGTCAGCTAACAGACTTGCTTCTCTAGATAAAAATGGTAAGTACTTCGTTATTTTACCAAGTGTGACTTGATGACATCCTTTAATACCTACTGATCAACGCGATCCGTACAGTTCATCGACGTTTGGTACGATCCATACGGTGCTTCCAGTGCTGAAAGTACAGGTTAGGATAGGAAAAATTTTGTTTTTGCATATTCTTAATGGAAAGTTTTCGCTGATTCCAAATATACCTATCCCATTATCCAATACCTGCTTTGAATTACAATGAGCATCCTTTAAAAAAAAAAAACCTCAAAACAATGCTTTTGACATATTTTTTGATTTTGAGACCCTTGGAGATCTACATTAGTTTCCATCTTTTCCTCAAGTTCGGACTTTAGAGCGTTTATTTGTTAACATATCAACTAGTTAAAACTGAGGTAATATACAGGCAACTATCTAGATAATTACTTCACATAATTCCGCAATATCATGCGAGTGTTAGTCCATTGACAATACACCACATTTCAGCTTCACATCAGCATCCAAGGTCCAATGGCTTGGTCCTTTTCAGGCGTCGGTTTACTTGGGAGTTGTCGAGAAGCGAATTACCTCTCCCAGACCTTCTCCCCCTTGCAGCAATTAACGAACGAAGAAATTCTAAATGCACAACACAGAATGGATAGTAATCCTATAAAACCAGTCAAATTCCAGGAACTTGCTAAATGCGTCAAACTTGAGCTAAAAACAAAAAAAGCGCCAGGATTTGACCTAATCAAGTTCGGACTTGTCCAGAAAATCCATACCAGTATTTACCAACTACCTATGTCTATCAAATGTTGCAGGTTATAGCATGTTATAAGACATAGCCTATAACTTTTAAAACATTGCAGGAGATGGTGGTGCCGTGAAGTCGAATTCGAGGATGATCATTTTCAACGCCCTCTACTTCCGGGGCAACTGGTCGACTCCCCTCAAGATCCAGAAGGAGAAGGTTCCTTTCTCGACACCCAGTGGTGATAAGATGGTGGAAGCGATGATGGGTGAGGGCGAACTGGAGACGGGCAGGATTCCTGATTTGGGTGCCACAGCTTTGGATCTTCCTTATCAGGTGAGGCCTTCCGAGAACTAACCATAGGCTTTGAAACCAATGTAGGGCCAGTCGATAAACGACACATGGAAACGTTGATTGAGATATCTTGCTAAGTTTAGAGACCATTTATAAAATGGATTCAGTAAGCAAAAGCTGTGTACAGTTTGGCAATAAAAGATGCCAAGTTTGTATAAGTATTATAAGTCTTATAACATTAGATTGATTTTAACTGACAGCTAGGTTTCTACAACTTCCTGGTAAGTGACACAGAAACACTGTCAGTCATCCATATACATTTCTCTATTTTATCGAGATGATATATTTGTATTCCTGGAAAGACAATTACTAGTTGAATGCAAGCAACCAAAGGTGCATTGTTTTTCGTTTCACTTACTTGTTGTCTGTGTACTTGAAATTTCATAATAATTCTGGTTTTATTTTGAATTTAAATTACTGGTACATTACTCTTATTCTATTACAATCAGGGAGACAAGTATTCGATGCTGATACTTCTGCCTGATGAACGTGACGGTCTGGGTGAACTCGTAAGGAAGCTGTCTGGTTTCTCTTTCAAGAATATCGGCGAATATCTGACCAAACGAACTGTCAACGTCTGCATCCCAAGGTTCCAGTTTTACACAATTTCCAAGCCCAAAGATGCTCTCCTGAAGGTAAGACATCTCCTTGGTACCATGAAATCCATAAATTTGATAGCTATATCATCACTTAGATAAGAGGGAACCACTTGATTAATTAATACACTTTGGTGGCTCAATCTTTTACGAATCCGCCCTATGATGCAACAAACGATATCTTTCATGCTCGTCTCCCAGAGACATCCCGAGGATATTCAAGTACGAAACATCACACGATCATGGAATTCACAATTACTTGTTCAAACTGAGTTATTGATGTTGTTACAGACCCAAATAAATTTCTTGCAATCTGACCATTTTGCAATGGTAACTTTAGGCTACGTTCAGACAAGGAATCTTTAAGATAAACCAAAAACTATTCATTATAATCTAATATGGAGGCTTGGTCCATAGGAGGAATTAGCTTGGACAACACAGAAAATAATCCTCCCACCATTCTTTTGCTAAGGAATTGCATGTCAATGCGATAATTCCATTCATATGTAAATGCCGAAACATCGTTTGATGTAGGCGATGATTAAAACAGGATAAAACAATTTCAATCAATGTTTTTTTTTCAATATGGGATGGGAGGAACCCCTGGTCACTGAGACCAATGTGATCTATTGTGACACTTCCCCAGATTCACTTCAGAATCTTTTTAAGGCCTCTTCATTCACGAAGTGAAGGAGGTTTTCAGGTGTTCCCTCGGCAATAGCGGCGGGTGTTAGGGCACCCTTTCCGAAATGCCGGAATCTTATCGATGCAACAGCAGGACAGTCGCAGTGTATAATGTGTGTGTGTACAGGAACTTGTGAAACACTTCCTATTTCTATGGACATTAAGGGCCATTGGGTTCCGAGGACTGAAGATTGTACTGCCGGAAATCCTTGTACTTGTTCGGGATACTCTGGTTCCTCATGGGGCGACTGTAATCCAAAGTTCTATCTAAGGTCCCTCTTCTAGAAGATCCACCTTCAGACTCTTTTGGATCAGATTCTTTGTTTGGAATCGTCTGAGACACATCAGGGAGAAACTCCCTCCCTGGTTCTAGAGGCGATTGAAATGATGTAGGTGACTGCTGGTTGTCACTCTGATTTCCTTCATCCGGGGGTAGAATTTTCTTGAAAAATGCTGCGTTTCGGACTAGTGATTGGCTGTCCCGCTCTCCTGTAATTTGGGTCCCTTTCATTTCCACAATCTCATATGGTTCAGTGTCATAGTTTGTAGAATATTTATTAGTCTTTTGCTGGCGAGCTAATGCAAAATCTCCCACTTTAATATCATGGTCTTAGCCCGGCGACTGTTGTCTGTATATTGTTTCGAAGTTTCCTAGTGTAGTTGATCATTAATAACGAGATAGTCATCCGTATCATCGTTGATAGTAGTTGGACTTTGGTGTATGTAGGTGCGGAAGTTAGATCTCAGTAAAGCTTGAGCAGGTGATATCTTTGTAGCCACTTGTGGGGATCCACAATAATGCAGAGCAAACTCAGGTAGTTAAGCCTCCCAGTCTTTTCCTTCAACGATCATACTGCGAACGAATTTATTCAGAGAGGCGTTAAAATGTTCAACCCGTCCTACTGCCTGCGCCAAAATGATGTGAATAATCAAACTAAAGGCTTATTAAACACTTTTTATTATATCAACTTTCTATTATCGAGACGAAAACATAACTTCACAATCTTTATATTATCCACCCTATTTTGATCCATGTCAACTTCCACTTCCATTCTTCACATTATATCCCATAACATTAATGATGAGGATACAACACTGGCCTTACCCATTTTGTTAAGGTGGTACCTTAGAGGACAGTGGCCAGTGAGGAGTCCCACAAGTGTGCGAAGGACTGTGCGCCTCAGTGACAATAGGGAGTGTGCGCGTTTCTTTGAGATTGTAAGAAACCGCTTGGCTTGTCTCTGCTTAGGAGTGTCTTGCCAATATGTTGTTTGAGTCTTGTCCTCCCATTTCTGGACCTGTTGAGTTATATAACTCTTGGTAACCCCTAGTTGCAGTTCAGATCCAATTGGGCTGGCCTCAGATCCCTCAGTTCAATCAATGTGTTGTATCTGGAGACAGAATGTAGTACTGTTCAATCATGATCATCTAGATATATAAGAGTTTACCAAATTGGCTGTGATTATATGAAACTTCTTATTTCACCAGAGCGGGGTGAAGGATATTTTCGGCGAGGAGGCTGACCTTTCTGGCATTACAGGCACAAAAAGCCTGTACTTAGATGACCTGGTGCAACTCGTGACTCTAGATGTCGACGAGAGTCATTCGAGTAACGTCCAACTAACCAGTAAGTGTCTATCCAATTCATACACAATCAGACGAAATTGAATTACATGGTTTTAATATCATTATTCAACTGTTCCAGGTGGTATCGTTTCCGAAACACGATCATCAGGCGTTGATTTCAAAGCAAACCACCCCTTCATGTTTGTCGTTCGAGACAGGATAGAGAACTTGGTCGTGGTAGCGGGCTTAGTGCAAAACCCAATAAACTGAGATCGATGAGGTTCTCGCGATTCACCCGTCAGCACTAAGAAAATTTTTTTGACGTCTGAAAACTCATCAGAAGTCGAAATAACGTTACAATAAGAACCCTATCTACCTTTTGAATGTTGGAGGTATTTTTCATGAATTAATTCTAGCGTAGGCTCGCATTGATAATGGTAACTTCAAGATTTTAATAATTTTTTGTTAATAATTACAATGGTGGGTGTGCATTTTTTATCGATGAGTAGATACATATTGTCAATTTGCTTGGATATTTAGTTGTAAAAAGACAGAAAACAAATAACAAGCTGTTCAAAAACAGTTAAGCTAGTCATGTGCCGTCTTAATTTATGAAATTCTGTTTCTCTTAATTAATTTATCACTGTTTTATTTATTTTTCAATAAATTTTTAATAAAATTAGATACGATGTTTTTCTTTTGAAACCTGAAAACTGAAATGCATTGGAGATTATTGGACAGTGGAAAATTATTCTTCATTACTCCACGTTCATAACTGAATTTTGTTTAAACACTAAGAGGTAGGTACCAAACATATTGTACTGGAAATAAGTCAAATTTACAACTGATGGGATAAGATGTTTAGCTCTCAGTAATTTAAAACTAATGCAAGGAAAAAAGCATACAATTTTAAAGGTAACGAAGCCCCACAAAAAAAAAAAGGTTAAAAGCCACCAACCAGCCCACGTGTACATAATGTTTTTGGGGTCGCTGCATTCGCTTTGACCCTGCCATCTCAAGGTCAAGGTCATTTCAAGGTCAAATCTAAAAAAACAGTATTCATGTTCTAACAGTGTACTTTTATGTTTTTGGGGTCGCGGCATCCAAATCCGGGGTCAGTTTGACCCTCCTCGTCAAGGTCATTTGAAGATCGTACAATCAATGTTGATGCATATGTGTTATCTTTGGATATGCTGACCCTATATGACAATGTCGACTAGACATTGAACAAACTACAGCTTCATCCTCACACCCTAACGTCCCCCTGCAAGGCAGTGCGCTTCCAATGGCATCGTTACCTCGACAAGCATATGAGCAGATCATTTCACACACTTCCATTTGAGACAGTGTCACCGTCACGGTTTTTGTCGAGGCAGCAGGTAAAGTTAGCTTTATAAAGAAAGCCCAATCAATAAAATGGTATTAACCATTATGCTGGTGTGATCTTTAAAAAAATTGGAAAGATGATGACCCTGGATACCGCTATTTTTGTAGATTTGACCTTGGAATGATCTTGACCCTGAGGTCGCAAGGTCAAACTGACCCCAAATTCGGATTTAGCGACCCCAAAAACATTATGTACACAAGGTCTGGCCAGTGGCTTTTAACGTTTTGTGTGTGTGTGTGTGGCCATTATTTTTGTAGATTTGACCTTGGAATGACCTTGACCCTGAGGTGGCAGGGTCAAACCAGCTCTGGATTCAGCGACCCCAAAAACAATATGTACACATGGTCTGATCAGTGGCTTTTGACATTTTTTGTGTGGGGCTGTGTAATTGGAAGGTGATTTCCCAGAATCGTTGTACAATATACACACTGCAATAACCAGGAGGTCCTAGTTACAGTAACTTCAAGTTCAAGTTAAAAAATATTCTTTAGAATTAATAGGTGGTTTGATTTAAATTCGATATAAGACTAGTTTCGATTGAAAAATAATGTGACTAGTTGGTTAAGTGATCACGTTTCGTACCAGAATGAACGCCGAAAGCCTGATATCTGAACAAAAGCTATATGATAGGCTGCGAACAAGACTAACTGAAAAAAGTAAGCGTTTTGACGAAATCTTGCATTTTAAGTTTTACACAATAAATATAGACGGTCAGTAGAATTGTACTGAATGATATCACGGCATGGAATGGTGTTTGATATTCGTCTAGCGTTCTAGGAAGCGGAAGAGATCTTATTAACTGCTTACAGCACTGGCGTCTAAACTTATTTCTTCCATTGCTCTCAGAACGAGCTCTTGGAGTTCCGGAGGCAGTGGCTCTTCTTCAGACGATTCTTTCTGACTTGAGGGAGCTGAAATAAAAAACGACGTATGAAACTAGAGGAAGAAGCAATGGCATAATCAGCTGAACAGGATTGAAATGAGACGTACCATAGAAGAGTTTGGTACATTTCAGAAATCAGATGAATTTGTTGATCATACAGTAAACTTGTTGATTTTCAACTCACCACGCTCTGCTACCATATAAGACCCTACTATGGGTTTAAATTAAAATTAGCAGAGTTCTGTGCTACCACCCGAGTTCTTGCTCAGGAAAACTTTTTCCAAAAAAAGCCTTTAGCTAAAAATAAATATTTATATATATTCGTATAAGGAAAAATTAGCAAAAGGCAATATGAAAGAAAATGTCACTGTATTAAGCAGTGGAAATTAAAATAAAAAAATTAATAACCTTGTCCTCAGGTATAAAAAAATTGAAAAGTGAAAATAATCAAAATTGTAAATTATATAAATCAAACCTGATTGGTGCTCGCTCCTTGGAGACTTTAAGATATAAAATAAACGCACTTCGCCAAAAAGTATAAAGTAAAAAAATGTAAATGATGAGAAATTGCAGTTATATCGCTGAAAGCTATATCTCGCTGAAAAGCCCATCGTCACCTCACTAAAAGCTAATTGGATCGACGGGGGATTTTTGGTAGGTGACACTAGCGCTTCCCCTGGTAGAGCAGATAATTACATTCAAGTGGTGCTGTTGGGAGAAGGTTGTGATGCACGGAGGAAGATCCGTGACAGTGTGTATTGTGGAGTGTTTTGACCTGCATGGATATTTCAAGTGAAGGTGTTAGTGGACCTTAGAAAGCCCTCAGCCTTATCTTTGAGCTTTCTTATTAGTAAACAACGCTAGTCCTAGTGTTAGGCCCTCTCAACCACTAATTCGACTCTTTCTGATCATCAGCCAAGCTCCTCCAATCAAGGTCCTCCTTCACCTCGTCTAACCAGTACTTCCGATACCGCACAGTAAATATTTTTCCTCCCAGCATTCCACACGAGGGTTTCTTCCATGAACATAACAAGTTAGGTCCACTGGAACTAGTGGATTTTTCCTTCTCCCAGTACCACTGTAAAGTCATGTCACCCGATGATGCCCTAAAACTCATGGGCAAAGTGGATCCCGCGCTGTGAACGGATCAAAAAAGGCCTTTGAGGTCGAAGATCCAGCCAGGCTGGCTTCAAGACTGATCAATACCACACCGCTACTATGTAACTGTCAGAAGATTACTGCCATTACTGTTTGTTTTTTGTCCAAACTCAGTTAAACCGAAAACAGCTCCTCCAAATATCCTAATTCAAATAGTACAAACACAATGCGATCAGGGGTAGATTTTCAAATGTGAGATAACACATCATGCAGAAGTGGTCACAAGAAACAGTTTGGAAGACGTTAGGTAGACATCAATGGTTAGCATTATTTAGGTTTCCCTAGATTTGCAGCCACGGTGTCCAGGTTCCATACAAAGGAAAAACTCTCTTCCTTACAAGTCAGATATCTTGTACAGGAAAGAGTGATGAGTGACGGCCATTCACTCTAGTAGCAATTGTTGAAACTAAAAAGTATAGTCCTAGTCTCTACTACCAGATATTGGAACCAAACCGTTTAGTTGACATAAATTACAAACCGTTGTAATAAATTACATGACTGAACAAAATCCAGCACTGCAAAAGAATGCAGCACATTAAAGTCCCAGCTATGTTCAATTCTCTGGAGCATTGCCATCTCTTAGTGTAGTATTCTTTTTCATGGTTTAATCATTTTCTGTCACTGAACACCCTCACGAAATGTCGTCTGCTTAAGCAAATACAAATATTTAACCAAGATCAGACAGTCCTACGTCTGTGGAAGTTGGGAAGGAAAGTTGTGGTCTTAAGGTGTTGTTTTTGTAGGTCCCAACGTATTATAAACTCAGAAATAGCATTGACTACAATGTGTCATGCCGCTTTGGTGTAAAGGGCTGAGTCCTCTTCCTTTGGCATCTGCTCCACATGTCCCAACCATCTCAGCCGCCTACAACAAATGAAAGCCACCAAGTCCAGATGCCCATATAGACGCCTGAAGACTCTCTGACATATTGTCGGCCAACTTTGTGAAAATTGAAGATGGAGAATGCACAACATAGCTCAATAGACGTTTACTTGTTACTAGTAGCTTTGTTCGTTGCACAAGCCCAACGGACTTCCATGAAGAAATTTTGTGATTAATTTCAACAATTTTGTGCCCATTGCCACGGCACCATTTTCTCATTTACGGTACCATTCAAGCTTGTGTTTCCATAGCCTTATCTCAAAAAACACAACCTAGACATAATTTGTTAGAAAAACTTTTTTTTTTTTTTTCAGAAGAAAACATTATTGTGAATTTCCCGTTTCCTTGTTAAGAGTAAACAGGTGTTGGAAAAGGATCCTTTAAAACTCCCAATGTAATGAAATGCCCTTACCTTCTTCCTCGGTTTTCACGGTTGGTTTGTCCACTTCTTGAACTTGTTTCTTGGCCATGAATTCTAAGGGAAAATAAACATATTTATACAGACCCTATTTTAAAAACTGATATTGGTCTAAGGAAATTGAGAGATTCTACCTTTCAAATTAATTTACTAGTGAAGATACAAATATAAGATGTGCAACGCACCATAATAATGTCCCTCTTCTGATGTTCATTGTTGTATATACTATGCAAGGTGTGGTTTCATGGAAGGACTAACCAACTAATTAAGAATAGTTCGTGGAAAAAAAAATGCCTTCTCCCAGGCAAAATCTATTTGGAGAGTATATAAGAATGGAGAGAAACACATCCTTCTTGTGCTCTTTCTAATCCCAATTTACGTCATGCCATGACAGCCATCATGGGCATTCACACCCCAAAGATAGTTTGAAAGACTTTAAAACCTATAGGACAATGTCAATACAAGAATAAAACTAAGTTCCTAAAAAAATCATATTTTTAGTGCTCTGTTTGCCACGCTTTTCCTTGAAAGAAACCTAAATTTGTCCTTCTTTTAACTAAACTCTTGAAATGATCCAACTTTTTGGGAATCCCATTGTCATGAGGTTGAATATTATTTGAGACATGCAACATTTGGCCTATAATATTTTGATTAAACTGTCATGTCTGTTGGTGCCAATCTAACTGTTATACAGTTCTGAAATATAAACCCAAACCAACCTTTATATTCTTCCACGACGGATTTATCCATTTCCTTGTTAACGTCCACGAGAGGTAACCCTTGAACGAGTGTCTGGGAAGGAAAAACTGACGCTTCATCACTTAATCGGCTTTCCAACGTTGTGACTCTTTGAGCAAGTATCCTGCGGAGATGAGAAACATTGATTTTGTGGTTGAACAGATTTCCGCTACACCAACGTTGAAAATTAAGTATTGTACGTTAAGAGTCTCAAAACTGACTTACTTATTAGCTTTTCTTTGATGAGTAAGGGCTAGCGATTTATCTTGTAGAGCTTCCAATAAAGCGAGGGATAGTGACCTCAAATCCGCAAGAGTTGCTTCGGCGTTGTACGGAGATTTCCAAACCGAATTATCATTTTCCAATAGCTCTTGAACTATAAAAGTAACCACAATGTAAGCTCATTAACGGTGAATTGATGTAAAAAAAAAAAAGCATCGTCTTAACAAAAAATGAAGTTCAATAAAAAATTACGGTAGGCTTACCTTGCCTGTGGGTAACCACCATTCCTCCACATGTAGTGTTTGTTCCCAGCCGCACATTCCCTTTAATTCTGTTCTTGTCCAGCATTGACTAACATTTAAAATAGAATGAGAGATACATACTCTGACCAATAGAAATAGGATCAATTGAAATTTGTTAATATTAATGGGAGAGTTTCAGAGAAAATATCACAAGCAGAGGATCCCACAGTTGCAGGAACGTAATAATCTACGTATTATCCAATGCATCCTATTGATTAAGCAGAAGCCATGCAGAAATGAATGTCATTATAAGACTTACTTTGTACTTGGTTAATCCTTGCTGCAACATTTCTTTTTCAGCAACTGCTTGTTCAAACCTCTCTTTGAGGTAGCTGTGAACAATGGATGAAATAAGTGATCATCAATAACAATCAAATATATCGAGGGTTACAGTTTAAAAACAACAACTTTTCACGAAGCTGTAGTTTCCTATAGTTTGGGTTGTGTCACGAACAATAACCTCACCAAGGAGGGAACTTCCCCCCACATCATCAAAGTAAGCCTAGGTAGCGCTACTAGTCCACGGGAGGAAGCAAGAGCGCTAGGAGAGACGGTACAGTTCATTTTTGTCTTACGTACGTATTAGTTATTAGTTGTGCGCGTGTTTTGGAAGCTGTCAGCGGTAAGTTTATTTCGGGTTCCGCCTTAACGCCCCAGCTCATAACAATTCAGTCACTCAGGGATGTTGATACTCCTCCATCCTGAGTACAGAGTAAATTACATTCAGTAGCTGTGGATACTCCTCCGTGCTACAGTATACATTAGTTGCAGTAGCCTGTCAATACTCCTCCAGCTACTTTCAGAGTACCAATTCAGATTCAGTAGCTGTGGAAACTCCTCCATGCTACATCCAGTGTAATGCAGGTGTACCTAATAGCTGTCGATACTCCTCCAGCTAGTCTCAGAGGAACTCATGCAGTAGCTGTTGATATTCCTCCAGCTTTTCAGAACCCACCAAGCACACCCTTTTCTGGTTGGCAGAGGCGGCATTTTGGGGACATGTTGGAGGCCGTATAGGGCAGAGGCCCGCCAGGGTGGCTTGATGGTACTTTTTTTTTTTTTTTTTTTTTTTTTTTAATAATCTCCCCTCAAGATTATTAAACAAAAACGAAAAAAACTAAATGAAATAAAAGTGGGGAGGATGCCCAGGTTTACCCGACGCCGGCCCTTGGGATACTGGAAGTTGAGGATGATGTGGGAGGAAGGGAGGGATGAAAGGAAGTGCCCCTATAAAATGACCACCAATTCAAGTACGAGCCCCAGATGACGCGGGTGGTGATACCACGAAGTACTCCTGACGAGATGCCCAGCTCAAGTAACTCCGTGGCACTTTTCCTGCACCACACTCCGCGCCATGACACGGTCTCAGCCATAACCTTGATGTTGTTGGGCGCCACTCCTTTTAGCTCAGATACCGCTTGCCGCAGGTCGTTCCTATCATATTTGCTTATCTTAGCCCTCCAGGTCTGCTCCATGTCCACGCTGCCACTGACAACTTGGACATCCAGGATTATGGCAGACCCGTCGGGCTTAACGGCAACGATATCTGGCTTCTTGCCCTGGTCACTTGGCATATGATACAGTCTCTCTCTCTCTCAACATCCCAGCCGCTGGATGACAATGCACCTGCTATCTGCTTGGCAACCGCATCATGACGGAGAATGCGGCCATCGTGAGTCCTTGGACACTGCTGCACCACATGGTAGAGGTTCTCATTTTTACCCCAACAGGCAGAAAGACTACCCACAACTACCCCTCACCGCGGAGGCTAATGTAGCCGCTTCCAGCAGAACAGTACAGATACTATTCTTCCTAAATACACCTGAAGAGCTGATGCATAGAACAAAATAATAATTCACAGAATGTTATGAAATTAGAACATTAATATAGGTAATTATAATAATAAATATGCAAAGATATAAGGCTTAGGATTTGTGAGTGGAAATACACCATTCGCAACAGGTTGAAAGGAATAGAAACTTACGTATTCTCCATAACCAAAGCGTCAACATCAATTCCAGAATCAGATTTCAACAGAGTTTGAATTTCATGGTTGAGGCGGTAGACTTTGAATCGATACGCGTCTCTTTCCATAATGAGCTCCTCTTTTCATCCAGAACTGACTGTAGGTCGGCACACATAGCTCTGATTTTCTCTCTCATTTCTTCTATTTCTTCGATGAGTTCTTCTCGTTGATGCCAGGTAACACCTCGCTCCCGACCACACTCCCCTCGAAGTTCCTACAAAATTCGATGGTTGAAGCAGGCATTGCTACAGATTTAGTATAAGTACCCATGTTCTCTCCTCTAGATGTATGAACCACTAAATACAATAGAAACTCTGACTTTCGTAGCTAAGCTGGTAATTTATGGAATCAATGAAGCAATGACAGACTAACGATCCAAACAATGTTACTGGCGTTAAAATGGCTCAACATCGAACGAGCAACGATTGCAAACCGATGCTCATTCAGTAAGAAAGACAACCAAAAGAACTATGGAAATGAGGAAAATGGTACCACAGAGTAACAGATCCATTAAAGAACTAAGTTACTTTTTTTTTGCACAAGCCAAACTTGAACAAGCCCCACTTAGAACTCTTGGAGTTGTCTCAATCGTCAATGGACATAGCAATAGAGCAATAAAAATAACTACCTTGACTTCATTCTGGGCTGCTCTTAATTTTCTTTTCAACTCTTCGATTTCGTTCAAAAACCCTCTCTTATCCAGAGAGCTCAAAGACACCTCGCTGAAGTTGAAGGGTTTATTCTCACGTTCGCATTTCTACAAAGATAAATAAAATGTATTATAATACACATGTAGAGACTGTACTACCTGTATTTACATTGCAGGAATAAACAGTGTGGATAAGTTCAAGATGTATACAAAAGTCAGCAAATACAGATCTATCCATCCAATCATTTCTATCCAGGCAATGGTATTTCTTTACGTTCATTAGATAATTACGTCGTTTTTTTTTTTTCAGAAGACATAGCCCAATATGTTGTACTGAAACTAGAATGAACATTATTTGTGTGATTGTGGTCTACTATGTAGCTATCCAACATAAAGCTATCACTAGATGTATACAAAGATATCAGAGTTTGTAGCAAGGTCAGGGCTCTCAGGTAAAACAACATGGTTAGACATGGTATTCTATTTATTTATATACGGGTTATTTAACAATTTCGGTCTCATTTGGGTTTTGAATTTTCTAAAGAAAAAAAAAATTATAATAAAAAGTTCAAACTTGATCAATTTTCTTGTTTCTAATCAATCACTTTGGCCCTCTAGACATATTACCCAAGTGAGCACACATAATCTTGAACTGTACTGCTGATACGCCATTTTGAAAAAATAACTTTTGTAGGGAGTGAGGTATATATTACTACTTTTTATCCTATTGAAGCTCCCTTGGAGCAGCCGCTCAAGCCTTTCATTTACGTGAGTGGAATAGCACAAATTAGCTTAATTTAGCTACAGTAAATACTAAGGTTTCCATGCCAAATTTTGCATGGAGATCTCACTCTACAATTTATGAGGCTGTGGATATTGAAGGGAGTGAGGTTATAGCCTTTCATCGCCTTTACAGGCCACAAATCAATTGAAACTGGTTATACCAAAATATTGTCAACGAACTTCCAACAACTACACTAATTGTCAACAAGTGTGATCAAGTTTCACTTGCCACAGTCAGAATGTTATTGGAGTAGGGAGTGGGAGTGAGAGTTAAAAAACCTTCACTGCTGCGTCGCAGGATGGTTTTCCCGGTAGAACTGACTGGGAAGGTCTAGACCAGTGGCGTATATATGTGATATTTTCGGGGAGGGTCGAGAATAAGAGGGGGTCCTTTTTTTTTCAAATTTTTCAAATCAAGTGTCTAAAATCACATGTTTAACTATTCTAGCACTAGAAAAAAACTGATAGAAAAGTGGTCCTTTTCCCAGGGAAAGCATATTTTAGGCCTAAATAATATTCAGTTAAACCGAAAAATGCAATATTAATTTATATTTTCCCAATTTCGGGGGGGGGGGGGGGCCCCCCCTCGACCCCCCCCCCCCCCTTATACACACCCCTGGTCTAGACAGAATCCAACCTCCAGCTTTGGGACCATCTTGGATAAAGGTTGGCAACAGAAAACAGAACAGAGGGCTACTTTTTAAAACATTGCAGGGAGTGAAGAAAAACCCATGTGACACTGAAATAATGAGTTGCTAAGGCAAATTGCTTTGATCCAATTTTTTCTGAGGCGGATATCTATTTTAGATGGTATATTCTTTCATAGTGTAAGGGATATAAAGACCTAAATAAATATTTCGCTGATTAGTGATGATGGATGTGGTATACCTAGTTGGTGACAGCAGTAGGGAGTGAGAAATCAGCACTTCGGTACTTTCTCCAGGGCCCTCTGGCCAAAGTTACTACATATTTATCCATGGAACATGTACATCCAGGTAGGAGAGAAATTTTAAAAATTCACAAAACTGCATTCAGTTGAGTTTGACGGCAATACTGCCATACATGTGACCGCAAATTTTGAAATTGCCCATATTTCTTAATGGTCTTAAGATAGAATTTTGTTACCTTGCTCAACGAGGGTGAAGACGATTCTCGAGATTCAAGGAGCTGTTTAAAGTGGTCTCGTTCTCTTTTACATGTAGTTAATTCTCTGTTCAGAATTGAGAGGGCTTCAGATTTGCTTTGCAATTTCCTTTTGATAGCAGCGAACTAAAGTAGAATAAAACACCAGTATTATCGTAATGTTAAGAATGCCATATTAGCCACTACCTATTTCTTAATTACTGATACTATTATAATTGTTTTCAGGTGGATGCATCTCTTTAAAGTGATACTGATAAATGTTTTTTAAGCAAATTAAGGCTCAAGTAATAAGTTCTGAATCTTAGACATATGGTATGATGATCATCGAACCTCAGCAACAACATTGTCATCCATTCTAGTAGGTTTTACGACGTGTTTCGACAGTCCTTTGAAAATGTATATAACTTAATTCACAATATCCCAAGAATGTGAGCTCACGAAGTTACTTGCTGCTTCTCGTACAGAGTTTGCACGATTTAGGTGCTACCGTTGAACTATTTAAACCGAATTTATGCCTCGTATCATTCTAAACTATGCATCATTATGCATTTTTTTACTTTCTACAATATTCTTGTTGCGGCGCAGCTCAAACTACCCAATACTACATAAGCTCCGAAAAATTGATTACGCTATCATGTCAAACTTGAAATTAACGTGAACTCTACATCCGTTTGTTGACGGCCCATGGGCTAACGCGAAAAGGTGTTTTAACAACCATGGATATTATAAACATCACGGAGAAGGAATCAACAGCTGTTTATCCAGTAAAGACATCGGAAGACTCAGCTGATTACAAAATCAATTTTTTTCAGTGGTAACTAAATAGTGTAAAACCTTACGTTATTGTGAGGGCAGTGCAACACCCAGATGCAAGATGGTGTTGTGTCAACCTCGATCTTGCTGAAGGATTTGGATATTATCGCTTGAAACGAGAATGGTTTATACTTTCGCGGTGTGAAATACTTCGATATTCGTCGGAATAGATTGTTGTCGTGTTGTACGGAGAAAAGCCTGAAGTGTCCGCGTGAAAAGTGGTTTAGAAATCAAGCTGGTGAAAATCATGGCTGCCGTCCATTATGGGTGTTTACAGATTTTGTGATTCGTTTTCACCTGAGTTCTCTGAAAATAATGTATTGTATACTCTCCAGCCCAGGTAATTATCCTTTCACTTTCATGAAATCCGTGATATGGTTGATGTTATTATCGTATTTTTGAATGGATTTCATGTAGTTACTAACTGCATCTGAAAACGACCCTTTTATTCGCCAAATGGATGGGTAGGCTGGTGAAAACGTTTCTACCCTCATCATTTTATGCGCTCCCTAAATCGCTGTCCATCGATCAGTTTTGAATTAGTCATTGCTGATTCATTATCTGTGAACTACATAATTTTCCAATATCAAATTGATGATTCTGAGTAACTATCCCAACACCTTGCTCTATTTCAGCAGTCGTGTGAACTAGATTTCACAACCGAAGTCGGTTTAGAAACGTTATGTACCCATCTTTCCCAACTCTTGAGTTTCCTCGGTTCGGCTTTGTGGACGTAATTTCCACAACATTAAGTCGGTTGAACTTAACACAAACTGTATGTTATTGTTTGACTAGGTTTTAAATTAATGAAATCCCGGAAAGGAGACATTATTCTTGGGTGGAAGAAGGAACATGCCTAGTGATGTTTATATTTACCTATTCATCAAGTTTGTTTGGAAATTTGAATCATTCGGATGCATTATCATGTCAACAAATAGGTTCAACTAGGTATGACTATTAGTGTACACAAGACAGTACGTACGCAAATAGATAGTTTGTACTTTTGAACATAGTTTGTACTTTTGAACAGTTTGAAGTAATAATTTGATTAGTTTAGAACGATTGTATCTTAACTACCTACAAATTTTGAGTATTTATGCAGTTTATCCGATGTTTAATATGTTTCACATCAGAGTTTTTTGGTAAATCGAAAAGAGATCCGGCGTTGCAGTAGAGTTAGTGGTTGGTATCACTAACGTTAGAGTCGTGAAATTATATCCGGCTGAAGTAGAGAATAGGTTACCCCTACCTCTTATCAGGCTCTTTTGAACTTGTATCGATGTGTACTTTAGTATAATATATCGACACCACTGCCATGTATTATGGAATGATTTTCACGACCGTTATGTCGATAAAAGTATTTTTAATACGCAGAGACACATGTGTTGGCACATTCTGAACTATTTGTCCAACTGACCTATAGTTTACTAAAAGGATTGATTTAGGATATTTCTTGTTTTTGAGATGCGAGCGAAGCGAGCATCCAGACCAGCAAACTAGACAGAACACATTTCTGCCTTTGCCCCCCAAAGAGGATCCCCCTCGACTACTTCGATTTCACGATCTCACAAATAATGAATAATAATAAATACAAGTTATTTTCAGCCCTAGTGAAAAGTTAGATTTGTTACATCAGATGTTTCCTATCCGTAGAGGTAACGCGTATCTTCGATTTACACATGGAAAGCGTGGACCTATATCGATAGGCGACGGTCTGATAAGAGAGGGTTCACCTATCCTCGACTTTTACCCCGATGTTTAATATGCTTCACATCAGAGTTTTTTGGTAAATCGAAAAGAGATCCGGCGTTGCAGTAGAGTTTATGGTTGGTATCACTAACGTTATAGTGGTGAAATTATATCCTGGAGGTCGATTCCGGTTCCAAAAGGGGAGCACAGACTTTGTGTGTTGCACTTATTGGTGTGGGCTTATTTATTAGCGATCGTTTGTTGTTTATGTTGATACTTGATTAGTTCTCAATTTCTGTAAAAATGCAATCATGTTTAAAATTATTAAAACCCTGGTCAAAATTAAACTAAATGAATCAATGGGGAACGAAAGGAAACGATGGATGCAATAATGACACTGAACACGACTGGGGGGATCTGCCTCATCAGCGAGATTTCGGAAGCTGAGGGTGGTACACTGATCTTTCTTGTATCAATGACTGGATGAATCTTCAACTAAAATGCTACTTACCTACTTGTCACTTTTAAAAGTTCATTTATACTGCTTTTGCCTTGAAGGTGTGCGTGGACAGGAAGTTCCTAATGCGAATTATTTGAAAAAGAGCGTTATGGTTTGTGCATTGGTTCTCAATCTTTTCGAACTACCGCCTCCGGAGGAGCTGAACATCTTCCAATGCCCCTTACTGTGGATAGAACGGAAACCACAAGAAGTTTGTTGAAAACCAACATCGATGAAGGAGAAATACACGTGGGAGGAAGATAAAAACCAACAATTATTTGTTTTTTTCTGCATTTCGAAAGAAGTAAATCATTCCAATGCTTGTGGTTGGTGCTGGGGACGTTCTGGGTTCTAATTCAGCTGATAAGAATGCGCAAGTCTCCTCTTTTTTGATGTCTAGTGGCGATTAGAGCTGTCACTACGCTGAATCCTAGGTCGACGAAGTGGGAGAAGGAAGATAATTGAACATTTTTTGACGAGACTGTAAGCTGCAGGGTCCTGGTGAGCATCGTTAGCTCGAAGCCGAAATTCTTTGGCCCTGCTGCCATAATTTTAGAGTCTCATTCTATGAGGAGAGACAACTATAATTCGCATATGGCCATTGTTGGCAAGAACTTGGGTAGGTAGACAAAACATATTTCTCAACTTTTGCGCTGGATTTCATTTGCGGGGGGAAGTATCGAGTCCTTCAAAGTGCACCCTGTCCACTGTGTTCAACAACAAAACGCTCATTTCCCTCCACTGATCGAAACTTATCATCTCCCAAAACAAGTCTGCCGCTCCTCGATACCTCTATGGGTCCTTATCGTCTCCGTTGATAACCACTGATCTTGACCATAACCAATAACACCATCCGGTTTGTTTATGTGATCAAAGTTTTTCAGGATGCTCAACTAGAATTGTTTTGGAGGAATTCGTTACAACCCAAACTTGAGAGAAAAATAATCCAATTCTAATCTTGTCAGGCCTTACCAAGGCCATTCCTTGAATTGAAAAAGTCATAAGCTGGTTCCATGCCAAAACGACAAGGTTTTCTGCATGACAACGGCAAAATGGTTTGGGTTTTCAGATTAATACGACCTGAGCCTGGTTTACTGTTGAATCTTATCGTTTTCAATATCAAGAAAACTTGGAATTGCTCAGATGACCATGCTCGAGGGATCAGTTGTGTCCCATAGATACGTGAGCAATAATAGTTTTACGTATACATGTACCTCTGCCAGTTCAAAGTGTAAGCTCCCGTGTAATTCTTCATCTAAGGGGATGGATTCACATTCCATAGTGTTTTTCTCAACAGCAACATAGTAACGGCAAAAACTTGTGAGATTTCATTTGAAACACTGCTGAAATGTTACGCTTTTTGGGCTAAAGAAAAATAAAAAATGTCTGCCAAGTGGGTGTAGCACATAGCTTCCTCGTATCCATAACATGACTGTATAGATCATTGAAAATTATTATTGACTAAAGCTACATCAGTCCGAACAATCCCTGAAAATTTCATCAAAATTGGTCAAGAACTCCCAGAGTTATGCGCGTAACAAGGATATCGTTTGCGCATGCGCAGAGACTACTATTGATCCGGGGGTTATGAAACTTATAGGGGACTATCTACACCCCAAACCCGCACAATCCCTGAAAATTTCATCGAAATTGGTCAAAAACTCCCGCAGTTATGCACGTAACAAGGATTTCACGTTTGCGGATGCGCAGAGGCTACTATTGATCCGGGGGGCATGAAACTCATAGGGGACCATCTATACATCAAACCGAACAATCCCTGAAAATGTCATCAAAATCGGACTATAACTTCGTGTAGTTTTGCCCGTAACAAGGATTTGCTGACAGACAGACAGACACACAGAACCAAAATTGTTCAGAAAAGTCTAAAACGCAAAATGCGAGTGGAATTTTTGATTTTGGAGACAAACAAATTTTCACATTCCGAAAGTGAAAACAATGCTTCCACTACCTTGGTAGACTCGGAAGCAAAAGTCTGTAAGAAAACTATAAAAGATTTGAAAGCGCTCGTTGAATCAACCTTTCTTTATTGATATTGGCAAGGAAAGGACCTACTTTAAAAAGCTCTGAAGATGCCAAAGAAGGCAAAAGATTTTTACGTGAAATTATATAACATGTGAAAAGCAAATAGCCTCACCCTCAACACAACCCGATCATCAATTGAAGAAATGGCAAACCACCACAATCAAAAGTTGTATTCAGTTAATTAACTATCTTCCGTGAACTGTCTTTCTCTTGTTTGTTCAATAGGTATGGCTGAGACTTTATTCAAGTGTCTTGTTTTCAGTTGAGGATTGGAGGGCATGAACGTAGTGGGTGCCCTGTTGCCGTGCGTTGCTGCTGGATGTTGGGATGCTCGTATGACGAACACCATGGGAGCTGGAGCTTCAACGCCTCCTGGCCTTACTGATAGCCCCTCCCCTTCCAACACTACGGATCAATTTGCTATTCCGCCTGTGAGGTAAGCTGATATTGATATCATGAACACCATCTCTCTCATAGTATTTTGCGGCTTTTAGAGCTGCATATTGGCGAGAACTCTGTGGTTCTTCAAACTAGTTGTGTAACCGATTATTTAGCGGTTCTTCGTACTTACATATCGGATAAGGTAAGCCAGCCAATCATATTGCCCCAACTAATAGAATGTTTAAACCGTATTAATATTTCTATTTTGATGTTCAAGGGAGAGAAAGAAGTTGAAAGTGACTGGATTTGCTACGTTAAGAAAGAAATTGATGAGGAGACGGAGATCATCTAAAGCCTGCGACCATGGGAGGGTGATAAGAGAAGTAGTGAACGACTGGAGTGTGCTGGAAATTGCTGCACTGCTTGAAGAATACGAAGCTTTGGCAGCTTTGAAAGACCTGTCCGTGCAGGCTGAACTTGCTCGACCCCCTGCCGCAACCTTCAAGCAAGACCTTTCAACCCTGTATGACTTCAAGTACTGTACAGATGTTGACCTTGTGTTTAGGGGCGCGTGTTTCCCCGTGCATCGGGCTATTCTTTCCGCAAGATGTCCATACTTCAGGGATCTCCTTGCAGGATGCCCGGGGTAAGTTGAATAGTACTGTACTCCTCCGAATGGTTATCACATTTTAAGCAACAGTACAAAGTCCATACGAGTATATTAATCGCCTACTCCCTTATAGGTATGGGGCAAGGATATGTTTGGAACTTCGGACGCCTGGTGTGGATATAGAAATGTTCTCTGCACTCCTTCGCTACCTGTATACTGGTGATCTTGGAGGAGGTGGTACCAAAGTTGATGTTGCTCTGCTACATCGTCTAGGAGAGGAATTCGGACACCCCAGTCCTTTGGAGCACGATCTGAGATATCTCTTGGAGACTGGTGAGATACTAAAAGTTCTTTCTATTTATTGTTATTCCTGAGTTAATGACAGATTTATCGAAGATGTGTTGAATAATGACAGATTATCTATGAGAGAGATAGAGAAAATTAGTAAAACATAATATAACAAAAGGTACATGATTTTGACAATGGGCTACGCCCTTCTGTCAGAGCATCGTATAAATTCAAACAAATTATCAATATTATTATTTTTTTCATAGAATGCGTGTGTTCTTTTTTTATTATTGCTTATTATTAATTATTTACATTATATGAGATTTGTATTTATAATGCTTTGGAACAAAGAGAGAAACTGCCATTCAATTCAATCCCATTGAATTGAATTTCCATATTAAATATGCTCTATAACTCCAGGCGGATTGACAAAATGTGGCTAGCTGCAACCGCCTCGAGCCATTCAGTACGCATAGCAAAGCTTCACGAGTCAGGATAGATGGTCCTAAGTTGGCACATCTTTACAAACCGCCAAAAAGTGCTCGAGGTGTAACTGCAAAAGGCTCCCCCTCATTGCAAATCGCGCAAATCACATTGCGGTATTCATTAAATGAATGCGGCTGGCAGTTAAGCCTCAAGGAGTCAGCAGGCATCCGGCAAACCCAGCGCAAGACGAACATCGATGCTTTTTGCACTTCTGCTGTCAAATCAATACCGTTCAAATCAATCAGAGCCTCTGCTTTAGCCGCCTGCATGCTGGAGGACACAAACTCTTTCTTTTACTTTTTCCAACTGCGTTCGCCACTCATTACAATTCTCAAAGTCTGCTAACAAGGAAACTGCATGTTCTCTTAAAGTTTTTTCAAAGATCGGATAATTTGAATTGCCACTACCCGAGGAAATCGTGTTCTAGCATCGCCATTATTGGAAGGAGGTACTTGGTGTGGAGATTCAGGGTGAAGACAAAGAGGGGAGGTACATTTGTTTCCAGGTGTATCAAATAATCTGGGGTAGATCAGATTGTATATATTCTCATGTTAATTTTTGTGCATTTTGAGAATTGAAGGAAAATTGTATGCATGAAATTTGTTAGCAATTTATTTGTTGAATACATTATTAAAGCCAAAATAGAGCTGACAGATCATTCTAAACTTGTTGCAATGTCAAACACTTTCTAGAAACTTGCTAATATTTTGATTGTGAATCCAGGGGACTACGCAGATGCAGCTTTGGTGTTCACCTCGGAGGCTGGTTCTGACTACCATCGTCCTGACTCTGGGAGTTCTGAATATGGATTCAGGCCTAAACTTGAGCTACCCTGCCATAAAGCCATACTCAGTGCCCGCTCGCCCTTCTTCAGAAATCTCATACAGCGTAGAAGTCGTTCTGGTGAAGAGCACACAGAAAGAGCTCTTCACATTCCTACGAGGTAAGTGGACGTCTCTGTTTCGTCATGTGAAAACCATGTGAATGGTACTGGACTTGGTATATGTAGGTGATTCTCTAACTGCTTGAACTTCTCAGGTCCTGAAATTTTAAAAATTAAGTGTTTCGGATGTCTTTCTGATGCCCAGTCATTCAAGACAATCCATTATTCTGCGCGAAATTCAAATTTGATAGAAGTCATACCAAAGGCGTGGCAGTTTCACGACAATGACAGTTTTGGTGTGTTTTCACCTACATCACAATGGCAATTCGAGATTCTTCCAATACCATGGACTTTTTGTGGGTTTTAAAAATGCAACGTGTTACGGTCTTCTAAGAGATTAAGTGGGTAGAAAAAAAATTTTGGGATCAAACTTAATAGGTGAGCTACTAAGGTCATTAAAATGACATTGAATAAACGTACCTGTTTTCGGATGTTCTCGCTCGATCAGAAAACACACCACCTACCGTTTGGGACGACTCGAAGGTGTACCCGTTTGCTTGTGAGCCACTGCTACCTCCAAAACAAGAATTTCCTCGAAAATCCCTATTTTGTTCCCCCAGTATCACATTCTTTTCGGGCCGTGACTATGATCCTGGACTAAAGTGACCTAAATAAAGTGCAGTACACTAAAAACTTGAAGCAGGGGTTGAAAAACCATTGACAGCTGCTCTTCAGATGTAACTAAAGACGAGAGAATTTTCATGTAGTTTTAAATCTCAGGTAGAATATTTGAAAAACCAACTCGAAATTGGAAACCTCGATACAGTTGCAGGCCATGACAATGACAAATCAGGGTTTCTCTACCCTAAATAACATGGAAATTATATAAGCTTCCGAGGGTTTTCTATCGGTCAATGCAGTACTCGATAAATGTATGGAGAAAAGGGGAAAAAGTTGAAAGTCAGACGATTTTGAACGGTACAGCGTACCATTTACGTGAATTGGCCCGGTTTGAGAATCACCCATGTAGCGTAATTCTTTGGTAACGTTATTATTCGTTTGAACTAATCCACTACGAACACTTGGATTCCATATTATCAAAAGAATCTAAATCCAAAACATCCCAGCTGAGTGTATAAATTTGTCTAACTACTGTTCGGAATGTTTGTAAACTTTTGGAGGTGGGGATGGTTATAAGAGTTTATTCTCGAACCATCCGCCACGTGAAACTGAGTTTTGTGCGCAGTGGGTTCTACGCTGGATAAATTTAATATATCATCTCTCTTGGAACTGCGCATCATCTTTGACTCACCAGTTAGCATTTCTCTTAAATCAATCATGTGATCAAGATTTCCAAGTTGTGCGGATCCAACTTCTATCAAACTCTGCAAACTCAATTATTGAACCTCTACTAATGTACTTATTTGCTATTAAATATTTATTCCAGAAACACTCTTGAAGTTCCATTTCTTTCTTGGTTTTATTACAGAATCGTATTAGACGAAAGCGTTATTCCTAAAAGATATGCGAGGGTCCTATTGAATGCCATTTATCTGGACACTGTTGATCTTTCACTCATCTTGCGAGGCAGCGGCTGCGGCAGCAGTTCTGGAAGCCTTGGAGAGGTAACGTATATCCACACCCTGATTATATATTAGTAATCCAGCTCAAGACTTGAAATTTGAAAGAATCAAATACAATACTCATGTTAGGTGTCATGGAATCGAAAATTCTTTGAATTACACTTTAGGTGCCTTGTTAAACCCAATTCGAACTTTGAAACATGCTGATGGACTGGAAACTGTTATATTGGTCAGCTCTCTACTAGGCTGTTTGAAATCAGGCTTTGCCAGCCTTTGTTTAATCGTGGACAGTTTTTGGTGTCTCATAAACGAGTTGAGGAATGGTGACTGACATAAATAAAATGTTGAGGAAATATAGATACTTGGAAATTTGCTACTTTCTAACGGTGGACTGACTATGTACTAACCGTGCCGAGGATTTGAAGCATCTATGTGGAGTAGGATCTAGGTATCCTAGGTTTAGGGATCCAGAAGTAAGACCATAGAATTCCGCGATAGAAATTATACACTCCTATGGGATCAAGTCACGACGTCTCAAATATTTACATTTAATTGAGGACAAAATAATGATCCTCAGGTCGAGACAGGCAGGTGCAGACTGAGTGAATGTGCAGTAGTTGTACGAAGAACTTACATGCAGTTGCAAAAGCCTGACCATAGAATTTACGAATCAATTGATCAAAATAACACAGTACAGAATGTTGATGCCATCAAGTTGATAAAATCAGAAGAAAAAAAGGAATATTTGTCATCCGAAATGAATTTTCAATACAGCTGCTTTTCTGACGGCCAGTGCCACAAGTTCCGGCGGTGAATCACCATCACCTGTGAATATGCCAATTGAATATGCATAGAGCACGTAAATCTGTTCTCAACCAAAATACCTATTTGGATCAGTTGATCATATTTGTGTGCCTCCTGAAAAGCAATAATCGCTCTATTAGCTCTGAAACACGCACACTCCAAAGCTTAGTATAAATTCAAATCATGAACGCTAACCAATTGAATAATAAACCCCAGTGAAAGAATTTGCAGCGTTTTTTCTGGAATATAGGATACGGTTGTAATGTAGAGACGTGGTTAAGCAGTTACTCCAGAGAAAAATAAAAACTGACCGGTCTGCCAAGTGTAACTTATTCAGCAGTTATCAATATCTATTTTAAACGGCAATGTAACTAACATGTCGATCTAATTTGAAGGCCTAAATCTGCTAGGTACATTTAGTTATGTCTTGCTGCTGTTAAACCCTCCTGAAGAGCTGAGACATTTGAGTTTTATCATGTTAGCTCATGGCAGTCCTTCTCCTCATGACAGTTCCTCATGTCAGTTCTTCTTCTGGCTTTATGGAATACGTCTGTGGTCAATAGATCCCTTCAAGTAACCTCTGCTTTCTCCTCGTAAACTTTCTCTTTCGACTGTTGGAGTACTTGGTGATAATTTTGTTATTCCTCGTGAATCAATTGTAGATTTTTCACGAATATATAATTTTATTATTATTTATCTTGAACTTGGATTAATTCCAGGTGGAGGCACTAACTGTAACAGGCCGAGCTAGGCCCAGTGCCCTGGAAGAAGCGATGGAATTATATCAGATCGGAAGGTTTCTTGAGTTGGACATCGTATCTCAAGGCTGTGAAGATGCCATTTTAGAATGGCTCACCATAGAAAATTTACCAGGTTCGCCATTTTAGTCAATCTATCCATTTGAGGAGAATTGATGATGTTCATTTGTTTCAACAATTACTATTTTGGTTTGCCAGTTGTTCTGCGGTGGGGTAGTCAGCCACATGGCTCGGCTTGGGTGTTGCGGCAAGCGAGGCACCTCCTTCGTGAAGAATTCACCGCTGTGGCACATTCTTCAGTGCTTCACCAACTCGATAAGACTGATCTTGCTGATGCGCTTGCTTCGGATTTTCTCCAGTCGTCGGAGCTGGAGGTTCTCCAGGCTGTCCTCAAATGGGGTGAACATCAACTCGTTAGAAGAATGGAGGACCGAGGTGAGATCACTTTTTCGAATGGTCACGTATTTGTCTGAAAAACGGGCGTTTACTATTTCTTGAATGAAAAGACGCTTCTTCCTGGGAATTTTGACACCATTTGCTTTTTCTTACGATGAGTCTTTGCATGACTTTCAAAGTTTAGGAAAAATGTGACGTCACACGAAGCTTGCGATGACGTAGATTGTGACCACTCGTACGTCCTTCCCCTAACAAACCTCTCAGTGAATCATCAAATTGTTTCTGGCCGATTTTTGCCCGGAAAAACTCGAATCTACCACTAAAAATAAACTAAAAACTAGTCAGCTTAAGTAAAACCTCGGTTATATCGAAGATGGGGCGATTTGCAAGTGCCACCATACGATTCAATGTGAAAAATTAAATAAAGACCGACCCTGAGTTCATAAGAGTTCATTTTTCAAGGAAACCCTAAATTTATTTTTTTAAACCTCTAAAACGTCATTTTTGGCCTAATTTACTAATTAAACGTGAAATTTGCTGTACAGTATAATTTGCGAAGTTGAAAATTTGAGTTTTTGGACCAAATATTGAATTACAATAAGGAAAATCGGACATTACAATCATTTAGACGATGTATACTCTTGAAAATAGAGGTGGTTCCTAGATGACTATAACAGCAATTGTGGAATTTCTACTAATTCTACTTTTGGTTTATTATTCAATAATAAACCATTGTAATCGCTCTTGAAAAAAAAAAAAAAATTCTAGCCCCCCCTGAAAATTTCATGGTTTACGTTTCAAAGGGTGTAGAATCTGAATCTGTAATAAAAATTTTTTCCGGCCGTACGCCGTACGCACGATTTCTCCCAAACGGCTGGAGCAGAAAATCTGAAATTTTCAGGAAAAATCCATGTTGGTCCAACAACGCCCCAATTCTTTAGCCAGCACTCTCACTTAATTTAAAAAACCCTGTAAGGGTTGTCAAAGTTTTGAAAAATCCCTAAAACCTCAAAAAACGTCAAGGCGGCCTGAATTTGGACTTTTTTTTTAAGAACTTTCCATGAGGAGTCGAATGAGCCACTCCCCAGGTCCGTAGCTCGAACCATTCCCGATGTATGGCCCGATTTATGGTGCCAACATTTGCAACCACATTCACTACATCACTAGATTACTGCAATCAAAACAAAAACAACAGCTTTTTTATCGCAGTAACCTAGTGATGCAGTGAATGTGGATACTGGAGTGAACTCCTAAAAGGGTTAATAGCTGATACACTCGTTGAATCATTCTGATATGCATGCTCCGTCTTTCGAAATTTAAAATTTTCAATAGAATATTTTTCCGTTGTAATCGCTCTTGAAAAAAACGCTGCAAATTCTTTCACTGAGGTTTGTTACAATGATTCATGATTTGAATTTCTACTAAGCTTTGGAGTGTACTAGTTTCACAGGTGATAGAGCGATTATTGAATTTCAAGAGGCACACAAATATGATCAACTGATCAATCCAAATAGGTATTTTGGTTGAGAACAGATTTAAGTGCTCTATGCATCTCTCCTGAAATTCAATAATCGCTCTATCACCTGTGAAACACGCACACTCCAAAGCTTAGTAGAAATTCAAATCATGAATCATTGAATAATAAACCCCAGTGAACGAATTTGCAGCGTTTTGAAGTTATTCTCCACCTTTCACTACACATTTTTAAATTGAATTGCACTTGGAAGATGTTATTAATGCCTTTTCCGGCGTTGTTTTCAATTTTTTGAATAATGTTAATTTATAAATTGAGAGAATCGTGTCCATGTAATTGATGTAATTCCGATAATGCAACTTTCTGAGAAAAGGATTTTAGGAAAGTGTCTACTGATAACATTTTTCAGAAATTAATTTCAGAACATATTCTTGAGATATTCCAATCACAAAATTCCCAGTAATTGTAGATTATGTACGAAAGAGATGATTGTTCTTCAACTGTTTCTCCATGTTTTCAATGAGGGCTCCTCAGTTTCATTTCGAATTTTTCGGCAAAGTTAGTTATGATTTTTATTTTGACTTATATTTGAACGTTGTTATCATTATTATTTTTCAGAGCCTAATGTAGTCAGTCAAACGGCTCATTCAGTGACGCGGAAGGGCGTGAAGAAGAGGGATTTGAGCGACGTTGAACTGAGGGAGATTCTCTCGGAGCTCCTTCCTCTGGTGAGAATGGATCACGTGATCCCCACTTGTTCGGAAACTCTGACGCAAGCCATCCGAAGGGGCCTGGTGTCCACTCCTCCGAGCCATATGATTGGCTCTGACCGCGGTGAAAGACTTAATGCTTGGGTAAGAAATATTGATTGTTGCACGTAATGTTGTGATTTGTATTATGCAGGCAGTGTTCTTGTCAACACACCAACCATCATTGTATGGCTACTTAACGCGCAATCTTCTAACAGCTTCTTCTAGTACTGCTCAAATCAGAAAACCAGTGGGCTGAATGCATGGGAAGTTCCATGTTGTTATTATAATTCTGAGCTTCCCAGATCCTCGGATACAACAAACTTGGTTCATAGTCTTCTTCTCGATAATTGTTCCCAATAATACCTTCCCAATCCAAGGGGAACAAGTTGTCCGAGCGAGCTAAGGCATCAGTCCTTTGGCTGTTTACTTTCAGTGGGAGTACTGATAAGCCCAGTTCGAATCCGGCAGGCACCAATGATTAGGGCCAAAATCAAGTGTTGTATACCTGTCCTGTCGTTAGACAGTTCACCTCTGATTTCAATATCACGTGAATCCAAATCGCTCCCAACCCAGGGACGTGAGGCAAAGCGAAATCGTCAGACCTAGTTCCGATCCTTTCTAGAGGACGGCTGGTGACGTCTGCGACACCTCCAGGTAGTTGGACGAAAATCCAAGGTTAAATTCCTTGTTTACTTTACTTTTCCTATAATACCCTCCCAATCCTGAAATTCCTTCCTTTCCCGAATTCCTTGAATCCTCTTTTCTGTGCTGTTTGCTAAGTTTGATTGTTGAAACATTTAAATTTTCAATAACTCATGGGTCTATTTCAGGTGAGATCGACGAATACTGGTCTTTTCGTTCGACCAAGGCTATTCATGCCTTATTACGAAGAGATCAAAGCGCAGGTGGAAGATCAACTTGTTGGAGAAGGGGAATTGATGCGGCTTCGACGAGCAAGGTAAACGTCTCTTACCAAGTCCCAGAGTATATACCCATTATAATTGACGTAGCAGTTTTTAGCTTGGCCAACTACTCCAACCCATACGTATGCTAAGGATCAGTCAAACGAAAATATGTATAAGAGTCTCTTTGCAAAGAATCCCCTGCTTTCTACTTTGGAAAAGCTTAAACCCTACTCAACTTTGGGGTGAACAACCATCTTGACATCTGATGACGATCTTCCCCTAAACTGGCGAGCAATGTCCCATGATGCAACTTTTGATGGTTTGTTTCCGTATCATAATACTTAAAATGAATTCCTCAGAATTATTTTCGTCAAATGAAACCCCACGAAAATAAAAGGACCAATCCGAAAAATTGCAACGTTTGTCCAAACGTCTCGTATAAGTACCAGCCCAGATCGAATAACTGAGAAGTACCTACTTGGGTCGAGAGTCATGTGACTGTGATTGTCTATTTACATGTTTTGACAGTGTTCATTTTAGATTTTATAATTATTATACTCATGAAAAAAGTTTCGAGTTGGTGCTATTGGTTTTATTTCCCATATTTCCGTGAGGCCGCTCGTACATTTTTGAGGCAGTTAACATGATATTCAAAAAAGTCTTTCACCCCCGGCATTTTTTATTTAAAAAAAAAACGAAAGAACGAGTGATCCGAGTGATCTTGTAAAACATCAAGAAGACTGCTCGTTTTCTATAGTGACGTGAAAGCAAAATGTGACTCTTGGATACCACTAGTTCAGCAGAGTTGGTGGTAACGCCTCCATTTATGCTAACCAGAGTTGTGCTCGCCCTAGATACCACCACGGACTAGATACGATCCCACGGTGTCTGAACCTCCTAGGAACTCTCTATCGACTAACATCGTCTCAAGGTAACTTAAGCTTCTCCTTTGACGTCAACAACTGAAAAATCTTCCGTAGGTGGTATCAACAAAGGATGTAGCCGAAATATAAAAAATAGTTATGTGGTGTTAATTTTAGTGTTTTCTTGTATTTTTTTTATTTTGTTGATATTTATATGCGTGGTCCTAAAATCATTGAAGTTTTGCCTTACAACTATTTCAAAAATTGATACCGCTTATTTTTCAGGTACATTCCTGACATCCCTGATACGCTTTATATGGTTGAGGAAAAACCTAGGTCTACTCCCGGTATCGATATAATCGCACAAGCTATACCAGGTATGTACCAAATGTACGAGGTTTGACGAATTTGATTAGTATGTCACAATTCCATTTCCTAAAACATCTCGTACATTTGTTTGCCCAGTTCCTGATTCAAACACTATGAGTGCAATGTTGAAAAGAGAACAGAAATTGAGGTCCGCACCGAGCTGCCAGAGATCGATTGCTCTGCCTCTGTCTTCTCGCCACGAAATCAATCGCCAACTTCGGCTCCGGGTGGTCAGGGAATTCAATTTACCTGATGCTGTCGCACATCTCCTAGAGGTAAGTTACGAAATTACAACCGTGATGCTTACTTCGAAACCTGTTTCACTTTCCTCACGCCTAATGGGGCAACCTAATTGTAATTTTGAGTTTGCAATCACTACATCGTTATCAAGCTGTTTACGAATCTAAAACTACAATTTTGGGTCCTCCAGTTCAGATTATATTTTCAAAACTTCAACATTATTCCCGCTTACTCGAGTCTTAGCGTTGTACTGACTTCTTCTTCTCCTTGGCGCTACAACCCACGGGGGGTCAGGGCCTCCTGTAGTAGAGTCCGCCAGTCGTCTCTGTTGGTTGCCGCCACTCTCCAATTGCGAACGCCCAGAATGGAACGCGCGTCAGCTGCCACGCAATCTGCCCATCGAAGCCTCGGTCGTCCTAATCGTCTTTTGCTGTGTACTTTCTCGTCGAGGATTCTACGTGGTATTTCTCCCGGTGTCATTCGAGCGACATGTCCCGCCCATCTGACCCTGCCAACCTTAACAAATCGAACTACATCCAAATCTTTGTACAGGACCATGACCTCTTGATTTGTACGGCTTCTCCAGGAAAGTTCCAATGGGTCAAATACCGCTCCCAGAATTCTCCTCAAGACCTTGCGTTCAAAACGACGTAGTTCGTCCTCGAGAGCTTTGGTCAGAGTCCATGTCTCCGACCCATATGTCAGTACAGGCCTGATTAGGGTCTTGTACAGCCAGATCTTAGTTGCTCGAGAAATCACTCGACTCTTCAACTGGGGGACTAGTCCAAGTCTAACGGTGCAACCTACATCGCTATCAAGCTGTTAACGAATCTAAAACTGACAATTTCGGGTCCACCAGTTCAGATTATATTTTCAAAACATCTACATTATCTCCGTATACTCGAGTCCTAGCGTTGTACTGACGTGAAAACCAAAAATCCTCCACAACAAAGGTGTTCTAGTTGCCTGTTTTTAAATGCAAGCTCCAATGAAACGGGCTACGAAGACTACATGGCAAAATTCCCTGGTAAATTGCCCTGCACATCACTAATTCCAGTATAAATTTCTCACGATCTTCTCTACAAAAAGCTGAATTTTTGCCCTCGTGGACTTGGACCGCATGATCACCTGTTTCCTATTTTTCGGTGGTTGTCAAAAGCACGAGGTCGTCCAAAAGCTCCTTGAATTTTCGGTATGGAAGTGCGAATCTGAGATTAGCTTCAAAACGCCACTGCTAAATGTGTCAAAAGCGCCTGCTGGATCTGTCACTTTTCTTTATATAGATAGCTGTTCCCAATTATCTAATAACTGCATAAATTAACCTCTTTACTGTGAGATGCAAAATGACGATTCTCTTGAAATGAGGTAGATTCAGTCGATCTAACTACTTAGAAAAGGGTCACCTCGCTTATATACACAGAGGTCACGTCGTATTTTGGTGGTATGTGCAGACCAACAGTTATCATCAAGATGATTTCATCATAGATTTCGATCTATTTGGCCAACTAATCTGTAAATTACTAGAAGGAATGATTTTGGATATTTTTTATTTTTGAGATGCTAACATCCAGACCACCAAACTAAACAGAACACTGACCTCCATATTAAAAGTGGCCTCTTTATAGTTGCGTGATTCCTTAGTTCAGAGGTAGAAAAAGCGTTATCTGCTTTAAGAATTGCTCCTTCATTGTATTATGGCTCTCGGTTTTAAATTGAAATAGTTGCAGGAAACATCCTAGACGTTAATTTCTGGGACAGCACTACTACCCCAACCTCCACAGGGAGCGCTGGTGGTTCGCTTCTTATTTGTATCTTGGTAGCTATACCATCACCTTATCTTTTCCCTGCTGTTTTTCTACTCTCTTTCTGTATTGTACACAGTACGCAAAGAGAGTAGGGAAACAGCAGGGAAAAGATAAGGTGATGTTGGTAGCTAGGTGATGGTATAGCTACCAAGATACAGATAAGATGCGAACCTCCAGCGCTCCCCACGGAGGTCAGGGTAGTAGCACTGTCCCGGAAATTTACGTCTAGCAGGAAACATTGCTTATTTCAAACTCATTTCAAGGGGATGTATGAAACTCATCCCTGTTGTTTAGCAATTGTTGATTATCCTTGGGTTACTAAAATCATATGCCAACACACTAAATGTTTTTATTGAATGTTTTAATGTTGTCTTTGCTTTTGAATGAAGAGTGCCTCGTGCTACCAATTAGAAGACGAAGAAGATGTCTTGGGAGAAGGGAGGAAAAGCTTGGTTCACGGTAACATTGGCGGGGCCCTGGGCAACGTGGGAGGCCTCAGCTCCAATGGTACAAGTCTACGAGCGCCACCCGCGCCACATTCTGGCGGTCCTAGAGCGATGACGTTCCCACGCCACCAGCACAACGTGCTACCTGCCGTCGTGACTGAAGGAGATCGTCTCATGTCCCCCTTCCGACCCCAGGTACGATCCACCAGGAAATTTGCTATTATTTCATTTTATTGAAAAGTGTCAACATGTTACCGAGCAATATGTTCCCATTTTGTTTATAGAAACTGAGTAATTCCCCCTGTTTTTGTTCCAGTGGGGGACACTTGAGCGTAGTGAAGGCCAGTTGTCCCAGGTGATGCCTGACGTGGCAATGGCAACTGGAGCACTTGGTGACAGCAGCGATTCAGAAGGGTCTCAGATGGGGCTGGATCTTGGAGATGGTGCAGCCCACACTGAACTGAGCCTTCCTCGCCACCGTCGAGCATATCCTCCTCCACCGCCACCCCCTCATCGTTTCATATAGCATTCAAGGTAACATAGATATCTTACGTTCGTACCTAATCTGTGTAACACTACTTGTTCTGTTAATTGTAATCCTACGTTATCTGCATTCTTCGACCCGTACGTAAAGATGACAGCATGCTCTTGATTGCTTCGGGTTGTGATTCTCTCGGGGTTTGGAAGTATTGAACAGCGACACGCCTGATCGAATGTTCAAAATTCATTTGGAACTGTTGAGGGCGAGATCCCATCCACATATTGGAAATGTCACAGTATTCCTGAACGTACCCTGTTATTATTGGAGGAACTGATCTACAGTTTCATCAAGGGTTATCAGTTGTATCGACCGCTAGCATATCAGCATATCGTTGTCTTCTAAACAGTTACCTACTCTCCAGAGTTCTCAATCTAAGGATGTATCGATCGCCCAGAATACCTCTCCGTTGTTGTAGGGTCAATTCCCCTGCCTCAGCGAGCAGTGAGTCAATAGGAGTAGTTTTAGGTAGTAGGGGGACGAGGGGTGATACCGTGCACTTAACGTTGAAACCATACAGTTAAGGGACAGAACGTCATAAAAATGTTTTTCTTGGACGAATGGCTCTACAATTTATTCTATTTTCGATATCTGAGCATTTCCCTTACATAAAAGGATTTTTAAAGGAAAAACAGCCGTGAATGTTAATAAAGTGCTTTGGGCGGCATTTCCCACACTGTGGGGTAATGACGCCCAACCCCGAGAACTGAATTATGTTCCCTTCTCAACCGTCATTCAACCCATTTTTTCCAAAGTTAGAAGGTTAAATGTATTTTAAAAATAAAAACCATGAAAACAGTCAATAAACTATAGTTAAAATGAACGATGACTTGGAAATAGGTAAACTACAGTCTTGTATGTAGAACTTTTTTGAACCCACACTAATATTTAGCTTTTCTTTCTTTACAAAATTATAAAATAGCCTTGCATACATCACATAGTCCGTGATCAGGTCGTCCCATGGAACACATGTAGTGGCTGCTGTGATTGCAGTGCTCGCAATTCCACTTTGGCGAATTATTATCGGCTTCTTGGCAAATTGTACGCAAGCTGTCCACAAAAGACGAAGTCAAGAATTCTTCAACATCTTCGTCTGTGTCTACAACAAGGTCTCCCTCAGAGATATCTCCCCAGTCATCACTGTCACTGCTCTCACTTCTGGTTCTCTTGCGCTTCCCTTTCTTTTTTTGAGATCCTTCAATTTTTTCATGATTTCCACCTTTCTTCTTCTTCTTCTGAACCCCATCTCTGCTGCTAGTAGTGAGTTGATCAAAATCCAGCTGAATTTGGCGCTTTGTTGGTTATTTGTTGTTCTTTTCCATCTTTTTTTGACGTTTCAGAAATGCACGGCATTCCCCCGATACGATGGGCGCCATTACCCCAATGTTTACGTTTTTCGTAATTCATTCACGCTGACTTCATTTACAATCAAAACTTAAATTTGGTTAGTGCTTCAGAAAGATGATGAAATTCTGCGTATATACATGAAAACTAATCTAAAAAAGAGTTGAAAATGGGACTTACATTGCTTATTTCCGATGCACAAGAAATAACATCAAAAGATTCGGAAAAATACTCACTGCACTGACGTCAAGAAGACTAACTTTGCAGGTAGGGTATCGCTACAACCTAGTTGGCGGGACATTTTTCTAGGATCGGCGCTCATTCCCACGTTTCTGGTGTCGATTCAAACATCCGAAACGGCCATGGGCGGCATTACCCGATGCACGGTATTACCTCTCGTTCTCCTTCATACTTAGGTAGTATGTTCTCTAAGGGTTATATAGTGGGCATATAAGTAGGAAGTGGATTAAGGTTTCGGTAACCATGAGGCTACAGACTGGACAATTTTCGTAGTTGGTCAACTCATATCCATTGCGCTTGTTAGTTATTATAATACACTAGTTGAATGGCCCTGCTACGCAGGTTAAAAAGAAATAGGTGAATAACACAATGAGGGAGTATAATAACAATATGCAAAGTCAAAAAATCGTATATCCCAAATCCCCGAGGAGAGGAGCAGGTTGCTTGCCCTGGGAGACGCTTCCCCCCGCTGGGGCCCTCCTTCCTTCACTGGCGGGGTCGGGGGGAGGGGGGAGCAGGTCGGTTGCCCTGGGAGACGGGGGCGAGAATTCCACCCGCCCAGCGTTACCACCCCCTGAAACGTCGATATACTCTGATAAGCTCGTCTCGTCTTTATATAGTGTGATAGATCAGTGATTTACATAGAGTTGCTATCCAATACAGAAATTATAAACCTCTCTGTAATAATTTGCAGCGGCTTGTTTTCCATGTGGAGAGTCTAGCAATATAAACGAAACTTGCGGACATAGTAAAATTTGAACAAAGAAATTGCAAAACAGTATGGTCTTAATCTGGATTTTTCTTTCAGGATTTCGAGGCAATTCAGCTAATAGATAAAGAGCCTCGACGTGCGGCTGCCACAGCGCACAACCACTGCATCGATTGTCTCCAAAAAATCAAATTGTAAACTATTTTTAATCAAATCGTGCCAACCATGATCCAAGCGTGCTTTAGCTCCAAATCTGTACTTAGATATCTGGGTGTAAACGTTTAAAAATGCGCAGGAAAGGAGGGGTTCAACGTGTTTACTTGAAAGTGACATTCTATTGACCGGATATAATGTATGTAATTATTTATTTATTAATGTTCAATTTAAAATGTCTTGTATAAAGCACATAATAAGAACGGTTATTTGCGTAAGTTGTAGAACATCTGATATCCTCAGAGGGTTGTTAGGTATAAACCCGTGGACACCTGTCTGAGTTCTGTTGCTAGTTGTGGTTGATCGTTTCGCTTCTATACGTAGGATTTCCTCGCCGGATCTGTTCGTCGTTTCTTAAATCGTTTGCTAATTCCAACCTTTCGCTAACATTTTATTTCTCATTCTTTAAAAAAAAAGCTCGCTGACTTAGGTGAAATTCTTCGGGTTGATTCGTTTTACCTACTTCAAATTTATAAAAGGAGGTAATGGAGTGTCTTGTATGTTGCCCTTCTGTGGCCTTCAACACCCTGAGGATACCCATGAAGCTAAAATCTTCGGGATTGTACTAAAATGTTGCATTTTCAAGGAATGAGAAGGGACAACAACACATATCCATTACATGCTGTTTCAATAAATTTCTTTAGCCTCGCAGTTACAGAACAGTATTAATTTTCAAAATTGCTAAAGAATTCACGGTTATGTTATCCATTTCACGATACCTTATTTCCGCTTCATTAAATGAATAAAAAACAAAAGGATTTATTTTGGATTCAATAACCTAAAATGTTTCAGAGTTAGAAAAAATACATACTAATATTTGTTTACTTTATTAAAAAAAATGAGATCGTCTAAGAAAACTCAAAAATTATTTTTCTGCTTTTTTATATAAAGCACAGATCAACTCACTCTCGTCTAATTTGTGAAGAAAAATGATAAACTTTATGCTATGCGCATTACGATTATATTTAATTTATAAAGCGTCATTTTTTCGACAATTCTTTATCGTTTATGTAAAGAATCTTAATAATTTCGAATTTGTTTCGATTTATTGTGAGATTCTAAACGTAATGTTTTATCGAATCAAATCAACCGTGGAACTTGAAAGATGCATCTTTTTAAGCTGTTCGCCCAAACCGTGTTTTCTGGCCGTTGACAAAATATATCTTTACTACGAACATCTATAGATGTGAATTCATCATGGGTTTTCAGTTAGAGAGGAGTGATGTTTAAAAACATGGGAATTTCACGAGTTTAAAGCGGCAAATAGCGTTTACCATTGTTTCATTGTGCGATGAAGTCGAAAGTAGTCTTAAATGTTCAATTTAAAAAGGAAATGTTGGTCAATACCATGAAAATATATGTAAGAAAGCAGCAGTATACATTTTTAAGGCAGGATCTGATGCATTTTCCGCATTTTGAGAATCAGTCATAATTTTCTGATGGATCTAAATTCATTTGCTATTAATTTTTTATGTAATTTTCTCCGTTTTTTTTCTTGAAACGACCATAACGCAAAAGTTGTTGGAATAATGTATATTACATCCGATAAAAGTATTCATGCTAATTTATTTTCACAGTTATGGCTTCAACATATTCAAGGAAAATTGTTTTTCATTTATCGATTCCAATAAGGCTAAGTTTTATTTAATTTTTCCATTATACAAAACCAGTGAATGTTTCATTTTCGAAAATCCATGTTGAATGTGATTGTAAGGGAGTCGATTTAGAAACTTGCTCGTTCCATTTCTATATGAACTGTCAGGTTGTTGATTTTTTTATATTGGGCCCAGTAATCTGCCTGAATTATTTTTCTGGAACTGACCAATACTTGGGACTAGACACAAACTATAATCATAGCTTTACGAATCAGGGAAAACGTTTGTATTTTTGTCTAACCGCTTGGACCCTTCCCTTTTTGTTGTTGGGTTTACGAGAGCCATTCACTGCCTAAACGTCTTCCTTATTTTTGGGTTACACTGATAATAATCGTAAAAATGTAGAATTCTGTTTAAATTTTCGTTTAATACTGTTTAGATGTTTAGGAGTTTCTCACCCCTCTTTTAAAGCTTCTCAAGGAGCCCACACGCTCTCAGTTTACCTGCGCAGTTTATCACGTGTGACGTCGTGTCTGCGCGATTAACTGAGGAAACTGCGCAGTTCTTGCAGTTTTTTACTCCGACCGTTGCTCTGTGCAAAAGTTTCTACTTTTCACCGATAAACTGCGCAGTTTCTTCAATTAATTGCCCAGTTTGGTCAGTTTATGATCCTCTACTGACCCTCATCCCTTCCCTGTTCCCACCAGGTAATTCTTGAAGTCTGCGACTTCTCCTCTTGCTATAAAATCGTCTAGCAAATCTAGATCATTGGGCAGTACATTTCTTTGAAGGCAAGACAGCGTTTTCTAACCTGGGGGCAGGCTTCCGTTGATCCCCGGGTTATTAAAACGAGAGAGGTTAAGAATCTCCTCTCATTCGCCAAAACGTGGTGGGGAAGGGTGGACCTTCCAGCTGTGTCTGGGGTTGACGACAGTTCCCCACAAAAGACTGGGATGTCAATGCCTACCCAGTAATTACCAGGCAGTTAGTGCTTGGGTCCCAGGCAGCTCCTGACGATGGGTACAAGTGCTGGTCTCTGGGCATTCAGTGCTCGGTTCTGCAGGGTGCTCAGGTCGGGTAGACAAATGTGCCTGGGAAGCTTTTGGAGCTCACGACCTCCTCCTCCAGCCACAATAGGCCCACCGGGGCCTCAGTGGCTTTAAAAAAAAAACATTTTATGAAGCAACCAGTCCTTGCTTGCCCTTTCCCGGCGTGTTCTTTTTCGTTGTTGCTCCTCTTCAACAAGCATAATGCTTGCAGCAAGGGTACAGCACGTTGCTGCTTTTCTTTTTTGGTCCATTACTTCACAAATTATTAAATTTATTATTCACAAGTTCACAACTGAACTGCGACTCACTCAAACTGAGAGAACTGGGGGGAAAACTGAAGGTTGCCCACACACCTTCAGTTCAGATAATCGTACAGTTTTTTGCTCCGTCAAACTGCACAGTTAAACTAGTTAAACAGTTGCCCCTTTCTCATTGGGACTCTCCAGGCACCATCTGTCCCAATCCAAAAACCGTTTTTATTCAATTCTAGTCATCTGATCCCAGTACACTAAAGATTCTTGCTATTTTTCACAAATAGACAAATGCTTTTTCTTACATTCGCAAAGCCCATTTACTTATGAAGTCCTTAACATATCTTTAACAAACAGAAATTGTCATTATTTAAATAAATTTGGGAATATAATAGTAGCAGTGAGATGTTCACATGATAAAACTTCGTTTCATTCGCCTTGGACCAATTCAGATTTAAATTACTCTCATCTGACATCGCAAGCACAATACCGTCATTTGCATCCTTGAATGCTCCATTCCTCCTCCTTAAAAGATCAAGTGATAATAGCACCTGGATGACACTGATTAGATTATGTAAAATATGGTGGTCAAATACGAATGATTCCAACTATTTGACCTAGAAAGTGCTCATCTTAATTGGTACCACGATTTCATGTCACCTTTAGGATATTCAATTTTATTATCTCAGTACTTAGAACAAGATACTTAGTCATTGCAATACTATTCAGCTCTCTAGCGTTGGGGACTAGAGTATCAACATACTCATAGGTACTGCCAACTTTTAATGCCAAGAAAGTGGGACATTTCAGCTGGTAGGGTGGAAGACATGAACCGGTTCTGTCTTACCAAACGCAAGTCAGTTGGTTACCGGTTTTTCTAACGTATTTTTCCTTATTCCAAAATCGGTATCTCGAAAAAAGTGTCTATATTGCCGCACGGTATACCGTCATGTTCTAATATATCTAACGCCACTTCTTTAACAACGTGTACACAGTTTAAGAGCTTGTGAGTTTTGATTTTGGGACTGGGAAACGGCTCTTACACGTTATTAGTTACGAGGAATGGGGGTTTCTCTGCATACAAAGTAATTCCTTCAAACACTTTAGACAATTGTTCATAATTAACTTCATCTCTTCATTAATGTTGTTCCTAACAACCCCACTCCTCACAAAGAACAGTACTGATAGGCATCTATAAATTGTTTTCCAATAACCAAGGTTAAAAAAAAGGTTCAAGTAGTGGTTTCAAAGTTCCAAAATGGTTTAAAACTAAACTGTTTCAGTTAGTTCTGGTGAGATTCGTTTAAAATAGAGCGAGCAAGTTTATAACTTCTCCAACACCAAGTAACGCCTCAGTAAATTATGTAAATTGAGAGATTTTTTGATTTTTTAGTTACAAACTTGTATACAATTTGTGCCAAAACCAGTGGTCCAAACATCCACGGATCGATCCTATATTATTTCGCCACATTTTCAAACTTTTACTCTGTAATTTTTTCTGTGTATTTTATATTTAAAAATGAAAAAGGCTGAAGAATTTGTGAAAATGTCAACCTCTCTAATAAATCAGAGAGGTTATAATTTTGGATGCCGAACGTCGGAGTTTGAGAAATACGAGGGGCTTGCAATAAAAAAAGGTTCGCTCGTTAATATTTTGGCGCCATGTGAACGGGGAAAGCCGAAACTTCGAGGGATCTCCTGTTGGGGTGTTGTGGCAACACTGCATTTTTTCGTAGAACATGTTGTAACCTGGGCCCGTGTAACAACAATAACCACAAAACAATGTCGAAGCTCACCGTGTCCAAAATTGAAATGCGGGCTTTAATCCGTTTTTTAACGTTCTCAGTTCGCAAGTTTCTTGAACAGACGCGAAACAGAGCACGATTCCGAGAGAAGTGGCCGCAAAACAACTCCGTGCTGAAAAAATTCAAATGGGAAGTTTTTCTGCGTTCACCCTACTCCCCTGACCTCGCCCCATCGGACCCGAAAAAGGGAAGGATTTTGGGGGAAGGGGGGCTGCCATCAACGCCTACTTCCGCAATTTGGGCACGCTCCACTTCGAGGAAGGTTTGAAAAAATTGATACCACGCTTCGAAAAATTTTTAGATCAAAATGATGACTACGTAGAAAAATAGAAAATTAATTGCCGAATTTGAATAAAATAAAATTTTTTCAACAAAATGAAGTTTTCGATTTTTAATAGCCCAGGGAACCTTTTTTATTGCAAGCCCCTCGTAAAATGTCCTACATTACTGATCTCCTGAACAACTCATCAACTTTTAAATTCATTATAAGAGTATTTCAATTTTTCTATTTTGTAGCTGAAAAAATACGCATCTATTGTTTTTGGGAATTTTCCGAAATTCGTTCTAGAACGTAGTTGACATTTTGTCCATAGTAGCAAGAAAATTAGGGGAAAAAATGGCCCGCTCTAGAGATTCTTGGATTTGAGTGACGCGGAAAAGCGATTAGATTGTCATTGCAAGTGTCTGTACCCTCTCCTACCTTTTCTTAAAGCTCTTATTTCATTCGTGGACCTAATAATGAATGATTCAAGCGGTTCGGAAATACACCGGTGTTAATTTATTGTGTCAAACTATCTCAAGAGTTTTTCATACACTACGTTACGTACTATGTCACTGGGTTCACTATAACAAGTAGGTAAACGATTCAATTTAGATTTATCATTTTTTAGAAAATCACAATGTCACGTAATAGTTGATCAAAAATTTTGTTAAGATAGAGGAAACTGTGATTTCTTAACGTTTTAGGTACGGCTTGAGCATGGTGGTTTGTGTTTCTTATTTGTTTTTCAGGACACGAAAATTAAACAACCATATTGATCATTCTCATAAATGTTGCAGCCTCTTGATGTACTTTTGTGGTCGAACGTACTTACTGATTTTTTTATTATTAGCGTGTAATAATTCCTTGTTCTCTACGTACGTTGAACTTAACTTCTGATTTTCAAGGAATGAATTTTTAAACTGTGATATATATTATATATTTCTAATATTAGTTGAAAAGCCGATATTCATAATTGTGTGTGTGTATGTATACTAATGAAATTTGAATATTTCTTCGAAAGGAATAAACCCTTTATCACTTGTACATAAAACGGCGCCTTTCAACTCAGTGTTGCCAAGTCTATATGAAATCTGGTGTGAGAGCGCTACTCTATGGACCATTATCCTATCATGCCAAGATTATATTATGAGTTGCCATTGTATAAAAAGTCTTATCCAAGAGACGTATTATATCCAACAAATCCCCAAGTATCCAAAATGATAAGTATCGTGGTAAAGTTAGAAGTTTTTGAAGTGTTGGTTGTACTGAATATTGATGCAGATTTGTTGATTTCTTTGAGATATCGAATGGTGTTCGCTGTATAAGCAATTTTTAGATATTGAGTGTCTTCGTAGTTGCTGTCTCTCTTGACTAAAGTAAAATTGGTATTTATGTATTCAACGGTACCATCCATTATATACGAATTTACGATACTTCAAATTTGAACCACTACTGCATTTTGGAGATTCATTAGTTTTTTTCAGGTTGAGATCACCGTGTGAAGGTGGTCCGTTTAATGCATAAATACCGTGAAAACTAGCTTTGTTGGAAGTGTTATTGGGTTTAAATGGTGGTGAAATTGTCCTCTGTACAGGTAGACTTTATCTCAAATGTCCCTATTAAAATTGAAATTATTCTAAAAAAAATTCCAAATTTTTAGTCACCTTCTTATAGCAAAATTTAAATTGAAGGGATTTGTGGTTGGGCATTCAAGAGACAGCTACATGACCTGACATAATTCTGATTGGCTAATTGACATCTAAGTTGAATAAAATATTAATTTTTAAATGGACAGTATCTCTGTGATATCCATGAAAATTATTAACGTTTTGAAAGCTTACAATATCCTTTGCGTGACAACCAATCACTTAAAAAGGTACTACTATTGGTTCAGGTTGTTGGCCTTGTTTGACCCCTTGGAAAACAAAACCATTTCATTTTATGATAGTGAGGAACTTGCTGAAAGCTGATACACCAACTGTTCTTGTAGCAAAGCTTGATAACTGCTGATGCTGCTGATTAATTGTCCGTGGAGATGACTTCTTCGCTTAAATTTATGGTGAATATCGTTTAAAAACAGTTAGATACTATTTTATCATTGAACTGAACTGTTTCTGTCACTGTTACTTGTGATCTTAGAAAGGTGTAGATGAATAATAATATAAAAATTTAACCAAATTATGACAATGATTTTCACTATTCAAATGGGAAAACTAGAATGATTAGTAATTGGCAGGAATGATATTCTCATGACGGGACCAACTTTTTGCGTTCCCTACACAAAATTCTACAGTAGGCTTCAGTGGCAGTTAGTAAACCCATTTCAACTAAAATCATGTCTACTAAATTAAGAGGGCAGCACACTTCCTCAGTTTTTGTAACGGGTACAATCAGTTGAACGAATCACGAGTCAAAAAGATAAATACACGTGTAACGGTTCACTCTTATTGGCAAAATCCATCTAAATTCACCATCTAATTTGGGTAGGGGTTTATCCAAGACCTAACTATCACAATCCTTGATCATTGGTGTGATTTTGAGCGTTAGAAGGCATTGGCACGGACATTCATTGGACAAAAATTAATCAGCACTACTTGATAGAAAGTGGAAAATGTTCGACTTACTTTTCTCACCTCCTTTCAGTTCAGGAAAACTGGTTACTTTCCAAAGTACCTCAAGCTTTTAGTTTTGTTGTGCAGATCAGGCTGAAACCTAACCTCAAATTTCAGGAAGTACACATATTGAGGAAAAGTACCTGTACCATAGCCGAGGTTTTCTAAGTTTAAAATTGATGAAGGATTTCCATTGCACGTTGGGTTAGGAGTGTCACAAAACCCTGAAACTGTTGACTGACGTGTGTTTTTTGTTATAGCAAAGCGTTCCACGAGGTGACGATATATTCCCTTGTCTGAATAACACGTGAATAATGTGTGTACTGTTGAAATAAAAATAATAATAACAAAAAAATAGTTTCAGGAAACGTTTAAATGAGGATAGATTTTCAAACCAATCATTGGACCCAATAAATTAAGAAAAATGTTATGAAAGAAGGGAATTGTAAATTACAAAATCAGATTAGGTTAACTGAACTACTTAAGTACCTTGTTTGTCTGAAACGCTGTTTTTAATGCGCAAGAATAGTTTAGATGGAATTTACAAAATCAGTCTCCAGCCAAAGGATGCACTGGTTTAATATCTTGACATATCTAATTATGATTACGTTTTGAACTCAACGCCGGTTTAATTTTGCGTGTTACCCCCTCGCATAAGTTTTTATTTCGTTTATTGTCATTTGCGCTCACTAGTCCCTCTCAAATCTTTCCAGACATTCAACTCCACCTTAACAAAAAAAAAATACCTTCATACCTCACTCATACCAGGTTTTCCGTTCATTTCATTCTATTTCTTTAATGATGTTTCATATCTTCATCACTTCCCAGTATAAATAGTGTGATTTCGAATAGTAGTACTACTTTTTAAATAAATGCTATGTAATTGGTTTAATGTGTTCCTTATATTTGCTGTCTCGATGAATTGAATATTAGAGTACAAAAATGAATGATCCAAACGTATTATCTGTATATATTTATCACTGATGTAAGTATAAATCGACTTCATAAACTATGTACCATAATAAATATATTATCTGTAAAAAATCTATGTAAATCTAGACATCTATTTATCCCTTTTTCGGTTATATTATCGTCAGGATTAAATTTTTCCTTCTGTTGAAACAATAACAGCACAAGAGGTGGATTTTCAAACTGAATTTATATTAAATTGAATATTATCTGTGTACAAATTCTTCATATTTTTCTATCATGCCTCTTGTGACTAGTATTCGAACATATTTTTTAAAATGAATTCCAGATGGTGAGATGTTTTTCCTCGTTAGACAAAAAAATAACAAAATGTGATCTTTTTATTTTTTATATTTTTTACTTCATTATTTATTATTATTGTAGTTTTTTTGTTGATGTTTATTACTTTACAAGTAAGTAACGCTAAGATTATCGTTATTTTCATTAAGGAGTTGTTGTACTAAGCCAACGTAGTGTTGGAGGATTATTATCATTACTAAGATGTATGACATAGTAAAACAATAAAATCATCTTCTTACGAATTGTTATTCCTTCGTCCTTCAAAACAGCCTGGATGCCAGGTTTTTTCACGGTTGCAGAAAAAGGTTTAACCAACTCAATGCGGAAGGCACCACACCGGTGCCAAGCAGGTTTTTCCCGCTCACGGAGGGCACCGGGGCGGTGCCCTGCTGTGTAAAATGCCATCTCACTTGGTGAAGTTGAAAAGTGTATTCTAAATGAATTTGTTGTCATACAGAGCAATCGAAGCAGTTAGTCGTGTGGGTTAGGATACCTCTATAAAATACCTTTAACCAACTCAATGCGGAAGGCACCACACCAGTGCCAAGCAGGTTTTTCCCGCTCACGGAGGGCACCGGGGCGGTGCCCTGCTGTGTAAAATGCCATCTCACTTGGTGAAGTTGAAAAGTGTATTCTAAATGAATTTGTCGTCATACAGAGCAATCGAAGCAGTTAGTCGTGTGGGTTAGGATACCTCTATAAAATACCTTTAGAATACCTTTAACCAACTCAATGTGGAAGGCACCACACCGGTGCCAAGCAGGGTTTTCCCGCTCACGGAGGGCACCGGGGCGGTGCCCTGCTGTGTAAAATGCCTTCTCACTTGGTAAAGTTGAAAAGTGTATTCTAAATGAATTTGTCGTCATAGAGAGCAATCGAAGCAGTTAGTCGTGTGGGTTAGGATACCTCTATAAAATACAGCGGTTTTAACCAATATATATAATTTTTCACCACAACTGCTGTGCCATTCACTTGGTGAAGTTGAAAAGTGTATTCTAAATGAATTTGTCGTCATACGGAGCAATCGAAGCAGTTCGTTGTGTGGGTTAGAATACCTCTATAAAATACCTTTAACCAACTCAATGCGGAAGGCACCACACCGGTGCCAAGCAGGTTTTTCCCACTCAGGAGGGCACCAGGGCGGTGCCCTGCTGTGTAAAATGCCATCTCACTTGGTGAAGTTGAAAAGTGTATTCTAAATGAATTTGTCGTCATACGGAGCAATCGAAGCAGTTCGTCGTGTGGGTTAGGATACCTCTATAAAATAACTTTAGAATACCTTTAACCAACTCAATGCGGAAGGCACCACACCGGTGCCAAGCAGGTTTTCCCGCTCACAGAGGGCACCGGGGCGGTGCCCTGCTGTGTAAAATGCCATCTCACTTGGTGAAGTTGAAAAGTGTATTCTAAATGAATTTGTCGTCATACAGAGCAATCGAAGCAGTTAGTTGTGTGGGTTAGAATACCTCTCTTAAAGAAACCTTTAACCAACTCAATGAAGGCACCACACCTAGTGCCAAGCAGGTTTAGTCCCCTTTAACTCAACGGAGGCTAGGGCATTTTCAGGAGGACGGGACTTGATCGGTGCCCTGCTGTGTAAAATGCCATCTCACTTGGTGAAGTTGAAAAGTGTACTCTAAATGAATTTGTCGTCATAAATATGATCAGAGCAATCCAAATAGAAGCAGTTAGAACAGATTTACGTGTTGATGTTAGGATACCAATCTATAAAATACCTTTAACCAACTCAATGCCGAAGGCACCACACCAGTGCCAAGCAGGTTTTCCCCGCTCATGGAGGGCACTGGGGCGGTGCCCTGCTGTGTAAAATGCCATCTCACTTGGTGAAGTTGAAAAGTGTATTCTAAATGAATTTGTCGTCATACAGAGCAATCGAAGCAGTTTGTTGTGTGGGTTAGAATACCTCTATAAGATACCTTTAGAATAACTTCTAAAAAAAAAAAAAAATTTGAGAGCTAAAAATGTATGAGGTAACACAAACAATCACACAAGATTTTCTTAACGTGTCCACTACTGGTGCTTTCCCCTTAACATGTTCAACAGTAATTGTAGGTCTACAAATTTTAACTAGGAGGAGGAATGATTAATTCGAACAAATGAACCTCAATTCAACACTTTATTTGACAATAGGTACTTACAGCCCTATTTTTCTGAAACAGTGAATGGTAGGCTTGAAAACATAACTTCTTCTTCGTATTTAACAACATATAAAATATAGGTATGCTTATTTACACATTAAGAATTCTCTCTATAGAATATTTTCACTTTCTCATTCTTATATTCGACATTTTCTTCTTAGAACCGATAGCAGCTCCTTTTTTGGCAGCGGTCAACACATTTTTGAGGTTACCAATGGCTTTCATCCTTTTCCTCTTATTGAGGGCATCTCGTCGAAGTGGGAGGTAAGCGAACGGATCAGGTTTACCTTTGCGTTTGATATCACCTCGAGCTTTCTTCGATTTGTACTCCTCCCCTGTCTGACTGTAAGGGTTTTTAGAAACTTTCTTCTGTTTCCTGACGCCTTGAGCGATCGGCCGGTGAATGCCCTTCCCGCCGGCTTGGTACTTTGAAAACGGAGCACTGCTTCCAGCACTTGATATACTCCTCGCTCTTTTCCTGTTCGTGACAGCCGTCTCCCCGCCGGTTGTCATCCAGTCGTCTTCTTCGTCAGAGAAGTCGTCGGAATCCGTGTCTTGACTGGGTATGTTGACTCCAGGGAGAACAGACTTCTTTTTCTTCTTGGAAGGAGCCTGGTCGTCACTATCATCATCCATATCATCCCCAAGAATAATAAGTCGACCATCTGGAGCAGTGGTGAAGTCCATCTTTTTACTCCTGTTATTGAAGCCTTGACTCCCATCACTCTTGATTGATGGTTTGGTCCCCGTGATATTTCTAGTAGCCAATTTACTGTCAGTGAAATCGATGATGTCATCTCCACCTTCCGTGATCCACGTTTTACTCTTCGGTGCTTTCCTTTTGTCGGTGGGTCCATCGTCGTCCTCCATGTCCAAATCATCGTCCGATTCAGCAAGAATTTCTTCAATAGTTTTGTGGTGGTTAGCCACAGAGAATGTCGTGAATCCTGTTCGTCCAGTAGCTTGAGACGCCCTTTCTGAAGCCCTCTTTCTTAACTTCCTGCCATGTATTTTAGCCAAATTTTTCGTTCGAAGCATCATCACTTCGTCATCTTGTGGTACAAGTTGTAGGACGTACTCCGCTCCATACCACCTTATCAACCTCGCTAAAATGTCCCTTGTCCTGTTTCTATTACATTTCTTGCAGTCTTCATCCATTCCACTAAATATTTTCAGAATTTGAGGGACGTACATACCAACTTTCTCTCGATCCTGAGACGTTACATAAACTTTGATGAAAGCCATAGCTGCTGACACAACTTCTCTTGATTGGGACAAAGCGAGGACAGCAATGTTATGCAAAATCTTCTGTTCAGTATCATGGCTGAGGTTCTGTTTACAATGATACATTAGAGAAGCTAGAGCAAGGATGCTGCACGATATAAGGCTAGGAGACCCCATCAAACCTGCCAACAAAGAAGGTACTATTTCTTCTACAGGTCGTTTTTCAAATAACGTAGCCAATATTTTATGCGCAGTCTCTTTGGTTTTGCCATTGATATCCTTTAGAGATAGAACGGACTCTGGGAGAACTGCTTCCACCAATGACAACGAATCTTCAGGCCTACTTAAAAGCAGAGCAATGCAACGTAACCTTGCTCCTTTACTACTTGGATTAGCAGAAGAAAATGATCGCAACATTACATCTTTGATTTCTTCAATATGATGATTCACAAACTCCTTAGACGCATCTGATTCAGCAGCCAATATTTCTTGCAGAAGTTTGTAATACTTTTTCTGCATTAAACTTTGATCGATGTGAGAAACGACCATTTCATACACTTGTTGGACATTAGCGTATGGTTGGTAAGGAGTCAATGCCCTTAGTAAATCCAAAGAGCACTCTTTCATAAATCTATCGTTTTCTTCCGACTTCACTTTTGATAAAGCTCTTTGAAACAGATCTTGGCATAAATCAGGTTGGGCAAGTTTTAGATAAACTTTGATGGTTTCAAGAGACGCAAGTCGGACTCCTTCCTCGTCACTTCTACTTACTTGAGTGGTGAAAATATTGAACAATATAGGGAGAAAATTCTTTGAGAACCTGGCCAACGTTTGTTTATCTTCTTCTCTATTGCCATCGATAGAAAACCCAATTAGAAGTCTAAGGCACGATAGAACAATCAAACGAAGATCACTGCGAGCATTCAACACTCCTCCCAATGCCTTAGCAATAGTAGGGAACGTGGTAGAAATATCTTTTGGCTGGTTCGAAAACGAGGGTAGTAAAGCCCAGATTTGAGATTGGAGCAGGTCGTAACTCAAAGCTCTTATTTGATCGTTTGCCAATTTATATTTGTCAGATTCGTTCTTACAAATTGTGGTGAGTGGGAGAAAAGAATCGATGAAACATTTTAGAGATGAGTTTTTCACATTTTCCTTCAGCAGGGGTAGGATCCAGCTTCGTTTGAATTCTTGGGAAGAATCGTTAATCAACAACGGAAGAGCTTTGATGATGATTTCAGGTCCTAGGCTTCTAATCGCGGCACCAATGGCGTTGTCGATGTCGTTGGGGAAAAGAGATTGATTCGACTCTCTAAATTCAGCCAGTACCTTCACCAAAGGTATCAACTGTGACTGATAATGCTCGCCAAGAGCTTTGAATAGAGCTGTTATCAAGTGTAACACGAGATTAAACGATTTAAAATACTCGAATGACAACAGAGATTCGTGGATGTCGATTATTTCCGATATTTGAGAATGTAAGGAACTCGAGTGTGAAACTGCAAGAGGGAGACACTCAGATGTGACAGTCTGTAGAGCTAGCGTGACAGCAGTTGATGTATCCATTCTATCACAAAGATAGAATACAACTAAAGTTCTGTACAGTTTGGGTAGGTTCAGTACACACAAACTAAGGTCACTTTTTGCCAAATTGACGTGAGCTTGTTGCATCAAAGTTATCCAAGCTTGAATTGGTTGCGAATCCGTCGGTGGAGGTTGGTAATCATAAAGCGCGTTGACCAGTTTAGCAGCAAGTTGGGATGGAAGTTGATCGGGAGAAGCTCTGAGGAACAAACCATTTAGAGCCTGCATGCTGCACGATGTGATCAGGACGTTGTTGAGAGTCATGATTTTCAAAATTGCTTCGCAGCAAGCCTTGAGATGTTTCTTTGGGAACGAATGAATGATGTCTTTGAGCAGCGTCAGAATGTGAAGAGTGGTCGTCACTCCTCCCGAGGTACATACAGATTCAACAAGTTGCGTGCAATGTGAAGCGATTTCTGCGTGCCCCGCATGACTGGCCTCGCTTTGTCTAACGATGGCAGCGATACTGTGCTGAGCAGCTTTGCGGATTTTAGGTTTTGAAAACGAGATAAAAGCGAGTATGGCACGAAGTACCTGAAGAGTTGAGGAATCGTTCCACGTCTGCGAATCTTGGGCTCTAAGCAAAACTGACAAACATCCAAGGATTGATCGCATAAGAGATACATGTTCAGTGCTCGAATATTTGTTTAGAAGCCCCATCAAAATCGAAGAAGATTCAGAAAACCTAGACTGCAACACGCCTTTAGGGACGGATTTAATTCCCATAGCAAGAAGATTCACAATAGCTGTTATCTGTTCGTCGTTGTAATCTTCCGTCATCAGGGCAGTCAATAATGCGGCAAAATATTCCGTAGAACTCTCAGTTCCTCCATTCTGTTTGATGACTTCTGTTACGGCAGCTAGAACGGCCAGCATATCCTTGTGAGTAGCTGAATCGGTTCTGAACTTCGTAATCAATCTGGAAAATGACTGGTTCGAACACGCGCTCCAATCACTGGCAAACGTATCGAAAGTTTTACAAGTTGTCGTCGTCCCTCCAAAAGAAGTCTGGTCATCTTCCATCTCGTCATCTCTACCATTTGAGCCAGTGTTTTGGTTGAAGAGCTCTATAGCTTTCATAGTTAAATTGGAATCTTTAGACGATCCGGCCGGTAGAGGTTGGAAAAATCTTGATTTGGCATTATCCCTGTACTTGCGGACTGACGGATTTGAATCCGAGCTGTGCCCTTTCGACCACTTCTTTGCCTTTTTGGCACCTTTGACGCGGGTCCTGAATTTCGACATTTTACCAGACAGAATCCAACACTCAAACAAAACAGTTCTGATTCCTATACAACTAGTTAGTTACTCAGAAAATTTACTCACCAGAGTTCAGAGTAATTGCGATATTAATATGACGAATGCCCAATAGAGAATGATAAAACACGAAAATTAAGAATTGATTCACAATCCACAGTACAGAAACACATTGCTAATTTAGCAGTTTTAACAATTTAGCAAGAATATGTCAAAGCACACCACGTTTTTCAACAATTGAGTAGTTTCGTTTATTTGGCAGTGGAAACTAGAGGGCGAACAACACTCAACACGATGTGGGTGATGAAGGAGCAGTCGTATGGATCTCAGTTCTGAGTTGAAACTCAGTAAGGACATTTGTTAAAGGTGATGGTACTGCTCAGTATAGTATCCACGCTATACATGATTCAACACAGGAAGGGCCTTTCCTTCTTCCATGCCGTGTATTAGTGTACACATCCATATGAATGTAAAAGTGCAGAAAGAAGTGGAAAAGCGAAAACAAGTAATTTTTCTAGGCTTGGCGAAACGAAAACGAAAGTTGTCTCTACTCTCGTCAATAATTAGATCATTACCTCTTGAAATCTAAAATATTTTCTTTTTCTGAGTAGAAATAGTTTTTATTTTCTATATTCTTACATTATTTGAAGAATGGCAGTCAGAAATGCATCCCATGCAGGAAGCTGGTATTCTGATTCAGGTGAGTCGAAACCTACCTACTTACTGTTTCAACGTCTTTGTTCTCACAAACTTTTTATTTTGGACACTTACGTACCTAATAATGATGATCTCTTGTATAGTAGCCAATTAAGATGAAGTTACGACGTTAATATTTGAAAAAACTTTCATTCCGTTATGTATCTACCTGCTCAATTATTGGGCAGAATGACATTCCAAATTTCTTAGTCTGTCACTGAGTGGGTATTTAGCTGTGAGGTTGAACTGTAAGCCTTCAGGGATCGAGTGAGTGAGATTGAGTTGGGGGTTCCACATTTTTGGCCTAAATACCAGTAGTGCCCCTTGGGTAGATCAATACCTTCGTTCCATTGGTATAGTGAGGAAAAAAAATCCCTCAATAACTAGATGTCCATATATCTATAGTTAGGGCTGTCAAGGTTTGAAATGGCCGTGGTATTCTCTCTATCAATCTGATTCCGTTCTAGATATCCCCTCAGTTGGAGCGTAGCAGGTAGTACGTCACCAAAGGGCTTAATAGCACTTTCTACAAATGTAGAATTCAAATAAAAAAACCTTCCTTGATGATCATCACATTATCAAAGTTTCATAGGCTTAATATATTGTTCAAGTCGAAGCCTCGACATCCAACGGACGTGGAACTCCGAGTATAATACATCATTTCGTGACATCCTGGACTATGATGGACGACAGGGATACCTGGGGAAGGCGGGGAATATCCACCGAGAGCGACTGATTGCGCAATTGAGACTGGCGACAAGAAATGTAGGCATGGGCAAGCTGAAATTCTACCACAGACGCAACAAGTACGAATTGGAAAACAGCGAGATTTGTTCCCTCTGCAACCTCGGAGTCCCCTAAACATTGACCCACTTCCTGCTCGTATGTCCTCTTTACTGCTCATACAGAACATACTACCTAGGTAGATATGTAAATAACCAGCACATGGAAGGAGCTGAATCGGTTTATCGTTCTCTCCTCGATACGGGACAAGACAGGAGGAAGATGAACGATTTATACCAATATGTGCTGAGATCTCTCATGCTAAGAGCCTTTCCCCAAAACGCCCCCCCTCAACATATTCTTTCTACAGAAGATATACACCATTCCGAAGTGGCACCTGACGAAGTGCGCGTTTAAGTTAATCGTCATTTTAATTTTTTTTCCTTGCCTCCACTTCCTCATTTATGTCGCACTTATTGGTGACACAAGAAGTGTTAGTTGTGTCTCGTTAGTTGGCCGATATGAACAATTTGCTTTATTAAAAAGATAAAATTTTGATTTGCTTATGATTTTTGATTTAAGAGTTGTTTTATTTTTCTAAATTCGATCCAAGTATGAGCAGTTTTATCCTATTGTTTAATCAAACCGAACTCTTGTAACAATCATGTAAATGATTTCTACAAATAAAGTTATTTAATTGATTGATATATTGTTCAAGTACCAATTTGATTGATGCTGATGTGATTAATCTAGGCATTTGTCAACTATTTGTTTCAGCCAAGGAGTTGAATAAACAGCTTGACAACTGGTTAGGTGGGGCTGACTTGTCCCACGGGCCCGCACGTGCAATAATTGCTCCGTAAGTCCATGTCTTTATATGTAGTCTTAAGGTTACCTGCCTAATGAAAAAATTTAATAGCGTGAATATAAAGCCCAAAATATGACAGCTATATGACCTGACATCAATCTGATTGGCTAATTATCAACAAAAGTTAATGAGTGGCCTGAGGTCACTAATATGTGATTGCCACGCAAAATATGTTGTTATCACTTTGTCTTTTTAACCTGTTTCTATAGATTTCTTATTCATTGTGAACTTTTGATTGCTTGAAAAAATTGCTATTTCAGAATAAAAGAGTGTGCCCTTGTGAATCCTTGTCAAGCGCAGTTTCTGCAGATTTTGTCTGAATTTGATGGAACGTCTAGGGAATTTTGCAAGGCCTAATTGTGTTGTTGGCCTTTTTGTACGTATGGGCAAAAGCAGCATTGAGGTGCATGCATTGAAAAGCAGCTAAGTGAAGTGCATTCATACCTGGGTGTGATGCTGGATCGGAAGTTGAGCTTTTGGAACCACATTCATAAGATGGCGGATAAGGCAGCAACAGTGGTGGGTCAACTTAGCCAGCTTATGGCAAATGTAGGCGGCCCTTCCCCCTCCAAGCGTAAACTCCTAGTGAGAACTGCGGAGGCAATAATGCTGTATGGAGCAGAAGTCTGGGCCGACGCACTGCGTTTCCAAAAAATATAGAGCTATATAAGGTTGGAATCAGTACAGAGAAGGGGAGCTCTGCACATACAGGACCATATCTGGAGTTGTAGCGCTGGTTATTGCTAGTGTCATGCCTATTGATTTGATGGCTGATGAGCAGCAGAGGATATATTGGCGGAAGGAAGAGGGAGGAAGGGAAACTGTTAAGAAAGAAGAGAAACTGGAAACGATAAGGAAATGACAGGATAGATGGGAAGTAGAGGTCAGAGGAAGGTGGACGGCACGCTTGATCAAGGATCTGAAGGGCTGGATTGAAAGGAAGCATGACGAAGTAGGATACTATGTGACACAGTTCCTCAGTGGACATGGGTATTACAGGGCCTTTTTATGCAGAATAGGAAAGGCTAGAGACCCCACCTGTGTGCTGTGCGACAGTGGATGGGAGGACGATGCCTACCACACCTTTTTTGTATGCACAAATTGGGAAGCATCTCGGAGAGTGCTGCAGGAAAAGGTGGGACGATTGAAGCCAGAATCCATTGTAAGTTTGATGATACAATGTAAAGAGATATGGGACGCTGTCGTTACTTTCATTACGGCAGTTCTAAATGCCAAGGAAATAAATAGAGATTGGGAAGGCTGAAAAAGGGGTGTATAGCTACAAGCACTACATGGGAGGAAAGCCAGCGATAGGCAAACGAGGGAACTGTTCTGAAGTAATGCTTGCAAGTGGTTCCAGAACAGTTCTCCAAAAGAAGGCTTGGAGTGGCGGTTTTAGCTGGTTGCCCTTTGGAGTCCAACACTACTGATGCGGGTCTACCTGCTCTGTGCTCATGAGAGTTTCCCCACTCCAAATGGGTGGAAGAAGCCAGACTTTGTTGTTCTAACACTCTCCGGCTGTTGGATCAATGATGCCCAGGTTGAATTTTGGGGTACATCGGCGAAAGAAGATGAAGTGTAGCACTGCAGAGATTCGTAGTGCTGTTGCTGGGACCATGGGTGTTGAAACTACATCGTTTCAGTCAAATATGGCTACAATTTCGTAGAAGGGAATTCAGCATTAAGAATCTGCCCAAGAATTCAAGAAAGTGGGATTTCCTGATTTTATTTTGTGTCGAGCAATGAATTGTGAGGGTGATCAGTGTTATGTTGTGGCTAGACTAAATCACTGTTTGATCGAAAAGCTAATATGTTATAATATAGTATATGTATGCTTGTATATGTTGTGGTATTGAATATTGGAAACTACTGAAATTCAATGTGCTAAAGTCGAACTCGCAGGCAGATGACCAATGGTCCTTGCCTTATATGTTTCCAGCAATAAGTTTTTGTTATTGGCAGTTGTTTTTTTGCAATAAATATATTTTCTATCTATCTAGTGATGTAAGATCGTGAACACGAAAAATTCTTGAAGTTAAAATAACTCAGGAATGAAGCCTCCAAAACATTAGTTCCAAGAGGTTCTTTTTGTTGGAATCGTGTTTCAGAATCAACCCGTAGAATGTTAGCAACCAAAAGTGTGTACACAATTTTTTCCTACGAATGAATAGAATCCATTGTCTTAATTTATGTGGACAATCATCTTTTCTTTCTGGATAGATCGGTCTTTAATTTGACCATTTGATTATTTTCGTTTCAGACATGCTGGGTACCAATATTGCGGCGCTTGTAGTGCATTTGCTTATCGGCAGATCAGCCCCATTTGTGTGTAAGTTTTACTAATGAATTAGAATCAAACTTGACTTAACTTACAGTAGATAAGTGTAACATGCATTAAAAAATGCATTCTCTGTTTAGCAGGTTATTCAGTAATGAATTTTACTTCTGTCTTTTGCATTCAGGAAAAGGGTTTTCATCCTAGGGCCCTCCCACAATGTGAGATTGGCTGGCTGCGCTCTCTCCACTGCTGCCAAGTATCGCACACCTTTTTATGATCTCATAGTAGATTCCCAAAGTGAGTTCCGAAAATATAAACCAATAAGATTACAAAAAGACACTACATTGGATGTGTCTGTTCTACTCCAATTATATCTCATAAAATAGTGGAGAATGGAGTACAAAGTCTGTAAACTCTGCGTAATGGATTGGAGTTGATGTGGTTTTGTTTGAAAAGTCTTTATGGATAAACTATGTATGTATAAACCATAAAAAAGTGTGTGTGATTCCAGACGATAACCCTCTACAGGACTGAAGTAAATGATTCGTTCTTCAGCCAAAAAATCGAGGATTACAAAAGGAGATGAATTCTTTGGACAACGCTTTTTGAGACAGTAAATCGGTCAAATAAAAAAAAATCACTAAAAATGGCAAAAATCACTCAAAATCGTCAAGTTTTATCTATTTGTAGCACCCCTGATTCATTTGCTTATAGTAAAGCGTATGGCTAATATTCAAGAATACTCGTATTTGTGATTTGCCGTAGTGATTTGCCAAGATGCTAATAAGATTGTTTACTATTCATTCATAACATGACATTATCGTACATAAATATAAAATCATGACAAAAAAATGGAAGACGGTTTTAATGTTGTACCACTTTTGTCCATGCCGTAAATGGCAACCACGTGGTGCTCAGCTATTCTTTAGTGTAGTCTGAATTAATCGTGACACTTTTTGTTTGTTGAGGAAGCAATTTACTATTTCAGAATTAATAATAAAAACTGGTGCTCAAGATTGAATCAAGTAGGAAAATATTAAGGGCAACTTCACATTAGGCAACTCCAAAGAGGCGCGACTGATACTCAAGGATTGTCAACCTGAGCTGCGCTGGGATATGATACCAGGAAGAGTCTTTTTTCTTCACATTCATGAGACTGTGAAGCGACCATGGTGTTGTTTGAATCCCAGTTCACAGTTCCAAGCAGAGATGTTGAACACGGATTTGACCAGGTACGAAGATATCGCTGTCCTTAATAACTTCTTCAAGAGAGAAAAATGGCAAGGATGTGGCGGCATCTCTTCATTGAAATAACCCTGAACTGCAGGTTATTTGTTGCTGCGAAGGAGCTTGAAGTGAAAAATTCGAAGTTTATTGCCTTCCACCGTATGCCAAAAGAAGAATACAAGCAGTTGATAGAATGGGGTTGTTTTCAACCTCGCTAACGAACAAAATGTTGAAAGAGTGTTCATCAGCCATTTCTACAAAAACTGTAGAGGACTGGACAGAGACTGGAGACTGGCTTCTGAGCAGGTATCGTAGGACTGCCCCTATCTGGTTATCAGAATGTTGGCGATCACCACAGCGAATGCAGCCCTAAATAGCTCCTCAGCACTCCCAATCCCAGTCCAGCTCCTAATATTCCTTAGCCACGAGAGCTGCCGCCTCCCAACGCCACGACGGCCTACCATCTTTCCCTTAATAATTAACTGCAGAAGAAGGTACTTGCTTCCTCTAAGGATATGCCCCAGGTAAGCAATCTTTCGGCATGTAACGGTTCGAAGCAGCCCTCTTTGTGCTCCAACAATCTCCAGCACCTCCTCATTGGTGGTATGTTCTGTCCATGGTATCCTAAGCATTCGTCTCCAAATCCACATCTCACAAGCCTCGAGACGATTCATTGTTGCTACCTTTAAAGTCCATGCTTCTGCGCCATACAACAGAACCAACCAGACATAGCAGATGACCATCCTTCAATGAAGAGGAAGGTTGAGATCCCTGTCACAGAATAGTCTCTTTATTTCTAGAAAAACTAAGCGAGGTGCCTCTATTCTGCACTTTACCTCGCTATCTGGGTCAACATCCTCGTTTACCCTGACAACCCAAGTACTTGGAATGCTTGACCTGATCAATCTGTTTACCATCCAGCTGCAGGTTCGCGTTCTCATGGGGGGATCGACTGAAAACCACGAATTTCGTCTTGTGCACATTAATATCAAGTCCAGGTTGCTGTCCTCTCCTCGACAATCTATCAAGTAGAAGTTGGAGTTCCTGCACGCTCTCAGCCGTGTCATCTGCATATTTCAGACTGGTTGGATACCCGCAGCATACCCACCTCCTCCAGTTAGCTCCATTTGTGGACTCTCAATTCTCAACAAAGGAAGAGAGTCCAAAGAAACCCTCAACTTGCTCAGACTTGAGTATCAGTCGCGTCTGTTCAGAGTGCCTATTGTGAATTTGCTTTAATTTGCATACTATACTGTTTTTCTTGCAACGCACATGTAGTGACTGATGTACCTGTGTGTTTCAGTTTATAATGAACTCGATGCGACTGGACAATTTGAAAGGATGGATATGGACGTTGATGAAGAGGAACATAGCCTCGAGATGCATTTGCCTTACATTGCCAAAGTCATGGCAGAGTACGTGTCCCATTCAATATGAATTCATTTTTGATAATTGGAAATAGTGATGACTATGGTTAGTTCCCATCTCTTACCTTCCCGACTCTTGAAACTGCCGCCTCTGAGGACATCCTGTCTTCTTGCATCACAGAGATCCTCTGAGTGTTGCAGGAACTACGCGCCTCAAGCCCTTGGAAGGGGCAACTATAGTACTCCATCACCTCCCCACATTACAAAACCCATTCAAAAAAATCTACATAATTGAAATCATATTACTAATAATGTCGTTCTATTTCAGATATAAAGATAACTTCACTATCGTCCCAATTTTAGTGGGATCTCTAAACCCTGAGCGCGAAGCCACTTACGGTCGCCTCCTTTCAAAGTATCTGGCCGATCCTCAGAACCTGTTCGTCATTTCCTCCGATTTCTGTCATTGGGGCCAACGTTTTCGTTACACTTACTACGATAGCGAGCACGGTGAAATATATCAATCCATAACCAAGTTGGATGAAAAGGTTTGCCACCTTGTTAAATGCTTCAATTCATTACAGTTACCTACAAATACTACAGTTATTTTGAATATTGTTATTTTTTTCACAGGGTATGAACATTATAGAAACCTTGAACCCTTCGGCATTCACTGATTACCTGCGGAAATACAGTAATACAATTTGTGGACGCCATCCCATAGGAGTTCTGTTGCAAGTATGCAAATTTTCTCTATTATTTATTTGAATGGAGTTTTGCTTGCCTAAAAACAATTTTTCCTTATATTATTATAATCTTGACCATCCTATGGAACCTACAGAGGTTGAAATATTGGATAGACGGATTTTTATTAATTCGTTTTTGAGATTAGTGAGTCTTGGACTTGTTCATGATAAGTGTGTTACACGTAAATTCCCAAAATTTGAGGAGGGGGTACAATACCTTAATTACAAAGTAAACTTCTTATTAATTTCGTACTTTCCTAACTCCTAGAGGGCGGAGGGAAGATATTTAACTACCCACATTCTTGACTTAACTCTATAACACCTCCCTTCAAAACAGAGAAAGCTATGTTGTGTCTACGTGATTGGTGAATACCATTCTGACCTGCGTTTCGTGCACAGCTTTTTTCATAAAGAATAACATAGTTCATACAAATCATTAGAATATATTTATTTGGATTGCATAACATTTTAATGCAAATGGTTCTTTAAGGAAATGCGAAAAAATTATTTATTCGTTATAATTTGGAAAGTAGAGACATAAAATAAAAAAACGGAGTAAGATGGAACGTTGTCTATATTTCCACGAAAGTAAAGAGTTACACTGTTAAATCGATTTCGACGGTTAGGTCATCATCAGTAACAAACATGAACTGAAAGTACATCACAGAAAGCATGTCTTATATAGGATCGAGTGAGAGGAGATTGAATCCTATTGGCTCAAGGAAGTGAAAGGGGCGGGGAGGACCAACCAATGCCACTCAAGGCTTACAAAGTGAAAGGGGCACAAATACTATCATTATGGAGAGGCGGAGCCAAACTTATTGCAAGAAAGAACCCAGTAATGGTGAAATATTTTGAGGAATGACATCATTTAAACATTTTCCTGACCTATCAGTCTTAACGATTTCGAATTTTTCTAGCACATCCAACATACCTCCCTTTGGGCAAAAGTGAGGACATTCTACATATTGCCTGTTTGTCAGATCAAAACTAAAGCTATGATTGGATTCATTCAGATGACTTGCAAAGGCAGAATCACCTTTGTTGTCCCTGAAATCCTTTTCATGCTCTTTTATTTGTTCCCTAAATTTCCTACCAGTTTGACCACAGTACTCAAGCCCACATGAACATTTTAGTTTATAAACCCCACTTTTATCCTGAACGTTAATTTTATCCTTAACCGAACCCAAAGAAGATTTGAGATTATTTTTATTCTTAAACCCAACGTTGAAACCCCTGGACGACAGAATTTTACCGAGTTTATCCGAAAATTTTCCCTTAAAAAGGTATACTAATCCACTTTTTCTCTTCCAACTGTAACTCTCTACTTTCGTGGAAATATAGACAACGTTCCATCTTACTCCGTTTTTTATTTGAAACGGGTTTCCACAACTTCGTCGCGAGTGACTTAGTCCGTAGTGGAGACATGATTTTTGAGAATATGAAGTTAGCACATGCGCAGAGGCAACAATTGATTTGGAAAAGTTGCACCAAAATCAAAAAGAAATGCGTACCTATTTTTGGATGTTTGTTGGTGAGATATAATTCAATTTGCGAGTTTTGATGACACCACCGCACTTAACTGGATACACGATGTATATGATCCATAGGGTGGTTGAGGCAACCTTCAAAGACACTGATGAGAAATGGTCTAGCGTAAGGTGCGCCAACATGGCAGCATTTCAGGGGATGAGGTTCCTTCTATGAAAAGAATCATAATTGTCCTAATAAGCTATCCTTATGTTTTCAACTGAACACTCGAGCGTCAGGGTATTTCATATTTATTAACGTTCTGTTTATTAGCGCAATCAAAGCAGTTCTCTCAGAGCACAAGTGCAGGTGCCCTAGGTTGATTTCGATATGGTATTGATTTGTTTATCAGATTTGGGAATATATGATAGTTATTACTAGGGGTGATGATTCAAAACTGATTAGTTGAAGGATTGTTCACCATGGTGTAGCAATATAGTAGTCAGCAACACTGTAAAGTTGAAGTTGAAGCTGATTTGTGGAAAAAGAAGCTAAAGATGGCTCGCAATAAGTAGGGCAGGGGTATGACAATTGATAAATTGGTCATAATTATGGTCATACAGATGAAGGGGAAATGGGAGTGATTGGGGGCGACGGAATTGTTAATTTTCAAAAATTATAATAGGGCTAGTGATTGTAACCACACTCTGCTACCATGTGAGGTGATGGAATGGTATAGTTGCCCCTTCAAATGAGCTGGATGCGGTAATAATGCTCCGCCACGCTCAGGGGATGACCCAGACGCTTGAAAACGTCCGATTCATCTTCCAAGGTGACAGATTCAAGAATCGAGAAGGGCCAACTAACCATATCCATCACACTCCCTGGGCTCTGAGAAAAGCCGGGGGGGGGGGGGGGAAGGGGGGGCATGAGTGCAGTATTGATTCTCATTTGGGGGGGGGGGGGGGGGGGGCTTGCAATGAGTTGGGCGAGGGAATGACAGTTATTGAATTGATCACATTAAAGGGCATACAGCCACAAGGGGGAGGGAATGCGAGTGAATAGGGGCAGCAGGATAAGCAGGACAATCAACAATAAAAGGGCCGATGGAAGTAACCACGTTCTGCTACCATGTGAGGGTGATGGAATGGTATAGTTGCCCCTTCCGAGGAGGTGGATGCATTAATTTTGCTCTGCCACGCTCAGAGGATGATTCAGACGCTTGCAGGCGTCCGGTTCATCTCCCATGGTGACAGATTCTAAAATCGGAAAGGGGCCAATTAACCATATCCATCACATGCTCAAAATTGATCCATAATTGTGGCGAAATCAATGTTCTCGAATTTAAAATTGAATATCTTAGAAATTGTGCATGTTTTCTTCTCATTACAGGCTGCACAGTCTTTAATCAAAGGAGGACAGCACAAAATGTCTCTGAAATTCCTCAAATACGCTCAATCTAGCCACTGCCGCAACATGAACGATTCAAGCGTCAGCTACGCATCCGCTTCATTAATTTTCGAATGAGGCATTAAAAAAAATCACACTGGGTCACATTATCGTCAGAAAACACCGAGATAGAAGATTGGGGAGCCGACCGATGTTCTCCAAATTTAATTTAATTCATTTTACCATTCACGTTTTTCCTTCACATCATGATTTGACGTACTTAAACGGAACGTTCCGCAACGTACTTATAAAATTGTTGTGACCAAAGAAAGAGCTTGACAAATTCTATTTATCCTTACTACTGTAGATATTCTTATCTTTTGAAGTGTAAAAGTGGTATACTTTGCTGTTTCTAAAACGTTTCGGCCATTGCTAAAGGTCTGCCGATCATTACCACAGGTTGTGACGTAATTGTTAACATTTAAACAAATTAATTTCAGTGGTGATAAGTACGAATCTCTTTCGAAGCCATGGAATCGGCTTCGTTTTGATTGGAGATGATTATTGCCTTGAAACCAATCCTCAATTTTCTTCTCTACATTTCTCAAGAACGATTCCAAAATATAATTATCATTTCTTCGATCTCATATCCACTGTAAGCGTTATTAGCCTCAAGCGTCCTTACGTTTCATCTTGAACCATTTCTATCACTCTTTCCTTAACCTGTAGATTAACACCTTCGTGCCAAGTCCAAACCGGTTTTGATTTTCATAGACTAAATAATTTTTTCTTTTTCTAACGTCAGCACATAAGGTTGTTTCCTTTCAACTTACTTTTTTCAATTATTCCTTTTCTTATTAAGTTAATTATTATTTTTAAATATAGGGGCAGGTAAATTAAAAATTGGTTTATTAATATGAAGTACTGAAATTTATATCGATATTTTAATTGTGGTAAAAACATGTGTTATTGCGTAAGGGATCATTGTATGTTTAGTTTGAACATCTCTTAGATTAAAGGTCTGAAGATCTAATGCTTTGGAAACAGGTAATTAAGTACTAGTTACATATTTTTTAATTCGTCATATATAACGCATTCATATATTGAACTAAATTCGTCAGTATTCTCTAATGTTGATTGATAGTTTGCTGAAAACTGAACCTATAAATTTCTTTCAAGTTGATCTCGCTTCATCATCGCCAAGGTTTCTCTCCAGTGTTTAACTTCAACAGGCTTATTTATCCAATCTTTCAGCTACATTGACCCTATCTTGCATTGTTAGAGACATTAATTACCTTCAGGTAATTGCAACCTCAATGACCTGCATCATTCAATGCTTTATACCAAGTTGGTACAACCTACAAACCATCTGCAGGTATATTCTGACCAGCTGGATTCCAGTTTGCTGCCTTTCTGCAGGAGACCAATACTCCTGGTTTTGTATACTATGGTAGGGATGCACGGGGGAAGTGGTTGGTCGTTCCTCATACCACACCATCATCTATGTAAGGATTGTTTGCGAGAAAAGAACAAACTTTCGTTCATCTGTGGCGACTTATCATCAGCCTCCTGCTGCTAAATAATGTTTTCCTGTGTACTTTCCACTGTTGTGATCATTCACTAGCATTCGATTGCTCCTGAACGTGGTGTTCAAAGCAGGGATGTACAAGCAAGGTTTTTCAAACTCACTGAGACTTAGCCAAAATTCTCATTGAACTAACGAGAGTTGGGAGGGTAGAAGAATCGTTCTTTTTATCTGGAAGGGTAACCAAAAACATTCTGCCTTTTTCACACTTATCTGAAAACCAGGTAGGGTCAGGCGGGGTAATTGTGGACGGATTCTATCAAGTTCACAATCAAACCACTCTAAGGTGTGGTTAATTTCCAGTAGAAATGAGAAAAACTGGATGATTAGATTCTTATGTCTGTTCTCTCTCAGGCTTCATTCAATGTTTCCCAATATTTTGGGTTATTGCTGATGAAATTCTCTGTTCACAATTACCCTCAAATCTTCAGGAGAGTAACTGGGACCACTTTTCTTCTTGACGAACGTTCTCACCATAATGAGCCTGGAAAATGATCATATCAAGTAATAAGTCACACTAGTGAAGAAATTTGATTTGAATTAGGGTGATTTGGATACTGAAATAGGCTGTGCAATTTCGTTCACAATCACCCCATGAAGAACATTTCTGGGACAATTGTGGACAAGGTACTACGACTCAACCAGGAGATGATCTCAAGGAAAAAATGTGTACTCTTAGTAGGGAGGATCAACAACTAATACAATTTAAATCAAAAGGAAACTTAACTCTTACTGGGTGAGCAGGAAAAGAGAAAAGTTGGGTGACTGATAAACCGAATATAACTTTCAAGAGACAGCTTTATCAATAATGAGCACTGATAGCGAAGTAGAAGGGCGGAGCAGGTTTACCACCTCATGGTGCAGTGTTGTCTTGAATATCCGTGCCTCATTGTTCTAGATTGACTTCACAGAAGCGGTGAAGTTGCTTGTTCACAATTACCCTGCCTGACTCTACACCAACTTCTGGTATACCTGTAGTAGGTTTGCTTGAAGAACTGCCCTTCCGAGTGCATGAAATCCTATTGCAGATTGTTAGGATTGGGACGGCATTATACCCGTATTCGTCTTTCACATATCTCTACCATAATATTCTGGCCATGTCATATTACTTCACCCACACATAGCACAAGCATTCTGCGCAGCAGTTACTTGCTGTAGGAGCCTGAGGTCAGCAAGAGGCAAACCTCTTTCAGGTCTATCTATCCTTAAGGCCCCGTCCTACGTGAGTGGGAGTCGAGTTTACAGCGGGAAATGCCACTAGTGTCCTATGTGCGGGCGATGCCGGGAATTGAGGAGAGCGCGTTTTAGTTAGGTTACCGTGCCATTCGAATACGCTTTTTTCCAACGATATTCTTCACCAATATGAGTGTTTCTTCTGAACTGTTTAATCGAAGACGATTTTTGTTGGCCTCATCCAGTCCAGCGTTGATTAATTACATTTCTAATAGACGATTGCAGAGGCAAACGACCCACGAAATTTATAACTCACGAACAGAGTTTGGGGAATTCCACCACCTCTACACAGAGCTCAGGAACAGCGGAGATCTCTTCAGATCCTACACAAGATTGGAAATAACAAACTCTCTTCATAACAAAGAATTCTCATAACCTTGCTGACTTCCTAGGAGCAGCTTCGATTCTTCATTCTATTTTTGTAGTTAGGATTCCTTTTGTCCCATAATGAGGGTAGTTTTCTAATTTCGTTTATCAGCTGCTCCAACATTTCTTTGCAAACTTATTGAAACAAGATAAAGAACTTGGGGAACACAAGATAAATAAACAACTTGACAAAGAACACGCGCGTTTGTAGCGGGTAGAGCGGGGAAAAATCAAACCGATTTGATTTTGAGCCGCGTGTAGCGTGTGCGTGTTAGCGATTTCCGCTAGAGCGTGTGCACGTAGGACGCTCAACTCAGTTGTCATGGTTTGATCGGAAAAATCGCCCGCCCCTCGGTAAACGCTCAATCACGCCCGCACCCGCTCACGTAGGACACGGGCTAACACTCTCAGTGCGGGAGCCAAAAAGCTGACTACTCCCTGTGGTGGGAGATATTTATGTGCCTGGACTTGCCCCTCCAACTCCGAGGCGAAAGCAGCGCAATCTAGGGAGTAGATACGATCCTGCTTAGTTGTATAAAAATCACACAGAGAGCCAAAAAGGTCACAGTTCCTCTCACACAACAAAAGAGCTCGCCTTTGCTGACTGAACTCATCATGTTGTCATATGACAACTCCTGCATTGAAAGTGTTAATGTCGAGTAGCTGGTCCGAATATACTTGTCATTATTACTGTCAATTTCCACCAAATCCTACTGCATTGTGAGTCACTAATTGTATTAAGAAATGACTGATTGTGGCATCCATGAATGTAGATTATTGCCCCATATTCCTAATTAAATTATTGGTTGTAAAATGAAGGCTGCTATGCAGTTGACTTTGAATTACCCCACTATTCCATTTTAAATTAATTTGAACACGCCTTAATGTAATTCTCGACAAAATGTGTGACATGACAATTTGAGCTATAGCTTTTAGAATTTCTTGTAATTAGGAACTACCAGTTTTACGGCTGGATGCACGAATCCTAAGGGTTCCATTGACTGGGGCAGTCTTGTCCTATCCGATAAAATTCGTTACTAATAGCGTGCAAGTATATTTTTAGGACCTAGCAAGTCCAAACTAAGGTTTTTTAATGAATTTCAATAAATTTTGCAATGTACATAATGTCATTAAGAGGACATCGACTCAATAACTTATTGTAGAGCGTAGGCTTGTTGTATCGTACGGTTGTACAGTTTTACTATGGCATTAATATGTATTACGTCTTTTGATAGTGTCGATATTTAAACTAAACGTTGTAAAACAAGAATTGGACGACGAATTGAATTTAATGATAATACTTGTGTAAAACTGAACCCAACTTGATTATAGCGTTTCAATCTCCCAGTTTGAAATCAGTAGTTCAAATTATTGTCAAAACTCTGTATACCTATGTCTATTAAGCTACAACTCGGCAACACACGATTCTTCTTATTTTGAACAGTTGAAGTTGACTGTACACACCATTTACGTTCATCTTTTCTATTGATATATTAAATTAAGAGTGGGCAATTTGATTTTTTACATGATATTCTTGACATTGAACTGGTTGGACCTACCAATGAAATCAAATATTGTAATTTTAGTATATTATTACCCCAACTTTGCGAGTGATTCATTAATGTGTTTACACCCTTTGTTCTTCGAAAGCTGTTATTCTGAGTTCTGTCTCAGCCAGGGGGTGCTTTTGCTTTTAGTAAATCTCAGTAAACAAAGCGCTTTATGGGGAAGTCATCCTCCCACCATTAAGAATGGTTGCATACATGGTGTATGGATTTGTCAAAACGAGTAAGTATGTTTATTTTGTGCACCTTCCAGTGAATATCAGGAGTGGGAAGCTGCCTGATTTGGAGTGGTATTATAAACGCGGAACTTACCTATTAGTGATGAACAATTTATATGAGGTAAAAATTGCAAAAGTTACAAATCTTTAGCAATGATTAGTTGTACGCAAAAAGCAATAGAAACTAGAGTTTTAAATTTTCACAATGCACATAAGCATTGTGACTGTGAATCTAGGGAAACCGAAATAGATGCTAACTGTACCCTACCGAATGTATCCCCAACCTTGTTATGTGACTACTCCAGCATGGTTTGTTACCTCACATTTGTAACCTAACCGCCTATCCAGTGTATTGATTACATTTAGAAGCTCTGGAAATACATAGTTGAAGTAGCCAACCAAAATCTATCCCCCAAACCAAAATCCATTACTGGACTGACAGTGAGGGTATATCAAAAGATGTGTCCCCCTCACCCTTTGTGTGGGGGTCTCCATTGTGGCATACCGACTAAAAAACACCGTTCCTCTCGTCTTTTAGGACTGTCCCGGGACTGCTTTTTGGCATTACTTCGGGACAGTCCCCTTTTTAACCTTGTGAGGGTTCCTCCTGGTCTTCACTACTTCTACCATGGCTCATTCCCAGCTTCTGTTCACTTCCTTCTCTTTGTGCACCATAGTGATATACGTGCTGATTGTACTCCAGTTCTCCACAGATTGTATCATCTTTTCTATTACAGTTTCTGTGCTCAAATAACCTATTACTCCAACCAATTCCTGCCTTAGCTACTGCCATTTTGGGCATATAAAGAATGTGTGCTATACATCATCGTCCCCATCTGGCAGTACACACACCTTGCCTCGGAAGTCTTCCCTATTTTCTTTAGGAACGACCAATAATAACCATGCCCCGTCAGGAACTGGGTTAAATAGTAATTAACGTCGCCCTGTTTCCTCTCCATCCATTTTTGCACTTCCCCGATCAGACGTGCTGTCCACCTTCCACGGGTTTTAGCTGCCCATCTCTGCTGCCATTTTTGCAGGCTCTCTGCTCTCTCCTCTTTTTTTTCTTCTCTGGCCGCATGTTCTTGCTTTCTGGTATGAACCCGCTTCCTCTCATCAGCCAAAAGGTCGATTGGTACAACACCCGCAATAACCTGGGCTGCTGGTCCAGACACAGTCCGATAAGCACTGCAGATGCGCAACGCACCCCTCCTTTGGACCGTCTCCATCCTAGAGGCGTACTTTTTATATCTCAGCGCCTCTGCCCAGATTTCCGCCCCATACAACATGATAGCCTCCGTTGTCCGCATGAGCAGCCTCCTCTTTGCTGGTGATGGTCCTCCCACATTGGCCATATGATGGATGAATGGTTCATAACCACGCTCTGTTACCAAGTAAGGAGAAGGCGACAGAATGTTTTAGTTGTCATACCTGCAATGAGGTGTTATACCTGCAATACCCAGAAGATAATCCCTGAAACTAAAAGGCGTCAGGTTTATGTTCAGAAGTAGTCGTTATGAGAAGAGGAATACTTCAATACACTATTGAGAAATAGTCAACATTTATGGCTAGAAATTAATGTCTTTATTATTTGTGATTCAATAATAGTTAAACAAATAACGTTGATGTACATTCATCAATAAATATAACTAGTTCATACATAACGTTCAACTAGATTATAATAAATTAACCACCTTCAAAATGGTAAAATTGGTGCTACAAGATACAACAGATGACGGAACAGGATATTCATTATTCCAAAGCTATGATCTGCTTGCTAGTGAGCAAACAAGTACTACGTACAGACTACAATTTTCAATGCTGTGGCACCAAGCCGCCCTCCTAGAAGTTAGAGGGTGCTAAAAAGTTTCACTAATGAACAAAATCTTTTCAATTTCTATCGCAAACATTTCAACTAACAAAATATGCTATTCAAAACGAACTTAGTTGATTCAAGACGTTTGCAATAAATGAAGCGATAAGTCTTCAAAATTAACATGCGAATCTATGAGTAGAAAGATACATATTTTAACAAAAAATTAATTTACTTCTGCCAGGCAGAATATGAATAGCAAAAACTATGTAGGTAATAGCAACGAACAATAAAAATCGACTGCTCTGCTTAATTACCAACTTTCTGATTAACTATTATTACCTATCAATTTAACGAAAATGTAAAAAGAAAAGATACGATTCCATTAAAAGGCATAATGTACCTTCAATTCAGTCGTTCCCAAAAATCATCATTCAATTGGAGGAAACCCTTCGAGATTAAAAAAAGAAGAAAATAGAGAGATCAGCGGGCATAATACCAACAATTACTGGGACTAAAGGTTACGATTGGTCTTAGCATCATCTTAGCTAGAACGAAGTAAGAAGATAACAAACAGTAAATAATATAAGGGATTCGAACTTAACACGTGCCTATCTAATTGTCTAATGATGTAATATTAGTAAGTTTTCCACACGCCCATTTCGGTCAACAGAGAGCGCGCATATACCTTTGATGGTTGCTCCCAATTTCACACTACTCGGTTCCGTTGTCCACAGTTGGTCTCTTGGTGGATAACTACGCAGGAAAAGTGCTTGCAACCATTTCAATTTGTCTCTACACAACAAATCAACCACCAGGGTTGAATGCGATTATTGTCAGTCAATATGATAACACGGCTCTTCAACCCAAAGTACTTCGAATGATGAGGTTTATGGACGATTTGGATCAAAGAAAGCCAATCAGCTTTTGACATAAGGATGTTCGAGTTTGAATCCAAATCGGCATTGAAAGAGTAGAACCAAACACAGTTGGAAATTGATAGCTACGAAATCTTGAAGAAGTACATGAGGGAAATATACGAATATCCACTGACAAAAAACCATGTAACTGCGATTCTTCCTAGGGATGGGTATCGATACCCAATATTTCCAAACATCGATATTTTTGTATCGATACTGGGCCCTTTGATAGTATCAATACTTCAATTCTGATATTTCGAAATATCGGACACTTTTTTCTCACTAGCTTAAAAAAATTGTTAGTATTTTTCTTTGGTTGATTCTCTAGTCCAACCAATCTTTGGACACTTGTGATGTTTTCTGGAATGAAAAAGAAAGAGGCTTCCATACTAGATAGAGGTTCTCACAGGTTCAAAAAATCAAAACAAAGATTGTCTTCTATTCTGTTCAAGTAGATACAATTAGGTTTTTTGCAGTTCAATTTTTCAAAATTGATGTTGAAAACGATACTCGATATTTATAAATATTGATACTTTGCTTCACTGATATTTGGAGTATTGATACCATCCTTCCGATACAGTATCGGTACAAAATATCGATACTTGTTCAACGATACCCACCCCTAATTCTTTCACGAGGGGAGGATGTAAATTAAGTACCATTGGAAAAAAATATGTAAGGACAATCATTTCCATTAATGGGACAAATTGTGGAATCCAGTGTCACACCAGTATCCTAAATACAGATGATCGATGTTGTCACCAATTCAAATCCTTCATCAAGGTTATAGCAAAAAAAATGAGAGGCAGTGGATGCAGTAATGACAGCTGCAGCTGCCAAACTTGGAGCGTCTTCGGTTGAAATCTTGTCACAAGGAACCCACATCAGCAGAGTCTGGACACACCTTTTAGATCAACAGGCTGCAAGTGGTTGGATAAAGTTCAGAACCGCTTTCCACTAAATTGAAGGAACGAATGATTAGTGTGGGTGGTTTAATGTGAAAGTTCACTAGTACAATTCCAGTACTCTCATGACACATTAGGGGCAGGAGCTTGTGTGGTGATGGAATGGTGTAGTTGCCCCTTCCATTGAGGTGGATGCGGATATTTATGCTCCGCCACCCTCAAAGGATGACCCAGACGCTTGGAAACGTCTGATTCATACCCCAAGGCGTTGGATTCTAAAAGCGGGAAGGTCCAACTTACCATATCCATCACAAACTAGGGAGCGCATGTGCACTGGCAGCCGTTAAACCAAATAAGACAATCTCAAAATCTCTCCATCCTCATTTGATTTGAAGAGTAAGGGTGCGTTCAGAACATGGAGGGAGGAGGCACACTTGAGGGTCAATGTTGCTATCAATGCCTATTGCGCAAAAACAAGTACAAAGAAATGAATGGGTGCATTCAGAGCAGAGAGGTCGCGGTCACGCTAGGAGGGACGCTGGAGAGGCGATGCTTTTGATTTTCAAACAAATTTCCAGGGCCTTGCCGTCACAATGTCATTGCTACTCCCCGGCCCATGATTGGTTTTTCAAGGCCATTCCTACTGCAAACCACACTCTTCTCCACCCGCTCGCCTCAGTTCAATCTCTTTACCTCCCCTCCTTTCAGCCTCTCTCCTGATCCCTTCAGCGACCACTTTCCAGCACAGACCAGCCAGGAGGGAGGATGATTCGCAACCTCCCTCCTGCATCAATAGGGACATCCTACCTTCCCTCTGAACACACCCTAAGAATGCTACTGTCGAAAGACTGGACTAAATTCTTGAACCAACGCACAAAATAGACCTCCATGGATTCTGCGAGGAACGCAGTTTGGAAGGGTGCATCTCTCCAATCAGGACCATGTTCCCCAAAGTTGACCATGGTAAAGGCAGAATTTCAGTTTGAATTGAGGCAGGCCTGTGAGATTGACCAATCAGAGAGCCCAAAAATCAAAACAATGAGCACACCTATTTCTATGCTAACTGTTAAGAGTGTTTTATAATTTGTATCAGTTTTTGCTGACCACTCAGTCCTGTGCTTTCAAAGTTTTTTATGACTGTTAGACAAGTGTTACGATCAATTATGATTCAATATACGAGTTATCAAACTAAACTGTCTGGGCTGAAGCCACCACTGCGCCACATATAATAAGAAGTGATGTGGGAAGTTGAGGAAAGAAGAGATTTTAAAGGTTAGCTATAACAAAAAGGAGGTAGAATGTAGGTCAGAATGGAGGGGCAGAGAACTGATTGGAAAGATCCCTTGTACCAACCAATTTCTCAAGTAGAAAAATAGCTACTCATAATAAAAGTCTGCTGAGAATCTGGATCCACATGGACTCCTGCAAGTAGCCAAGTACTTTATGAATTTGTATGGCCTTCAGCACACTGTGCAAAGTTTTTGCATTCAACTTTCCTTTTCTAATGAACGTCGAATTTTCTCAGATAAGTCCAGCTTAAGAATGATATCTCCAACATTAAAACAGAGCTCCTTAAAAGGTTTTCCTAATGGCAAGCCTCTCACGGAAGGGCAATTACACGAAAAAAATCAGTCTTTGACAAGCCTTCCGTCCTCTTTCAGATTTAACTGCGCACAAAAAGCTCAAGCTCAATCAACATCCTGTTGGCACCTGTATTCAAGGTTAAATTGTAAATACTTTTTCTCTATTTTGACGGCACTGGTTCTGGTTATCCATGGTTGTATACTTTGTTCCTTGGATTTTCAAGGATAGTCCAGACGCAACAACAGGAATGAGGGCTTTCGTCCATCAACTATACCACCCACCACCAAAATTCATGCAGAAGAAAAAATACGTTTGCTGGTTGATGGCAGCCAAGTCAACGGACAAAAATTTGTGGTGTGAGCTGGTCAGTTGAATCAAAACTGAAGGTAACCACAACGTTCAACACCTGAGCCCAATTCTGAACGTTGGAAAATAACATCAATTGGGAGTAAAAAATCATTTTCAGCAGAACTTGAGTTGTTTTCAGCTTTTTAGTTTTGTTTTGGCTGTCATATCAAATCACAAAGGCATAAAACGACCAAAAAATGGATTTTTTTGTAATCAAACAGCTCTCTGAAACGTGGAGTACCAATAGGAAAAATGGAAATCGTCGTTGGATGAAAACCGTTTCCCTCTCTAATCGACACTATCTTCAAATTTGACCTAGTTCGCCAGAAACCGAACAGGAAACACTGAACTATGACGCCGTAACAGGGAATATAAGCATAACAAATTCAGATCCAAGCAAAAGATTAACTTGTGACCAATCCAACTTGGAGTAGCAGGAGAAATCCTCTTGTCAACGAAAGGGAGAGCATAAGTAATCTTGCCTGGAACTATTTTCCAATGGAAACCCCGAGAAGTAAGAGAGGCCCATGACACCCCAGGGTCAGACAATGCAACTCATTGTAGACATCTGACTGATTCCAATATGGCCATGACAGGAGTGGAAAAAGCCAAGTAACGGAGCTCTTCAGAGATATGCTGATGTAGAGGCTCACTTCACTCAAGAATTTTGAAAGCGTCCTTAATTCAAATTTATTTGGGTTTTAGAGTTGAAAAGGATATCAAACGACCTCATGTATAGATAATACTGAGTGTTCCCCTCCAGAAACATGGCAAAACGCAAACACCAAGGTCTTAACACAAGAAACTGTATGATATCCAATAGGTGTCCTTCCGAGATAGGATCAGAATTAAATCTAATGATTTGGGTTAGTGCCTAGCTCACTTGAGTTGATAGAGAATCGACATGTATTTTGTGGAAATGTGTGGGAAAACGAAAACTTTCACATTGCGGTCTCAACAGGCATAATCTGAAGAATGGCCCTATTGACATGGGTTTCCTAGATTACCCTTCAAGATGCTCAAAACTTCAATTTCCAGTGTTTTAAACTGACTAGCTTGTAGCAATGATGGCAGTGGCAAGTGACAGTGTCATAGAAACTAAGCTAGCGTCACTGACGATCAAGGACCAACAAGTGGGAAAATCCCTCAACAAAACAATATTGATCACATACTGACAATTGAATTACCCTCAACTATCACATGGGCTGACAGTGAATGTAGAAAAAGAATAAGCTTGAATTCATAGAAAGAACACCAACAACGTTAGACTAGTTTCAGTACACTTTGTTTGTGCTTTGTTTTCCTCCTAAACTCCCTAGAATCGGAACATACAGAACAAAACTATTCCTATTAAGATAAGTTCATTTGTCAGTCAATGATTGTCAGTGATACTAAATATTGAGATGCGCATCTACAACTTAAACGAACAACATTGAAGTTCATGAACTTATGGGCTAAAAAAATCGTTAAGTACAGAAACTCATTACTAAAGTTAAGTTTGTGAATATTACCAAATGGAGCAATCACCAATTTGTTGGTAATTAGATTATGAAATATGAAGTACAAATGCCAACAATTTTGGAATTACTTTGCTGATAAACCCACTCATGTGTAGAGAACTTGATTGACAATTAATATTTCAAACGCTACTCAACAACCTCAACTTATACTGATCAAGTACCACACACATTTCCAACACACCGTTTCAAATTGATATTTTCTCCGTCAAAAGCCATCAATTTCACGCAGTTAATTGAATTTCATCAAACCCATACGCCGTGAGGATTTTTACTAGTAGGCACGGCATTCTCCAGCTGACGAGGCGATCCAATCATTCTTCTTACGCTACCCGGCTTATGTGGCCCTGGAATGAACGATAAGTTATTCACCGTGTAGGGGTTATGATTTTAAGAAAACTAGTAACTACTTAATCTATCACTTACTATACTATTGACACCAACCAACTAAAATTGGAAGGGTGTTGTGATGAGAAATGTTAAAATTGTAATATTCTAGGCGCAAAGTACGTATTAGACACAGCCATCATTATAAAGGATTTTCCATCCGCTTGCTCCAAGCTACACCAGTGCAAGCGCGCAGGCGCACTAACAAGGAGGCAGGACGACACGTATTTCAACCGCCACCAGTGCAACTTCGAGGCATCTTGCTCTGAATTCCAATTGGCCAGAGAACTTGCTTGGGACTGCCCCAGGCTAGCAGGAAACCTGGGGTAACCTCCTCTAAAGTCTAACCTTCCTCATTTCATGTTGATTCGTACTTATTTTCCAGTGCGATGGAGCTCTTGGAATTCATTGGTGATATTTCATCCTCATGCTCGAGCAAAAGTTCTTTGTTGGACTTGCCAATCCTAGACATTTTAGTCGAGGAGCTAATTATTGATCGAGAAGTCCTCAGGAACAGGGAATATTTTGAAACAACTGTTGAGCAGTAGACGCCAACGATTTTTACCAATTTAAACGGTATTTAGTCATAATACTCCCGTGATTACGGTTTTTGTTAAAATCAAGATATATGTGAAAAATAAAGCCATGCGAGATGAGGAAGGTTTCACGTTCGAGGGTTATCCTCCCGTAAGGTTGCTCTGGGACTTCCATTTAATTTTCCAACCCAGTGTAGGTTCTTGTCAACAACAGAATGGTTCCAAGCAGCAAATGCCCTACACTGCCTTGCCACAAACCTCCTTGGAGCAGGTAGGTTGGAAAATCCTTATTATTATTAGCTGGAAATGAGAAATTGTCTTTATGGGGTTCAAAAAATCTGCACTTCAAGAATAGGCTCCCCTTTTTGTACGTCTGGGCAGACACGTTCAGAATCAAAAAACACTTGCCTGACAGCCCAGAACCATTCAAAACGCATTGGACTCATCAATTTCTTCAGAAGCAACGTTACTGGACGTCAATATAATGATCTACGTATCACATCCTTGAATGGAGAAATATGTACAAACCGATCATCTAAGCCTGACATTTTTCCTGACGGATTTTGGTTGATAATATCAAAACAACGCAGTATTCATTACCTAACTAGAAAATAACCACGAGAAGTCAAGTTTTGTTCATGGCCTTCTAGTCAATCTTGCATGCACCATTTCAATAGTTCTCACTGATACCAATTATGGCAACAAGAGTTTTGTGACCAATTAAGGTTCTTTCTTGCAGCAAATGGCGTTCAACAACAAAGTACATTTGTTCTAAAAATATCTGAGATGTTCAAAATGCTCCTCCACACCACACATATCATGCCATTGTAGTTGGTGGAAATTAAGCTGAAGAAAAAATTCACCCCATCCATTTCATGCATGGAAAAACCAAAATGCCAAAAAGGGTAATATGATAAAATTGACCTTTATGTAAATTTTCCAAATGAGAACCTTGTTTAAAACTATAGCAGTACTGTAAACAAGGTTTGAGAGCTTCCACAGTCCAAAACATATACCATTTTCCTTCTTAGTAGTAAGTAGAGCGTATTTCAGATTAATTCGTAATAAATATTTTCGGATTAAACAAAAAACGTTGGTAATTATGTAAACAATTATCGTGGAGAAACCGAGCGATTTCACGAAAATTGATTGCTAAAGCAGCTGTAAGAACAATAAAATGCATAAAATACTTGAAAAACTATGTTTTAAAATAAATTGGAACATTTCTATTCTAATTCACAGTCATGACATTGATTTCATTAAGATTAAAACAACCTTAATCAATGTCACATAGTTTAGAAATGTAGGTAGTATTGAAAGTTGTGTCCGTTTGAAGGAATAGTACTCCCATAAACATTCAAATTAGCCATGCAGGATTGTAGAGGTTTCATGATTATTCCACAAGCATTGTAGGAAACGACGTCTAAAAAAGGGGTATTCATTGATAAATTGGGAATTTGAAGCAGGGTTCACATCCATCTGGAACGTCTGGAAATACGGATAGGGGAAGCTAGTAAAAAGCAGTGGAGGGGATGGAGGGGATTTGGCCGAGCTCAAGCTAACAACTCGTTTCTTGTGCTTCCCGCCAGAGCTGTTTCAGTTCCCGTCGCCATTCCGTATGCGCAGTAGTGAACTGCGCAGATGCGGAGCGAAAAATATCTGAAAGATCTGATGCGCACAGTTTGCTTCATAAGTGCTTGCTTCAGCTGATGTCCAACCAAACAGCTGCTCGTACGCACTTGCTGGTTAGCTTTCCGGATGGATGTGAATCCTGCTTGACTCATGCAGAAATCATTCATTTTATGGATTATGATTTGATGCAGGGATGGGGACACACGACATACAACAGACCCAATGAATGCTTCCACAGTCTTACCCAAGCAGAAAGTTGATCCTGATTTTGCATGAAAAGATTCATAACTGATACAAACAACTTTCTACAACGTCTTTAAAATGTGGAAGAGCCATATTTTCATTACTTAGGGTTTTATAATTGAATACACTGATATCAATGACCTTGGCTTAGAGATTGGTGCAAAACTAATGTGTTCTGTGGAACGTGAAACAACGGATGTTTCTCTTAATGAAAAAATACGCACATTTTTAGAAACAGGTTTGGTAATGCATGTGCACTGGGATTTCTTAAATTTTGACCTGTACAAAAACGAATTAAGTCAGTACCTTCAAGGAGAAGTTTGAGCTCTTCTGGTGGAGCAGCAGCAAGAGACTGAAGGTTTGCTTCTTTCATTTCTGCTACTAACCTCTCAACTTGCCTCTTCTTGTCGCTTATCGCGCTTTCCAAAGAAATGACCTATAAATCAGGGCGCAGATTAATTGAACAAGCCTTGATAAGAAGAAGGTACAAGAAGGTAAACTTCGTGTGGCGTAAGTCAAGGCAAAAATAGTGTAAATTTTACCTGTGATCTCAGAGACTCTGCAGAGTGAGAAGTCAGATCGGCTCGGGCTTTGGCTTGTTCAATATCACGCTGCAATCGATCAACTTCAACCATTAAAGCAACATCACCTCTTTGTTCTGCTTCCAATTCATCTGCTAGCTCCCTAAAATGGATAAGAAATAATATACAATTATCAACATAGTATTTAATTTTGAATCAATACTTTGGCAAATGGAGAATCCAAATAAATAAAAGCAAATCCTTATACATTGTGCTACGTAATGAATTTGAACCTCCACTTGAATCAAAAATTGACATTGTCTTCGTCGTTAATAATTAAATATTAATTTGTAACTCCATAAAGCCCTTGTGGGTACGCACTACATCACTCACGACGAAATTTTGGAAAGCAGTTTTTAGGAAAAATTTATTTATTTATACGGGACGAGCCCAAATACAGAAAAAAGAACATAAATATACAGACTGAATAACAATAATTTCATACCAACAGTTAACAATATGGATACAATAAGACAGAAAACGAGAACAATGATACGCGAACAATCATAAATAGTGACGAAAAGTGTAAGTTTAACATATACCTAAGATCTCAACAGATTTTTTATTTTTGCCAAGGAATCATTAAGAAAGTCATAGTTGTGAACCAAACAGACCACATTTGCCTCCCTTGGCATTTTCAGTAGAGGGCGGTTGAATAGATAGTTTCTGTCTGCAAATGGCGTGTGGAAGACAGGAGGATCTTGCATACGGTGCAGAGGGACCAACAAATCGACCCTGGGGAGCAGCCGGGGACAATCAATGTTTTCATTCACCAACTTACGAAAGAAAGAGGAGAGAAGAAAGAGAAGAAATGTCAGGCCACTTCAAGCATACAGTACGCCATAGTTGACAGAGAAGCCAGTGCGGGGCACTCTGGCCCTAAATCCAAAGAATGGGAGGAAGCACCTTTGCACCCGCTCAAGTTTGTAGGCGTTTACCTCATACTGTGGAGACCAACTCACGCTGCAGTACTCCAGGATGGGCAAAACTAGTGCATGGTAGAGCAGCACCAGCACTAGGGGATCTGTGAAATTGTGCGATGCCCGCTTCAGAAATCCCAGCGCTCTCATAGCTTTGGTACAGACAGCGTCAATATGGGCAGAAAAATCCAGTCCCGCATCAAGTAAGACCCCAAGATTGCGGATGGCTGGAGTATGTGCTAACGGGATCCCATCAAGTGTATACTGGAAAGATAACACCTGACATTTGGCTGGGTTGAGGAACATTCCGTTGTCTGAGCACCATTCGAGGAGACTGTTTAGGGCAGACTGCAAGCAGTCAGAATCAGCTGCAGATAATATTTGACCAAAGATTTTGAGGTCGTCTGCAAATGCCAAGAAATCCAATGCCAAGAAAGAAATGGTCAAGACCCCAGCCACACCATATTTGACCCTTGAGGAACACCAGAAGTAGCCTCAATAGGATGGGAAACCACACCACTGAGACAAACCCGTTGCCGTCATGTAGTACAATATATTTCCACAAAATCAAACGTCAGATCGATTTCAACGTTTAAGCCATCACCAGTAACCAATCAACCCAATCTGAGATCCTTCGCTCTATTCTTGATGCCCCATTTTATATTTCGCACAATACACCATGAACTTCACGTCCTTTTAACTGACGAAAGTGTAAGACAACACACGAAACTTCAAGCATCGCTTCCAAACCATGGAAATCCTTATGAAAACAATTTTCCACCACTACCAACCCCATTTCTAATATTCGCCTTTTAAAACGTTGTTGGCCACGTGATTGGTTTGCCAGAAGTGAGTGAATAAACTTATTCTTTAAAACGGTATAAATGCATTCCTTTGTAATTCTTATTGGTTCCGAGTCTACTAAAGTAGCGGAAGCATTGTTTTCACTTTCGGAGTGTAAAAATTTTTTTGTCTCCAAAATCAAAAATTCCACTCGCATTTTGCGTTTTAGACCTTTTTGAACAATTTTGGTTCTGTGTCTGTCTGTCTGTCAGCAAATCCTTGTTACGGGCAAAACTACACGAAGTTATAGTCCGATTATGATGAAATTTTCAGGGATTGTGCGGGTTGGGGTGTAGATGGTCCCCTATAGGTTTCATGACCCCCGGATCAATAGTGGCCTCTGCGCATGCGCAAACGTGAAATCCTTGTTACAAACCTATTCATTAAAACTGTATAAATGTACTCCTTTGTATTCTTATTTTTAATTGAAATCACCTTCACTGGGCATCTCTTCACTCCAGAGAGCTTGTCTGAATTAATATCAACAAATGGCATTTTATCTGCTTGTAATTTACAAATGCAAATTGTTTTAGATAAAAGAGTTTGTCTGAATCATCAACAAATTTTTATCTGCTTGAATTTACGAATGCAAATTATTCGATAAAAGAAAACAATTTTTTAACAAATTTCGCATCGTTTACATCACGGATCTTCGTACCAATCCATTGATGGCAGTGTAATCCACCAAATGTCCACAGAAAACCAACAAAGACCAATACCTACCCTTGACAATTCACTGTACGTAATATGTCTATCGATGTGTGCACGAAAACCTACCTGATTTTCTTTTTACATTGAAGAAGCTCTGTTTCACAGTTTGCCAGTTTGGACCGCAGCAACGTTATCTCTGACTTCAGCGTTCGTTCTTGTTGTTGGACCAACTCTTTCTCCTCTTCCACTGACATCAATGCTTTGAGCTGAATGACGATAGAAACATCCAACCATATAATTATTTTATATTATGTCAAAAGCATTATTGGTTTTTGAATGTGATTAAGGGGAATAAATACTAACCATTTGTTCATTGCTGTTGGAAACTGCTTCGTAATGAGCGAATTCCTTGGACAAATACTCTATTTGATGCTGTTGTTCTCGAGTTTTACCTTCCCAAAAGGCTATTTCTGCATCAAACTGAAATAAATGAACCACATCTTACGGTGATGACTCGGAGCACAGTTAGAAAGAAATTGAGCAGTAACTATAATCGAATAAGGACTGGCTTAAACACCCTAGGTTCTGCATAAGACTTCCATCAACGTGGCAGTTGTAAGACACGCCTTTAGGGTGGGCGACACTTGAGCAATATCGATAGTCTGATATGATTGATAAAAAAACTGTCATTAATTTGTCAATAGCAGCTCTTCTTGAACTATTCAGCTAAAAGTTTGAAGCGATTCAACTTTATTAGCTATCACTTGATACTTGTGGATATACATTATGTAAACATGAAAAAATGATTTGTTCTAAATTGGATTTTGAAACCACAACTAGCAAAAACGGTGTACCAGGAAGGGTGGTGGTAGGAAAAATACACATCACAATGCTCGAAGATCATGCTACACCAACCCAAATTTTGCTAGTTTTAAAGAAACAAATATTGAAGATGGAAGAACTCAACAGATCTCCAAATCTTTAAGATAGCTTTAAGCTTCAAGCCGTTAGTGGTTTTACTTCGAATATTAGCGGTTTAATGCTGGGGTTATGAAAAATAACACTCGACAGTAGATCTACACAATTTCCACAAAGGATGGCAATCGATTTTGGTATTATACGGGGACACTGTTTATACGGAGGTCAGTCTTATTAGTTTGGCCGACTCGCATTACAAAAATTCAAAACATTCTACATCAATTCTTCAGTAATGTATAGATTAGTTGGACAAACTGATGAGAATCTATGATGAAACTAGTGTGGCGAAAACTAGTGGTCTCCATAAATACCAGAAAGTTGTTTAGAAAATATAATAAACTAGGTGCAAATGCTTTGCCAGGGTTTAAAATAAGGTTTTTGTAAGAGCATAAGACACTGTTTATTTTCATGCAATAAACGGATCCTTTTATTATAAAACAACGAGATAAACAACATTTTTCGTTGTTCCGTTTGGAGTGTGCACGAAAAGATTTTCCTCTTTGCCCACTCTGGAACAGGCCACATACAACTGTCCATGAGAAAAACATGGTGTCTGCAAGTCTATACCAGCAATCTCAAGAGACTGTCCCTGTGACTTGTTGATTGTCATCGGAAAGCACAGTTTCAAAAGGAATTGCAAGGTGTGGTGTGTGAGGGAATAATAGGTATTCTTAGAATGAATACATCTTCGCCCTTAGCGAACCCTGTGAGTACTGTAGCTTGAATGATCACCTTTTTCACGATCAATCTTGTCCCATCACACTTTCTGGGTGCATCAATATTTCGGATTAGCATAATTGGAGCACCAACCCTAATAATCAAGTTGTGGGCTTGTAAATCAGGAGTCTGAATGGAATTCAAAAACTCAACGGGATACAAAGATGCAGTCTATGGACTTGTAGGCATATTCTTCACCCGGAAGCTGCTTCAGAATGGCAACATTAAACTTCTCGACTACTTCATTTCTGCTGTAGGAGGTCTGAATGAGGTTGGATGGAACAAAACCTGCTTAAGGACCTTCCTCATGTGATTGTAGGTAAGTGTACCAAATCTTACGTCATTCGATTGTTTGGATCCCGATTTACAAGGGAACAGACAGACAACAAATGCGTTTTATATATATAGAGATTATAATAAGGAGGAGCCATTGCACATGCGTCAGTTGTTTTCATCGTTGAGTGGAAATAACCGGCTGGTAAAATGAGGCATTTATCTTCCTTGATAAACACTACCTTTACGTAAAGTGCATCATGACTAATACCAAATACAACACGAGACTTAAGACCTAAAATATTATAATTCTAAAAATTGACTAATAACAAAAATATAAAACACGGCATCTGTGAAATTCAACCATTAACAGTTTAGTTAGATCTGAAAAATACTTGAGGAAATAATAAGTAGGTACCAACCTTAGTGAGTTCTGCTTGCTGAGCAGCGAGTTTTTCCCTCTGGTAATTGACTAACCTGACTAAATCTCGATATTGTGCATTGTACACAACAGTTTCATCTTTCCCACCATTGTAGCCCTGCAAATAGCAATGAACATTAATAACTAACACTGAAAGAGGAAGAGAGTAACCATCAACTTTGATGACAACTTACTCGAATGATGTTGCTGTTCTTGTTGTCAGGGGGACTAAACTTATTCATAGACAAGGTATTGAGCTCTCCTCTTTCTTTCTTATTGTTCTGAAAATAATAGTACTGCATTACGATAAAAACACAAATGTTTCAAGGAATATTTAGTAGTACGGCCTTTAGCCTCCTCAATTACATTCCTAAAGAAATTCACTTTATTATTTCTGGATTTGAGATAACATCAATGAATATCATTGAATTAAACAAGCCATAAAGCTGACAACTACTAACAGATTGCTAGGTATATTGCTATGACGACCGAGACTCGATCAGTCATTGAGCAAAGAAATGAGGAAATGATCGTAACTTTTACCTATTTTGTACAAGGGAGGATCATCCAGATATGAAATGCCTATGATATAGGATGATTCAAAAATAATGGCTGCCGGCTTGAGAATTTGAAAATATAGCTTCCAAGAGAAACTTGAATGACAGAGAGTTGTAAAGCTTCTATTGACCAACTTAAAATGTCCTTGCATAAGCGTCTCACTCGTTAAGCAGTTAGTATGGTGTTAGGTAAATAGCAGAAGGCGTTTTATGTGACTGAATAAGTGCTGATTTTCCAAGCCTCAAATTCAGACGTGTCCGTTTTCTTATCCACTAATGTGAAAAATAGCCTCATCACTAAAGACAATACGTATAAGAAAACCATCATGTTCAAAAGTTTCAGAGGTTTTATTGGCAAATGCAATCCTTTTCGGAGCTCAGTCACAAAAGGTACTTTCGGTTGTGCACTTGCCGTTTCGAATAACTGACTAACAAGTGGGGCACATGATATCATGCAGACAAATCTAGCAGCAAGCACCTCACTCCTCACAACTTGCTCGGTTATTCAAGCACCAAAAAGCTACGAGTCCAATATTCCCAAGCAGATGCAATACGAAAACTCATCATTCTATCGAAACGCCCTGTTCCTAATGAGAATAAACTTGTCTCTTAACAAGTCGGCGCTTGCAAGATGCGTTAGGGAAGATACTACAAGCTGTATGGCTTTTCATAAACCTCGTCACTCATCTGTTTTCATTTGTCATGAAAATTCTACATTGACCATTACCCAAGGGTAAATCTTATCCACATAAATGGATTTCTTTAATTTGATATATTAATTAATTGTATGCTGATCTTGATTGATTTCAATCATTACTTTAAATTGACTAGAAAATAACCACGATAACGTATTTACCTGATGACTAGCTGAATCGGGATGAGCACCACCTTGGTGTTTGACTTGTAGGTTTCTCTTAGGGCTGGCAGTGAGTGCTTTCTTTTGTGCTACTAAACTTGAAATTGACGAAGAAGAAGAGGGACCAGCGCTTCCAGTTGAAGGAGTTTGAAGCGGTGATGTTGGTGGGCTTGAAGGAGGTGTTGACCATCCTCCCGACCGCTGGAGTATCAACTGGACTTCGCTACTGTACTCACCCCATTTGGTCACCACCTAGGAACAACAAGAGTCATCTCTCAACAAAGGGAATTCACAAAGTGAGTTACATACATAACCTACATACATACTTAGTTTCATTCTTTTTTTTTTTTTTTTTGAGACGCCCAGCTCAAGTAACTCCGTGGCACTTTTCCTGCACCACACTCCATGCCATGACATGGTTGCAGCCATAACCTTGATGTTATTAGACGCCGCTCCTTTTAACCCAGATACCGCTTGGCGTATATCGTTTCTATCTTATTTACTTTTCTTAGCCCTCCAGGTCTGCTCCATGACCACGCTGCCACAGACAACTTGGACATCCAGGATTATAGCAGACCTATCGGGCTTAACAGCAACGATATCTGGCTTCTTGCCCTGGTCACTCGGCATATGATACAGTCTCCCTCTCTTCACTTCCCAGCCACTGGATGACAATGCACATGCTATCTGCTTGGCAACCGCATCATGACGTAGAATGCGGCCACCGTGAGTTTGTGGGCCCTGCTGCACCACATGAGACAGGTTTTCATTTTTACCCCAACAGGCATGGCAGAGGGTATCAACTGCTCCAAGACTACCTCATGAATGACTCACCACAGTGGCTAGTGCAGCCACCTGGACAGCATGAAAATGGACGTTCTCTGAAGCCCATTTCACCCATTGGGAGGAAATGGGGGATTCAGAGCACTGCTGGAGTTCTTTAATATCCACTGAATCATGCAGGGCAGCAGCAAACTCAGCAGACGAGCTGGTTTTGGAGCAGTTGGAGTTGCTGGATCGCACCACAGCAACACCTGCCTGACAAAATCAAGGTCAGCAGCAGATCGGGCGACCTCCCAGCTTGAGCACTTAAGGGCTAGCTGGTGCTGGCGGCCTATAGAGAGGATACGGGCTGAGAGAGAGACAATGAGCTGAGCCCACCCACGGTGCACTGATGTAGACACTTGGGACACCAGGTGGAACGCTTAGCCAAGAGCGCACAGCAGAGCAAACAGGCCCATACATAGTTGCATACATACAGAAACCAGTCCACACTTGGAGTAGGCATAACTTATTAAATTTCGCCAGAGAAATACTGGGCATGAGGATTGTTCTTTTGCTGAATGGGAACAAAAGAGAACAATAGTGATAATATTCAGTTAACAATCTGTAGTGATAATATATATATTTTTTTTCAATAATAATAATAATAAGTGAATTTATGTATGTCATTTTTTGCACTGGTTACAGAATGGGTAGAGGAAATTCTACACGCAGTTCCTCACATACGTGTTATTATCCATAAATAACGTTTTGAGGCTTTCGTCTGTTGGCCTTTTCAGAGATTTACGGCAATGTTCATCATAAGTAACAGTAATATTGGTTGGTTTGTCTGGTGTAGAGAAACACCAGATCTCAGGTGTGTTTTATTAGCCAATCGTAAAGTGCACTTTAAAATTAACTACATTTTGGAGCGGGAGAAGCATGATTTACACATATATTTTTTAAAGAGGTAGGTGAAATTTGGCGTAAACCAGTGGCAATCATCCTTTGAGTTGGATTCTCTGTAATAGGCATTCTGACTAAAACACCCTGCCTCCCGACTTCTTTGTAGACTGTCCTGGCACTTCTGTTAGGTGTTACTTGGGACAGTCACTTTCCAGCCTCACACCACTTCCAGTCTCATGCTTCAGTTCGCTTTTTATGTGATCAGCTTCTTCTTCCCATTGCCGGTTAACTTCCTTGTTCTTGCGAATTCAAGTGATGTACGTGTTAATAGCACTCTGATTCTCGCTTTCCATAAACACCTCATCAACAGCCAATTCAGGGTTCAACTCCCCTATCTCTGCAGTTAATTCCAGCCTGAGGTCTCTCATTGAATGCATACAAAGAAAGTGTGCCTTGAATAATCATCTCCATGTGGCAATAGGCGCATTCTGCCTCGGTTACTTTCCCTACCTTCTTCAGCAAGGAGCGATAGAAACCAAGGCCTGTCAGGAATTGGGTCAGGTAATGCCACACCTCGCCGTGTCCCTCTCTTCACCAACTGCCTCACATTTGCATCAGAAGGGCCTTCCATCTACCTTTAGGTTCCTAAGCCCATATTTTCGGCCAATATTGTAGACTCTGCTCACGTTCCTCTGAAGGAGCATGATGGACGTTATTAGTTAGAAGAAGGATGATCGTATCTTACACCATACAAACCAAGCAATATTAGAACTACTTATAATGAACCTACCTTAAATCTCTGACGAGACCAACAGACGAAAGAGCTCACACTATCATCCGTGGACAGTAAAAATTCTATGAGGAACTGACTCGAGAATTTCCTCCCCCTAATCCCTTATCAATTATATTAATCACGGATGAGGAAACGTAAACTATCTTACCTTTAAAGGATGTTCTTGGGGAGCCAACAATCGCTCGTTGTTACGCCATCTCTCAATAAGAGTAAATCTTCCCGTTTTCCCAGTGGCGTGGGCTAATGCATACACGACATCCTACAAAATTAATCAAGACAAAACTATTAGCTAACACATGGAAAAATTGTACTTCAGCGAATAAGGACAATTTCAATCAAGTTCCTACCGTCGTAAATACAAAGAGTTCAAACTTTTGGTTGCTAACTTCCTAAGAGTCGATTTTAAAACTATTTTCCAATAAAAAAAAGTGCCTCTTAGAACTTTTGAGGCTTCGTTTCTGAGTTATTTCAAATGTTCGAGTGAATTTCGATTTTAAGTAAGCTCAAATTTGACTATACCGTAGGAACGAGCTTTAAATTTCCTTTCGGATAGGCAACCCAACGTCTGAAAATATGCAGATTTATTAATCACAAATCAAAACCAAAGTGAAGAAATTGTCGAAACATAAAAATCTTGTATCTTTTAAACCGCAGGACAGCGCACTTAATCCCACGGATTCCCGCAAACGTTACGGTAAAAACTTGGCCCAAATCACACCTTTTCTACGGTATATTCAATTTAATTATTACTTTTTTTTTAATTTGATAAGAGGAGAAATTCAAGTTTTAGCGAAAACCGAGGTTTTAAGGGTAAAAACACTTTCTGTGACTTGAGAAATTGAGCCTAAATATTAAAAGTTTCGATGGTTGCTAATAATATTGATTTTTATGCTGAATCAAATTTGGCGAATTTAATTTAGAGACCATGGATGAAGAAGACGTAGAACTAAATTTTCGGTTCGTGCGCAATTGCACGATCTCAATTGATGTCTCGAGATACTCTCGGAATTGGTTGTCATGAAAGATGAAGGCAGCATTGGACACCGGCTTCCTGGCATGACAGCTTTGTGGATATGACAGGTTCTTAAAAAAGAAGGACGTCGGCGAAAACACTCAATTAAATTAAGTAAAAGCACAATGGATAACGCACTGAATTGACGAAAACTCGAAAGTAAACTTCTCTTTGGGAAATGGCGGCCAAATCAAAACATGGGTGTCAGGTTATGATATGGACTGTTGGACGATTGGGGGAGACACCGCAAGGAGACCACGTGACCTCTTGAAAAGTTAGCATCTGCCTTTTGTTTCCCTAGGTTCGCGTTCAACACCGTTTGCCACCGTAGGGAGGAAAAACTCTCTAATAGTTCACTGAATAGAAATTTGAGTCAAGGAACATTACGTTAAATCCACATATACGGTATTCAACTAGGAATTTTTGCCTAACACAAACGTAAAGGTATTGCTCTCATTGCATAGATGAATGATGCGTACCTGACAGGTGGTGGATTCAGTAACGCCGCAAACAATGCGCTGGATTCCTTCGACCCAAACTTTAAGTTCCATTATCAAAATGTGATTAGGTCAGCACCATTTTATCAGACCGACAGATGGTATTGAAATGTGGCCACCCTTCGCGCAACATCACCGCCCTGAAATTCAAGAGATATTATCAACATACAAATTGTAAGTTTTGAAAAACACCTGAACAGAATACACCTTGCCCAATATGCTAACCGTAACTCGGTCGAATCGTTACCATAATGGAGCTAAGCGTTTTAAATTCGTTTACAAGTCCCATTTTGAATGCACAACTGATTATGAGTGAATGAAATCACACAATGAAAACTCATACACCACTCAAATTTTTTGGAAGACAAACAATCTAAAACACTATCATTCGAATCATGCGCAGGGATAAGGTAGTGGTGATTGAGGTAATTTTATCATTTCAAATTTAAATAAGTCGATTAAACCGCTTTTCGGAGAAACCGCTACATTTGAGCAAGATCTACCGAGTAGGAGGGATTTTACATGTGAACAAGCAGCCTGGAGTATTGATTTGTGAGCTATGTAACTCTTAGTATACAGGGTGTCCAGTAAAATTATGAGACAAACTCAGGGAATCGATTCTACGTTTAATTTGCAATCGAAAGTGTCTCTTAGCATTTTTCGTTTAGAGGCTTCGTTTTCCCGCAATTCAATTTTTAAGATTTTTTTTTACTTTTCAGACCTTGTCTCACTAAAACAGCCGTAGCTCCCTTGATTTTGGTCTAAACGAGAAAATAAGGTAACCGTTGGAAAGAACATGAAATTTCCTATTACCCTGATGTAAAATTTAATTTTTTTAGCCAGACCTGATTGGTGACAAAAGTTCAAACCTTGAAAATGTCTTAAAAATCATCGTTTTTCTTTCGTTTTTTTCGCTATCTGTAGGGAGGTTTATCGTCGGGCACTCCTCGAGAAAAACTTGCCCAGACACTCAGCTTTTCAACGGTATACTCGTTTTTATGTTTGGGCGTCTTTTTCTAGGAGAAAAATGAGTTTTAATGGAAGAAAACGTGGTTTTTTGTTAAAGCAAAATCGAGTTGTTCATGATTTCAAAACTTGGCTGTTCGGGTCAAGTTAATTTCGTATTCTACATGATTCTTCACGTGATACTCCCAATCCTCTCAGGCAATCCCAGAAGAACGTATCGGGTCTCGGGTTTCAACAGGCATTCTGCGTTACCATTTTTTATTAACTACAGTTTTTTTCAAAATGTCCCCCTCCTTGCTGAATACGAAGGCGGCATCTTTTGAGCACGCGCCTCGAGACGTTTCGTAGTTGGTGAGCATTTTGCATTACATTCGTGCACTCTGGAAAAACGGAAGGTATTAGTTTGATTACTCGCTCAGGTAGCAGCAGAGTAAGATAGAGTATCCACAGAAATTGTGGTAATTGACATTTTTTTTAGCGAATTTCTTTGTGATTTTAAGAATTTTGTAATTTTTTTGCTTGGAATCTACTTAACTCCTGATGAGGGCTTCCCTCGTGTCCACAGCCCCAGCGTAGACTACTAACTTCAGCGTACCCCATACGTAAAAGTCTAGAGGGGTCAGGTCAGGTCAGGTTCAGACCCGAACCGCCAAGTTTTGAAATCATGAACAACTCGATTTTGCTTTAAAAAAAAACACGTTTTCTTTCATTCAAACTCATTTTTCTCCTAGAAAAAGACGCCCAAACATAAAAACGAGTATACCGTTGGAAAGCTGAGTGTCTGGGCAAGTTTTTCCCGAGGAGTGCCCGACGATAAACCTCCCTACAGATAGCGGAAAAAACGAAAGAAAAATGATGATTTTTAAGAAATTTTCAAGGTTTGAACTTTGACCATTTTTGTCACCAATCAGGTCTGGCTAAAAAAATTAAATTTTATATCAGGGTGATAGGAAATTTCATGCTCTTTCCAATGGTTACCTTATTTTCTCGTTTATACCAAAATTAAGGGAGCTACGGCTGTTTTAGTGAGACAAGGTCTGAAAAGTTAAAAAAAATCTTAAAAATTAAATTGCGGGAAAACGAAGCCTCTGAGCGAGAAATGCTAAGAGACACTTTCGATTGCAAATTAAACGTAGAATCGATTCCCTGAGTTCGTCCCATAATTTTACTGGACACCCTGTATAACAGTTTAACCGGCGAATATCCTCAAAACGACATTAAAATCAAAAGGAAACTGTCAAAATTTAACATTCAACGAGGGCTTGGAAGAAACGTGACTGAGACGTAGTAGACAAGAAACGATTCAGAATGGTATAAAACGTAAAGTGCGAGTGGGAAATATGATTTTGGCAACCGAAAATCACCTAAAAGTGAAAACAATGAATAGAATTCACTCAAATAGTAATGCTGCATGATTGGTAAACTGTGTGAGGGTGATAGAATGGTATAGTTGCCCCTTCCGAGCAGGTGGATGCATTATTATGCTCCGCCACGCTCAGAGGATGATCCAGGCGCTTGAAGCCGTCCGATTCGTCTCCCAAGGCGACAGATTCTAACATCGGGAAGGGGCCAACTAACCATATCCATCACAACTGTTTTGGTTTAGAAAGATACATTAATAAAAATAATAATCCATGATTCAAATTGAGGCTTTTTTCAAAATTATTATGATTATTGATGATTGATAAGTGTGGTATGTTCAGACAATTGTCATCTTTAGTTTCTAGTTATAACGATGACGACTAACACGATTCAAAGCAGGTAGTCAACAAAACACGACGTGAGGGGTTGACGTGACCATGGAACGTACGTTAGAGGCGTGATTGGTATTCATGGCAACGAAACACAACTTCCGTCGGGACCCATCTGCCACAAAAGGCGAGTATAATCGCCACCTCATTGGTCTCACCTATTCTTCCTTGAATCGGCCACTGGGGTAACGTTCGATGGTGATTACATTCAAGTGGCAATCGAAAGTACCTAATTGGGCATATACCTGTTATATGCAAGATGATAATGGGTATTTGTAGCTCGTTAAGAACAACTGAAATGTGAGCGTAGCACATTGCGGGATAATGAACAGATTGCATTCAGCTTTGAGGCTACTTTTCCATGATTCATAGTCAAACTTTACTTTCGAAGCCGAAAATAGCACATAAGAATGAACCATGATGAAAGACGACACGCTTGCGCCAGGGAACCAGTCGCAACTGAATCCACTGAAATTTGAGCGTAGCACATTGCGGCATAATGAGCATATACACTTAGCTTCTGTGCCACTTTTCGATGATTCATCGTCAAACTTTACTTTCGAAGCCGATGATAGCTCTTAAGAATGAACCACGATGAAAGACGATACGCACGCGCCAGGGAACCAGTCGCAACCGAAGCCTAACTGTAAATCTACTGGACCATGAATACCCTTATAACATATAATGTTCTAAAGTATGAAATAAGTAGCCTTCGATCCAAAACAAATATTTCACAAGAAAAAAAGCAATCGCAAGCAATTCGCATTTTCTACCAAAAGTTAGTGATCAGCAAACGATACTTGAGGAGCTTATTTTCAAAAAGGCACATATCCAAATCTGGGAGAAAACGTTTTTTCTCAATTTTCTATCTCTGAATATGAGTTGAATCGGATCCCCCTATAATTTCCGAACAAAACAGAACACATCCACGTCAATTCTGGGGCTAAAGTTATGTGTTTGTATCAAAAGGTAACAAATCCGTCCCCTACATTTTTTTCAGTGCCTTGCAATCGAAATGGCACATATCCTCCGAATTTCGTCAGGCGATAAGTCGTGGGTTTTCAAAAAGGCACATATCCAAAAAGAAGCATTGCGCCTTCGTCTTGACGTTGAATATTTACACGAGACTCGATAGATGGCAGGCATGACAAATGGAAATATGGAGTCAGGTAAAGTTTTCAATAAAACCTACAGAATGGAGAATGAATTCTTTCTTTTTCAAAAAGGCACAAATCCATGAGTTTTGATCAAAAGGGCACATTTCCAAAGTGAAAATGAATATACAGCCTCGTGTTTTGGAGAAAATTGATTCATATTCTGAGGCATCTTTATCTGTGCCTTCTCACACATTACTCCGATGAGAAACTGCAGAAAAACATCTCCACTAATCTGCAAATCGTTTTTTTACATCCTGAACATTTTGTCGGAATGTGCCAGTTTGAAAGTAAGCTCCTCACTTGATGAGCATACGATGGACAACTCTTAACAAAAAGCTTCATCATTCAGCATTTACAGAATTACTTCGTTGGGCAGTAAACTGAAATAGATTTTAAATTATCCATCTAGGATCAAAAGCAACTTGTTTTTCAAATTCCCCTTGAGTTTATAGTGAGAAATTACTTTGTATTTGTGAATAATCAATCGTCATGAAGAATTTGACTATTTTTGAACATTCCGATCAACTAGGTAGGAATGTAAAAGAGTGCTGATCATTGTTTCAATGATCTCTTAATGTCAGTAGATAGATCCAGCATCCTTATTCATAAAACTCAAGAAAATTTGCTTCTATGTACCATCTATTTGTGTATTTACATTCCCAATAGACGGCTAAACCGCCTGACACTATATTCACAAGTATTTACTTCGTTCCCAATGTGAAATCCGGATTTTAAACGACGCAATTTCCGCTCATATATTTACATCAATCTGTAGGGCAAATAATTGACAAATACGCAGCAAACGTAATACACACCTCCTACATTCCCATGATTAATGGCCAATATCGGCGATTAAGATCATTCAGGATTATTTCCTAAGCCGATGTTTTGCTCAAGAACTAGAAAATTACCTATTGGAACGTTGATTTTCAAGGCAGCAAACAACTGAGCTATCAACACCTTCCTGCTAGCACATTTAGAGATTGCTGGAAGTTTATATTAAGGACTTTTCGTGTACCTAAGATGACAGATATTAAAAGCTCAACAAGTGGCGTCCAGTGTTCCTAACAGATAGGCATTCTGTACCAAGATATAAATGGTTATTACAATCATTCAAGTTCAACATTCTCGAAAAGTCTCGGAGCGACAGACACGTACCTACCTGCGATAAAGTCCTGCCAAAAGTACTTGCCTTTGAAGACCAAGCAATAGAAGGTTATCCAATAATTGAATTAACAGCTAAACAATTTGATAGAATATAGAATTTGATAGCCCGTGAAGAGGTAAGCTACGACAAAGAGTTATTTGACATGTCAACAGAGTCGAGACCACCTCCATTATCTAACGTTATCATACGTACCAGAGATTGTGATTCCAACCCGAACATCTAGTCAGGAAAGAATAGAAACTAGGCGTTTGCTGAATATAATTATCTACACCCACAAAACCATCCCGAGGCCCTTCAATTTCAGAAATCTAAGCTGTAATAGGTGGAAATTACATTATCCGATTGCACTGACCGCACAAGCACCACAGAAACAGAACAGAAAATCCCCCACTTCTTCACAGCATCCATGCCTTTTTACGTCATACTTCTTCTTCTTTTTCTCTCCCTTCTTCAGAACTGGATCTAACACAGTGGGTTGTGTGTCCAAATTCTTCTTTCTTCTACTTCTTCCTTTAGTCCTTGACGATTTTAAAATGATACTCCTGCCTCCACTCAGTGTTGCCAAATAAGGGGGTTTCCCCCCAGAATTAGGGTTTTTTTTTTTTTTGTGAAGGGGGAAATTCAGGGGGAACTTTCTCTAGGAGGTTTTTCTTGAGGATTCCACTCTAATGGGGGAATTTTGGGGGAAATCAGAGATTAACGAACATATCCAAAAAATACTGATTCAACCGATTCGATTAGCAAAGATTCGATTAGTTAAGTTAGGGTTTTTCAGCACATTGCAAATGCGAATGCCCTCCGACATAGATATTTTACAGAAAATGGATAGCCTCCGGCCCGATATTTGCACTTTGCAAAAAAAACCGAGAATATCTGACTTGTGAGCCAGTTTAAATGATTTAATGTAACAGAGGTTGAAGAAGAGTGGGCGAATCGTCCAACAAGAATTGGGGAGATAGCGTCAGCACCACCAATAGATTTTGGGCTGACGTTTTCAGCAACGTGGACAGTGCTGGGAACTGTAGGTTCAAAAATGTAGGGCAATTTGCTCTTTCGCTATTGTCACTCCCAATTTCAAACGCTGTAGTTGAGAGAGCCTTCTCAACTCACAGTACTATTGAAACTAAATTTAAAAACCGTACCTCCATTGAATTAATTCACTGTATTCTGATGGTTAGGTACCATCTTCAAAACGAAGGCATTTCCTTCGTCCAATTTTCTCCCTCTGAAAACATGCTGTCCCTATTTACTTCTCACATTTACGACCATGTTAATACGCAACTGGAGGAGGAGGTGGAAGTGAACGCAATGGATGATATTTTGGCGGGCTAAGGTTGCGAAATGTAAAAAGTAGTTTTTTCAAAATATTCCTGTTTTTTTGTTGTTGTTTTTAATAAGTTGTTACTTGAACTGTGGTGTACCTAGTCCATTTTTCTCCTTTTTGAGCATGCCTGAAGTAAAACGCTTTGCATATATCTATTTATGTTCCTCCTTTTCACTCACACATTTTCAGGGGATTTTTCGGGGGGAATTTACTTTTTTAGGGGTATTTCGGGGGTTTTTTTTTTTGCAGCACTGCAGGGGGTTTTGGTTGGAGTCATTTGGAACACTGCCTCCACTGTTCATAAATCCGCTAATAGTTCGTGTGCCTGTGCACTGTACCTTCAGTCCTTTTTTTTTTTTTTTTTTTTTTTTTTTTTTAGGTAATTTGACATCATGTGGATTCGATTCTCCCTGTCAGTGAACTAAGACTCACCTATCAAACAATTGCAAATTCCGTTTTTTTTTGCAGTCTAGGATTAGATGCAAGACGTCTTCATGAAGTGTTTTCCCTCACAGTACTCGCACCAAGGATCACTTCTTTTCCTCATTCTCCATTTAAATAGGTTTTCGAATCCGTGACCTAGCAGCAATCTATTAATGAAAGTCATGTCGCCAATCTTCATGTCACTTTTGTCAGTGAACCATGGAGCAATGTTGGGGTCATCAAAAATTAGTCTGGCCCAAGATCCAGGTCCAGTTGCAGAGGTGCAAGCAGTTTTCCACTTTAGGTTTTGCAGGGAAGTCAGATCTCCATAAAGATCCCAGTAAATTGTGTATGTAGCTGGATCAATTTGCCCATGGGAGATGGCCAAAGCGCAGAGCTGATCAGCCCGATGATTTCCCTTTAGCCCAATATGAGAGGGTACCCACTGCAACCTCAATTGTCGTAGTAATGTGATGGACATAATTTTTACGTCATAACGTTCTTCGATGTTTCTGTCGTCTTTTTAGTATCCATGATTGGTCCATCTACCTTCTGAGTCAATTCATGAGACAATCTTGCATTCACGATTTCTACAAGAGTGTGAACCTATCGGGAATTAAACGAATCTCTCATAAACGTATTCTCTCCGTGTATAGGTCAATTACGTAATGTCTTCATCATTTAGATTTCCTCAATAGTTTGCTCTTATCTCTAAATATACATTTATTTACCAATATATTTATAAAAATTCTTAACTTAGAGAAACTACTTCCTTATTTTTCCCAACTGCTGACTAAAATTATTTTTAAAAGTACGTTTTTCTCCATTCCACCAGTACTGCGTGTTTGCTGAGACTCAACGACTTGGTATGCCTGAATGCATTTTTAACTGGGTGTTGTACAGGTGTATATAGGCCTTGTATCAGGCAAAAGGTTGAGAAAATGAAGTTTGAAGAGAGTAAGAAGAGCACTGCCTGCTGGCTCCTTGTTAGGGGACAGAGGCAGGCAAAGCAATTTATTGATTTCTCCAGGAAGAGAGCTAACGAGCTGTTCAGCCTAGGAAGAAAGGAGATACGTATAGTAACAGGCTCTTAACAGGGCACTGTCCACTTAGATACCATCTCCACAAAATGGGCAAATCTGACACCATCCTCTGCCGTTTCTGTGGGGCTGAGGATGAGACTGCGTGTCATGTGATCTGCCACTGCCCTGTGCTGGCAAGACAGCGTTTTCTAACCTGGGGGCAAACCTCCGTTGATCCCCAGGTTATTAAAACAGGAGAGGTAAAGGATCTCCTCTCATTCGCCAAAACGTGGTGGGGAAGGGTGGACCTTCCAGCTTTGTCTGGGGTTGACGACAACAGGTCGCCACAACAGACTGGGATGGTAATGCCCACCCAGTAATTACCAGGCAGTTAGTGCTTCGGTCCCAGGCAGCTCCTGACGATGGGCACAAGTGCCATTTAGTGCTCGGTTTGGCAGGGTGCTCAGGTTGGGTAGACAAATGTGCCGGGGAAGGAGTTGGGGGTAATGACCTCCTTCTCCAGCCACAATAAGCCCACCAGGGCCTCAGTGGTAATACAAAAACAAGTATGTTTTTCTCCATTCCGTCAGTACTGCGTGTTTGCTGAGACTCAACGACTTGATGTGAATGAATGCATTTTTAACTGGGCGTTGTACAGGTGTATATAGGCCTTGTATCAGGCAAAAGGTTGAGAAAATGAGGTTTGAATGCGGACAAATGTCAGTTTTTAAGGAGAAATCGGTTCTTACCCAAAATGCACATGGCATTGGATTTGCTGCATCTTTTTTGCTTAGTCAAATGACTTCTTCAGGCCTCCTCGTTCAACAAATAAGGGGTTTTCTGGGCAGAATCACCAATTAAAATTTGAATTAATTTACTATTCGCTCATAACTTGAGTGCCCTGTGAGACCAGTCCTTCAAACAGGACTGAAGGTTCAAAGGGTTCTGAACCACTGGGAGAGACACAGCACCTTCCCTAGCTAAGGTGTCCGCTTTTTTGTTCCCCTCAACCCCTTGGTGCCCAGGGCACCTTTCGAAGAGATGGGTGTAATCCAAATCTCACATTAAGCTACGGCGATACTGCAATAATGATTCAAAATATCAAAGTAAGAAGGAAAAAATAAACCAATGAAATGGTCAACAATAAAGATATTGCAATGTGTATTCAACAACGACCTAATGACAAAAATATGTTTTTGAATAAACTATAAATTCCAACACAATCAATAAGATTGGTTAAAATAACAATTTCACTTATCTAACTACAGCTCAATATATTAACAATAATAAAAGGTTGAACTAATGAAATGTGTATTTTCAATGATGTTGTACTAAAAAATAGTAGAAAAGTGGCAACACTGCTTAACAGTGAACAGAATTCAAAGCTAAGTACCACCTAGATAATTCCAGAAAAGTTTACTTTCTGTTGCAAAACAATTATTACAACCTGGCAAGTGGACGACATCTTAAAAAGAAAAATCAATAAAGGGTTATTGATCAATATATATAGACAGGTAAACATACACAAGATTAAAATGTGGAAATGATAGCTTCACCGGTGTTGTTTAAATAAGTAGAAGTTCAATATTTCATGGTTAACTGTTATGGCTGATGATGACATGACAATGATCAACAGATTCAAGTTTGTGAAAGTCATGAAAATTAATTAATTTATCTGAATGATCATCTAAATTCATGTTACCGCATCAGTAGTAACATTAGCGACCTATTGTATGTACCTGACAAAGCGTGTAAAATTTGTATCTACCCTCTCCAAGAGATATAACCTAAGTGTAATTAAAAAATCTGATGAAACATTGCTGAAATCAACTCAACAATTGTGAGGCAACAAACAGTAGGTGCACAGGTACATGGATCATGGCAAGCAAACAGAGAAACATCACAGACTTAATGTAAGGTATACTACCTACGAAATAGGTAAGCAACAACTGGGGCAATATTTTGAACAGAATTTTCAAATGGAAGGAAAGGCGGAATATGGACTAGACAAATACAAATGGCACAAAGAATTGAGCTCCCTTGCATAGCTCGATGTATCAAGAAGGTGAGGTTGGTGAAGTTGACAACATGGTGGGCTGCCTACTGGATTGTTGGCAATCCTTGGTAACATCAGTTTTTCCGTGCGAACACAAGAGCAACTCGGGCCGGTATGTAAATCTGTAATAGAAATGAGAGTTAAAATAAAGAATTGATGAGATAAAGGAAAAATATTAGTTTCATTTTTATTTAACTTGGAGATGATAACCCAGAAAAGATAAAAGAGCCATATAGATATGATTAACCCTTCATATTTACGTCTGTTTAGTACAACCGTGGCAACAATTTAAAAGCAGTTTGAATTTGGGCTGCTCTTCTAACCAAACGGAAGATCCCAAGTAAGGAGAAATAAAAAGAAAACTGCATCAATAAATAAAAACAGGGAACATTCATTTTCTAGGGGATCATCTAGGAGCTTAACCCTCATAACCCGTGAAAATTTCATACAAATCGGACTAAAATTTGGCATAGTTTTGCTCGAGAAATGGATTAACCACAGACAGACAAGAACTGACTATTTCAATTTTGAGGGACTTTTTAATCTTCTTGTAGAAACATAAAACTTGGCTACCTTTGGTAGTAAGGAAGCAAAAGTGTTGATTCTATGTACTCCAAACCGATTTCCAAGTTTCAGTGCTGTTCGATACGTACATTCTAAACATTTTAATATTATAGGACTTGAATATTTTGTATTACAGTAACTACTCATTTTTTGAAGGAAGCATCCAAATGCTTGAAGTCAATAATATTCGAGATTAACAAATGTCTACTAGTGGAGCAAAAGAGTTAAAACGAATTGCGGTTTAACTATGAAGATACAATTGCGAATGAGTAGTTTTTGTTTCGTTTACTCTAAACTTGAAAGGAATGTGGGATTAGATTTACCTTAAAGGAGTAACGTCTTCCTCCGTAATTATAGTCTTCAGTCACGTACAAAACGTTCTTGTGCAGTCTGTCGAAACCACCAAAGACCTTGTCATCGGAGCTCAGAATAATCTCGTACGTTCCCTCGACGTCGATCGCGACCCTGTAGTCCGTGAAGCTTTTGGTCGGGTGGAAGTTGAAAACAAACAGCAAACCAGCGCGGTCGAAAACGATGACTTTGTCATCTTCGTGTTTCCAGCTTACAAAACCCTGAAATTCAACAACGGTTAAGTCTCCAATGGAGTAGCCATTACGTGAACGATGATTATTCTTAACCTACGAATAGCAGTATTCCAGCTTTTAGTACACCAAATTTCTTCTACCAGAGAAAAAACGGATATCAACTGGGATTCTGTTGCTGGTGGCTTGGGAAGTGTCGCAGATAGTTCCCACCAATAAGCTACAACTATCTTTGGGGCTATACCACCAAAGATTTTAATCAATTTACTCAACGAACCAGAGATCTCAGCTGTTAAACCAGGATTTTCGGTTTATCCAACCCGGGTTCAGGTAATAAATCAACGATCAAACGCACTAAATTGACGAAAAATTGATGGTTATCTTCCTTAACGATTAATACTAGTTCTTTCCGCCATCTTTGTTCCTTTCCGCTTTGCTAAGTGCTATTGTACTATTTTGTGTTATTGTTTTTCGTTGGTCCCATATTCTGTTAGAGTTTTGTATTTTGTAAAGTGCGTCAAAGTTGTAAGGACCTTACATTGTACTCACAGAGTGTTAGAAGAAGATGTTTAAATAAGAGCGCCCTCGTTAATTCAGCCGTCGTCCGCTAGGCTTGTTACTGACAAATCTTTCCTTCTCGAATAAAGAGTTCAGTCTTGTTCAAACCGTCAATCGAGTTCCTTTCGTTCGTCTCCCAGTTTTCTCATTGCTATAAGTTTAACACAGAGAACGACTCTGTACAGCTCATGGTTTAATGTCACTGTTAGCGACCTAAGCAGTCGGTACTGGCAACATCGTAATTCCCCACTACTCTGCCAAAGCCTGGTGCAGCTTGTGCCCGTACTCCCATTGATCAGCATAGATAGTAACTCTCTATTACCTTACGAAACTCTTTACCCAAAATTAGTAACCACCAGAATTTTTTTGAAGAAAACCTTTCCTGCCAGCCCTACGAATGCTTCGTTCGAAGCAGAGATTCAGAAAAGATGGCCTACGTCACATATCCTATTCACTGATGGATCAAGAATGGAAGGTAAAACGGTATTTGCTTGCTACAACCCATCCAATACGCAACATCAAATGGTTAGGGCGCCTGATCAAACTTCTGTATATACAGCAGAAATGATGGCAATTAGAGAGGCTATAAGATGGGGAGAGGAACAAAATATAGAAGACTTGGTCATTATCACTGACAATCTCAGTTCGGTAACCAAACTGAAAGGTATCACTCTTAGGAGTAAAATCACGAAAACGGAACGCGATATTTTGGAGACAGTCCATATGAGGTTCCGGCTGGACAGGATGACCACGCTAGCATGGGTAAAAGCTCATGTTGGCGTAAATGGAAACGAGGCTGTTGACCATTGGGCCAAGGAGTCACTGAATAAGGAAATAGACAATTTATTAACGATTCCACCAACGGATGTCTATCCCAGTATCCACAGTTACCAACCAGCACGGTGGCAGGAGCAATTTGCCAGCAACCCGAGAGGCGGATTCTACAAAGCAGGCTTCCCAAGCATCTTCAAACGGCCATGGTTCCATAAAACAGGGATTTCCCCAAGAAACATGGTAGTAACCATAACGCGCCTCCGTAGCAACCATGGAATTTGCAGAAAATATCTAGCAGATAAAGGCATTATTCAGGACTCCCCTCTGTGTGATACCTGTGACACCGTGGAAGATCTCGAACATTTAATACTTATGTGCAACAAATTCACAACACAAAGAGACATTTTATTTAAGAATTTGAGTAAAATCGTAACTTTTCCTACTAATTACAGATGAATAATTTTTTCAGACAGTTTTGAAGTTTATGATTTATTGTATACATTTTTAAAAGAGTGTGATGTAAATATTTAATATTTTATGTAAATAAAAATGGCTATGGCGATAGCTAATGTATCAACACCATCCGCGTGTCTATGAAATGATGAAAACCTGTACAGGAGCTGCAACCGAATTCGTAAATTCAATTTTAACAAATTTTGATTGGGAACTTACAGGCCCAGCGGAAAGCCAACCATATTGAGATTCCAGGTTGTTCATGGCAATGTCAAATTCGTTCATTTGTTTATAACGAAGATTCTCGTCGTCCACCAAATTCCATTGTCTCCTACAATAATGATAAGACTCATTGTTGCCTTCGCGGGGGAAGTCCAGCCATTCTGGGTGGCCAAATTCGTTACCTAAAACAGAAAAAACAATTGTAGGAATACATTCAAGTAATTATGACAAAATTTGTTCTTGAACAACTACAAGGTATTTTATTACTAATTTCATCTTCTTGAAATTCAAACTTTTCATGAAGGACATTTTTTGAGATTGTTACTTTTTAATGGGTTTGTTCCAACAAGAAGACCTTGACCAGAATATTAAGATTTCAACTGGTACATGCGCAAAAATGCTAACAGCTGTTCCAACAAGTCAAGCCATCTAACAGCCATTGTTGGAAATCGATGGCACTGAGGGGCTCCTTCCATTGCAGTTAACGGAGGAAACCTTAGGCGATTGAAACCTCTTCCTAACTGTGTGGTGAACACCGCAAATACTGCCAAAACCTGACATGGATGTTGGATGGAACACACAAGTGTTCCAACAAATGTCTATTCCACGAATGTAAAAAAGTTACAATTTTAAATCGATTTCGACGGTTGTGTACCAAACAAGAGGTTTGTTCCAACAAGAGGTGCCTAGCAGTGGGCACCAACATGAAGACTTCAGTGTTATGAAATCTAGGGATGTCAAGAAAATATCGATGTGTCCAAATATCGATATTCTTCCGTCGATATATCGATTTTCGGGCGATATTTTCTATTCCGATATATCGAAATTAAATGCACACTATCGGATCCGATGTTTGTCAGCATCATATCAACCATATCCTACATCTTATTGCTCAAAACTAATTTTATAATTTCCATTGAAGAATAGGGGAATTATATCAAATGAGGTAGGCAAATCGTAGATAAAAAAAAGTAGGGACATCTTGGAGACTTGGGTGCTAGCCAGTTCGAGGCTTATTGGATACCACATCAATCAGAGGGTTTTCCTCACCCCTATCCCCAACCAATATTGGTTTGATTGACATTTTTTCAGTTTTCCTTCTCACTTCACTTACATTGATTTTACAACCCTGATTACACTGCTCTACATTGAAATTGTATCTGATTCAAAAATGGCCACATTCCATGTATTTTGGTGTGAGGAACTCGAATTTCGCAATGAAAATCCTCAGTTAGCTCTTGTTTCAAAGATACGACCACACGTAGCTAAAAGTGGGGAAATCGTCTGTATTTGGGTTGGCAACGCTGATTTTTTTGTGTAATTCACTGGGAATCACATTGTGACTCACAGGGCACTGCTCTGTGGTTTACAGAACCATTTCGCTATTCTCAGTGGCCGGCATTTGCTTTCAGTCGTTAGTTTTTTCTTGTTCCTGACGTTTTTTGATAATTTTTTGTGTATAAACTGATTAATTTGGGTGTTATAATGCCACAGAAGTGCGTGAACAAGCCAGACAACTTCTGCTACATATGTGGGGAAGTGACGTTCGCGAATCAGAAATCGTGGGATGCATTTGCAGCAGTAGTTCATGGTTTTTTGGGAAACAGAAGAGAAGACAACTACGTTGGTTTAGTTGACACCCTCCTTGAGAAGTACAGAGATCTCGGATGCAACATGTCACTCAAAATTCGTTTCCTTCACTCTCACCTGGACTTTTTCCCTGAAAACTGTGGATCTGTGAGCGACGAACATGGTGAGCGATTCCATCAAGATATAGCGGAAATGGAACGAAGGTATCAAGGAAGATGGGACGCTTCAATGCTTGCGGACTACTGCTGGACTGCTGTGAGGGATCTACCGGAACAGCGGTACAAACGCCAAGCAAAGAAGAAACGGTCCAAATAAATTCCAATCAAGTTCTTTGATGGTGATACATGAGTGTTAACATTATTTGTTTGAATAAAAAAGGACTTGTGGAGTCAAAAAACTATACATTTCAATCCAAATGAAGTAATTTTCGGAAATTTGATGGTAGTTCATGTATCTCCAGAACCGTAGCTAGTAGAGGGTTTTGGATGGAAAAATTGGATTCCTCACACCAAAATTAGTCAAAGGATACAGTTTTCATCAAAGATACACGCCAAAAAAAATTTTTTTTTGTACAGCAGTGTTATCAATATTATTTTAATATTGATAATTTACTTCCCTGGATCCTGTACATAATTATTACCATGAATAAAGTTTCAATGAATTTTTGAGTGGTTGAATTCTGTACCTGCAGTAGAATGAAATTCAATAACGCATTATTATTCACTGGACTCATACATAATTCGGATTGAAGTTTGAAAAAAATATTGATGACTGATACATCGGAATAGCGATATTTTCCTTGGATATATCGAATTACTGAAACGATACTTTTTAAAAATATCGATATTCGATATATCAACATTCTCTGCCGATATTGACATCCCTAATGAAATCTTGTGATCAGCTGATGTATTGCTAAGGACTGGCACTTTGAACAATTGTCATCAATATTTTGTGCCTCCATTCGTATTTCTGAATAAAAGCTGAATTTCTATTAAATTGTGTGACTGCTTCTGAAACTGTGCCAAAACCTAGTAAAATGAAATCCAGGAAGAAAAGCAAGAAATCTCGCAACTCCCTGAGAACTGAAAATGATTTTTGCCCTGTTAATTACGGAATAATATTGATACATTTATAATTCGTATTTAACTCACCAATGAAATTCAGGTAACCTTCTCCTCCCAAGCCGTGGGTGATCAAACGGATCATTTTATGAAGTGCGATACCTCTTTCAACAATTTCGTTGCTTCCATACAAAAGTGACATGCCAGTGTACATTTCTTTGTCCATCAACCAAAACGCTATGGTCTTATCTCCAACCAAAGCCTTGAACAAAATATTGTAATTCGATATAGAGTAAGTGAAACGTAGGGTGAAAATTTCATGTTGTGATGGTTCTTAAGCGACGATACACTTGAGGAGGTATTGTAGCGTGAGTGGGAGTCGGGCGATTTCAGCGTTACTGGCGATACCGGCGATTTACGCGAGTGCAAGCGTTTACAGCGGGAAACGCCACTAGTGTCCTATGTGCGAGCGATGCCGCAAATGGAGGAGAGCGCGTTTTAGTTAGGTTAGTTCCGTACCTACCTTGTCAATCAGTACGATGAGTGTTTTTTCTGAATTTCTTACAGAGAGAGACGATTTGCGTTGGCCTGAAGTAGTCCAGCTCTGTTCAATTACATTCCTAATAAACGTTTGCAGAGGCAACCATCTCATGAAATTTATCAATTAAAGAACTAATTCGGGGAATTTATAACTCTTCAGCCTATTCTTGTTTTCTCATTTCGTTGATAAGTGACAACAACATTGTTCTGACTAACCTCGCAAGCACTCGAGAAACGTAACGTGAGCGGGAACTAAGCGGTACTAACGGGTCGGGTGGGTTCAGCGTTTTTTTTGGGGCGGGCGATTTTCCGATCAAACTAGGATAACAGAGTTGTGCGTCCTGCGTGCACACGCTCTATCGCAAATCGCTAACACGCTCACGCTACACGCGGCTTGAAATCAAATCGTTTTGATTTTTTCTCGCTACTCCCGCTACAATTGCGCGATTTTTTACATCTGTTGTCAAGGTTATTGGAGTTGTCCAAGTCTTTAGGAATCAAAATCGTTTCTCGAGTGCTTGCGAGGTTAGTTAGAACAATGTTGTTGTCACTTATCAACGAAATAAGAAAACAAGAATAGGCTGAATAGTTATAAATTCCCCGAATTAATTCTTTAATTGATAAATTCCATGAGAAGGTTGCCTCTGCAAACGTTTATTGGAAATTAATTGAACAGAGCTGGACTACTTCAGGCCAACGCAAATCGTCTCTCTCTGTAATAGATTTAGAAAAAACACTCATCGTATTGATTGACAAGGTAGGTACGGAACTAACCTAACTAAAACGCGCTCTCCTCCATTCACGGCATCGCCCGCACATAGGACACTAGTGGCGTTTCCCAGTGTAAACGCTTGCACTCGCGTAAATCGCCGGTATCGCCAGTAACGCTGAAATCGCACGACTCCCTCTCACGTAGGACGAGGAATTGAAGACGCTTGCAGTACGCAATTGGAGTAGAATCAAGTACCTGATCGTGGGATTCACAATAAGCTATAGTTTTCTCCATCCATCTTCTGTTAGAGAGTGTGTGCACAATATTTCCCATGTTCCAATCTTCATCTTTTTTGGTCTTGAGGAGCTCAATCCACTTGTCGGGGATCGCCATGCCCAACCTGTAATCGAAGCCTACACCAGCTTCAGAAACTGGTCTACAGAGGCCGGGCATCCCAGAAACATCCTGTGGGTGGATTAAAAACGAAATGAAATACAGGAAATGAAGTAAAATTATATCCGTACGAGCATGAAAGTATGAGCAAATTTTTAGCATATTAATATTAAATTCAAATACACTTCTCAGCTGGATTTAGTTCAAAAATCTTTTGAACGTCCCAGTAGTTTTGAAGATCCAGTATTTATGAGTAATGTTTTACTAAGAAAGCTAAATTCAACAATTTTTACCCGTTTAGTGACTTTTCTTAATTGTTTATTGTCAATAATGAACTTTTGTTTTCGACCAAGGAAACACTTTTCACAGCCCCCCCCCCCCCCCCCCCCCAACTTCCTAAATTTTTATTCACGTTTCAAATGAGGTAGATATTAAAAATAGATTAAAAAAAAAACAGTCAGCAAAGTTGGATATGGGAAATAGCTTCCTCGTCTAAGTAACACGAAAGTATAAACCATAAAAACGTTATGAATAATCTCGAAAGACGTAGAATATAACCTAGTTAGAAAGATTCAAGGGAGATGATCCTGTAAGCATCAACGCCTTCTAGAAAAAGGTTGACATGTATTGCGGGTCTGTTACGGTAATTCTAAAGCGGTAAAAATAATGATACGACTCCGATGACATCTTTCAAAACTTGAGCGCTATTGGACCATTAGAAAATGAGAAAATGATCCATGGTAGAGTTTGCGCGTGGGTAGCGATTTGTGATCAATGAAATCCGTAGCTAACCACCTAACCCACAAATCCCCAGAAAATTCCTCCAAAATCGATTGAAAATTGTGGGAATTAGGCTTATTACATGGATTTTGGGTTCGATACTGTTGCCTTCAAATTCATTTGAGATTGTCGGCCGGATTTGCCCTGACTACCCTGCATTTTGGAGTGAAATCGGACCTCCATAATCTTATGGAAATTATGCTTAGTGGACTTTACGTTTGCGCATGCGAAGAGTGAAGTATTCTTTTTTTTTCAAACAATGAAACTTAAAGCGGGTCTTACGAAACCACTAGTTTAATGGCCCTGCTACGCAGGTTAAAAAGAAATAGGTGAATAACACAATGAGGGAGTATAATAACAATATGCAAAGTCAAAAAATCGTATATCCCAAATCCCCGATGAGAGGACCACGTCGCTTGCCCTGGGAGACGCTTCCCCTCGCTTCCTTCACTGGCGGGGTCGGGGGGGGGGGGGGGGGGGCAGGTCGGTTGCCCGGGGAGACGGGGGCGAGAATTCCACCCCCCCCCCGTTACCACCCCCTGAAACGCGGGTATACTCTGATAAGCTCGTCTTTATATAGTGTGATAAGACGCACATACTATAAAAATCTCTTCAAAATCAAATGAAAACTGTAGGTTTCTAAGGTTGATACAAGACAGGTTCCGACAGAAACATACGAAATAAAAGTTGTTAGCAATGGTCTAAAACGCAAAATGCAAGGGGAAATTTTGACTTTTGGAGAGCAAAAAACCGTCATCTCCCGAAATTGAAAACGAATTTTCTACTACTACAAAACACCGTTTATCAGTTGTCTGGAATTTTTCTCCAAAAGTACTGGACTGTTGGCAAAATTTGGCTCGAAAATCCTACTTCCATCTAGGATGAGCCAGAAATTACGGCACCTTAAATTATCAATCGCAATGTTTCAAATGCAAGGAGAGGAACATTTAAAAACTGATTTAATATAGAACAATTTAAAGCTTTCGATGTAAGAGAGTAGTTTTTGTTCGGTTTGGATGGAGTTGAGTACCCTGAATCGAATGAGACCAGTCTGGTTGCTTGACGATAATATGATTGCTTTCGGGGTTGTCTGGGTTACCTTAGACGCGAGGATATTATATAAAATTTCTGGCGACAGCTCTCGAGCAAGAATTTACAATGCAAGCTGTACTCAAGCTCCAATTCAGTGGAGTAACAGGTCGGCAGCAATAATTTGTAGCGATATAGCAATTTTTTGAAATGTTACGAATAAGATGTCCTCAAGCAGAACATAACACGAACTCATCCCTCCTTTTGGAATGTTTGTTTTTTCTTGTCACGGAAAAACGGATTTTTAACATTTGAGTCCTAGAAAGCTATTTTATATAAATGTATCGTGAAGTAGTACCTCAGCAATGGTTATAACCTGCGGGTAACGCTTGTGCAAAATGTTATTTGCAACCATAAGGTAAATGAGAGCGTCAGTGTCAACTCCCATACCAAAATATTCGTTGTAGTCTCCAGAAAATCCTTGCGCGCCGCGGTTGTGATACAACATAGAGGTAACGCCGTCGAACCTGAAAATCAATCATGTTTTAGAAAATAACTACAAGTTGTACGTAATGAAAAAATAATTATTAATTGACTGTGTGATCCATTCGGTATAGACTAACCTGAAGCCATCGAATCCGTATTCTTCGTAGTACCAGCATAAATTGCTGACGAGAAACCTCAACACCTCCGGCCTGCAGGCAAAACATTAAGATTTTGTCATTTAAAAAAAAAACTAAGACACAAGGGTACTCTTTAGTGAGGAAGATGGCGAAGTCACTGTCTATACTCAAGTTCATTCGCTCAAATTAGTGACCCTCTTTATTGATGTGTAGTTGACATATATAAGCACAAAAGTAGGCAGAAATTATGTGTACCACTGTTGGTTGATAAATGATCATTGGAGAATCTGGCTCAGTGCCTTCTTAGTACATTGAAAAATATAGAGAAATAGCTGTGTTTGTGTGTAATTTTCAGTAAATAGTCAGAGAAAGGTATACAAGAAGCAAGCTTGTGGGCTTCTGTTGATTCATTCGGTTATGAGGACTCCCGGACATTTTAGAGAACGTTACATGATGTCAAAAAAGATTAGGTGAATATTGCAGAATCGGGCAGATCCTTGAAATAGTTGTAGGAATCTGAGGGAAGTAATACCGAGTTTTAGGAAGTTAGAAATGTTCTTCCCTGGTCGAGTGGTAATGTGTTTCATTTTCTGAAGCATTTTCATCTGCAAGATGAACACTCTTTATATTGAATAGAAAATTTAGAGTAGTTGGGGAGTAGAATAAAGAATAAAATTAGTCAAACATTTCAGACTGACAATTTTTCTGAATGGGGGTAGTTTCACAGGGGATCGTCCGGCGCCAATCAGAACTGAATTCTTAACTTAACATCGATTCAAACATGGTATTGAATATTCTGAACGAATGACTGAAATGGTGCTTCAAGCAATATAATAATCGTATATATTGCCAGTTCTATAGAATATAATAAAGGAAATATAATACTAATCGATAAAAAAATGAAAAAGTTATTTAAAAAGGTGATAGCGATGAAAACGGCAAACCACTGTGAGCATATGTGCATGATGATACATTGTAATAAGAATCCAGAACATACACCTGATAGCTTCTAGACTGTCTGAATCCATAAAATCAGAGGTCTTCAATAGGAACAAACCTAATGTTTGAGACAACATCCATAACGTCCTCCGCTTTCAATGCTCTCCGAACAAAAAAGGAAGTTAATGAAGAAATTTGTCTATTTCTACGAATATCGAATTCACTTCAACGGTTAAGTCATCAGCATTGGAAACAATAAGTTACAGCAAACCAAGTTATTGTTCATTACAGATGACCAGTCGAAATCACTTCAACATTGTATGGCAGAAGGTTTTAATAAAGGCTAAATTGAATGTATGTCTGGAAGAAGGGCCTATGTCATGATGTCAAGGATACATTATTGAAAGAAACCAGATTGTTCAAATATTTTTACACAACATGACAGACTGGAACCAAGTACATGCAAACAGGTGATTTGCTGTAAGAATATTAAATTTTGGTGCGTTGGTGCTTATTGCTCTTTATTTGTGTTATCAGAGAAATTGACTAAATACATTTAGAAGACACGTGATCATGAAGTGAAAAAGTCAATAATTATAATGAAGGGTAAATCACTGAAAGAAACCAGAGTGTTCAAATATTTTCAGTCAACACGATGGAAAGGAACCAAGTGAATACTCTCAGCGGATATGCTGTAAAAACTATCTAGTGCATTGGTGGAGATTGGCTTGTAATGTGTGATCGATGAAACTGAAAGAATACATTTAGAAGGCACCTAGTTTTCTATATGAAATCAGCAATCTTCCCGAGGTCAACCACAAATCGGGACACAATGAAGTTTCCAGAAACTTCATCATCTTCCACGTTAGGTCTCCATTGGGGAGAGTGGCAACTAACTAGATGCCTTGCTCCTTGAAAGAATTGGCGTTAAAATACATCATTTTTGATACAGAGAAACCGTTCAGTGATTTATCAATTTACAGCCCTTGAAAGGCTTCTCTTACCAATAGAGACAAAAAGTGTCTTAGGGTGCGTACAGAGTGCGGAGGGAGGAGGCAAGCTCGAGGGTCGATGTCCCTATTGATGCCTCTCACGCTAACACAAGTACAGAGAAATGAATGCGGGCATTCAGAGCAGAGAGGTCACAGTAGCGCTAGGAGGGGCGCTGGAGAGGCGATGCTTTTGATTTTCAAACTAATTTGATTCCAGAGCCTTGCCGTCACAATGTCATCTACTCCCCAGCCCCTGATTGGTAGTTTCAAGGCCGTTGCTCCCCACCTCCCATCGCTATCCTGTCAACTGCAAACCACTCCCTTTTCCACCGGCTTGCCTCAGTTGAATCTCTTCAACTCCCCTCCTTTTGGCCTCTCTCCTCACCTCTGCAGCGACCCCTTTCCTCTGAACCAGCCAGCCAGGATGGAGGATGATTTGCTACCTCCCTCCTGCATCAATAGCCATCCTACCTCCTAATTCTGCAAGTACCCTTAGGGTGCATACAGAATGCAGAGAGAGGAGGAAAGCTAGGAGGCAGGATGTAGCTATCGATGCATGAGGGAGGTTGCAAATCATCCTCCCTCCTGGCTGGTCTGTTCAGAGGAAAGGGGTCGCTGAAGAGGTCAGGAGAGAGGCCAAAAGGAGGGGAGGTAAAGAGATTGAACTGAGGCGAGTGGGTGGAGAAGAGTGTGGTTCACAGTAGACAGGGTGGAGATGGAAGGTGGAGAGGAATGGCCTTGAAACAACCAAGGTTCGTTCGCAGTAGAAAATTCCCAGACTGTTTGGAACTTCCAAGTTCAAGAAAATGGCCACCACCCCCAACTATGTTCAGGAATCCCTTCACTGCAAACGCTTTGGTTCTCAAACTCCCTTCTTCTTCTTGTTTTGCGGGAAACCTTCCCCTTTAACCAACTGATATCCCTATTCGCCCCGTCTATATTTTTCGAGGCTTTGGTTTGTTGACATTGGTTTCTGTTCTTTGTAGATAATTTTACGTGAAAAGTTTATCATCAGGTACTTATCATCTTCTGACAGGTCCAAGTTGCTAACCATCAGTTCGTCGTTGCTATCTGAGTCTTCTGAACCACTCCACATCATTTAAGCTCAATTCAAAAATAAATTCAAGTAGGTAATTTATGAAAAACCAAACAAGAGAAACCTCTGAATGATAAGCTACGATGTGAAAGTTGTGCTCTGATAATAGCTTCCACCATCTCTCACCAGAGCGCTCTTCAGTAGCTGTCCCGAGTTTGAGAAAAAATCCCAAACTAGTCCGGAACTACTCCAGCGAACCTGGAGTCAGAACTCGGAACACCTGCACTGCAAACGTGTAAAGCTCAAGGGCGCATGCCTGGACAGTTCTGGAACTGTCCAGAACTACGAACGAACCTCCAATCACGGGCCGGGGAGGAGCAATGACATTGTGACTGCGAGGCCCTGGAATCAAATTACTTTGAAAATCATAAGCATCGCCGATTCATTTCTTTCACTTGTTTTTGTGCGATAGGCATCGATAGTGACATCGACCCTCAAGCGTGCCTCCTCCCTCCGCATTCTGCACGCACCCTTAGAAAATAAACTAAATTCACACTCACTGAGAGTAGTCGAAGAGTCTGCTATCCCACAAGAAATGAGTTCCCCGAGATCCAGCGTGGAAAAAGCAAGAATCAGTGCCATCAAATTCATTCAAACCATCCAGGACATTTTTGGAAGCGTGCGAGTGGACAACATCAAGTAGGACATACATACCTTCTCTATGACAAAGGTCAATCAACTGTTTCAACTCGTCGGGAGTTCCGTATCGACTGCAAGGATAATTAAATTAGTGACAATGAGAAACCGATAAAATTGGATTTAATAAAGATTTATCAACAATAATTATTTGTTTAATTTATAAAATAATTTTCAATCTTGATGGTAGCACAAAGTGTTCATCATAATAATACCTCCTTAGTAATACAATAAAGAAGCAGCCAGTGCTGCTAAAATTAAAATAAATAATTAGTCGATAATATTCACCATGCGTGCGGCATGACATAATGACCGAATTTTTATACATTTAAATAACTTATTTTTTTAATCTAGTAAGATTAAAAATTCTTGTGAAATTAAATTAAATTTTTGAACATGAAAGGTTGATTCAACCTTGAAATTCACATGAAACAATTCCATCAGAAAAAATCGTATCCACATTGATTAATTGTGCAAAAACGGGAGTAATACAAAAATTCGCTAAAACAAAAACTGTTGCAAGTCAGTCGATACCAGTTTGTGCAGAAATATTTGTAGTAAAACCAATGAGCACGATATTATGGAGACAGTTCCCTTGAGTAGGTAACGCAAGTAGCTTAAAAAGGTATTTTAATCAATGGTAAATTTTAATGTAACAATAAGACTTATAAGAAAGAAAGTTGAGTGAGTGTACGTGGGTCATTTAAAAATTCTGGTCACATTTATGTTACTGATCAGTACTGCCGTCAAATCTCATCTAAATACAGTTTTGTAAGTGTTTTAAAATTGTCTCCTATGTGGATGTACGTGTTCCATGGAAAAGTATGTAAAAAGTTGTGCCTACAGGACCCAGGAGAAAATACCAAAGTCCGTATTTCTCACTCCCTACAGCTGTCACTAACCAGAGGTATACAACTTCTATCGTCACTACTCAGCGAAATATTTATTGGGGCTGTTATATCCACTTACACTATGAAAGAACATACCATCTACAATGGATATCCGCCTCAGGAAAAAAAATTGGATCAAACCAAGTAGCCTTATCAGCCCATTATTTCAGTGTCACACGGTTTTTCCTCACTCCCTACAATGTTTTGAAAAGTAGCCCCCAACAGGCAGGAAAGGGTGTTTATGAAGTTGCTTCTGTTTTGTTGGCATCCCTTATTCAAGATGGCCCCAACGCTGGTGGTTGGATTTTGCCTAGACCTTCCCAGTCAGTTCTACCAGGAAAACCATCCCTGAAGGCAGCAGTGTAGGTTTTCTCTAACTCTCACTCTCTACTCTAGTCGGCGGTTTTCGATTCGGCACACCTCTTATCACGATCTTATCAGATAAGATCGATGTGTCCTTACATCGATCTAATTATCGATTATTACATCGATATAATGCCATCTTGAAACTATTATCACGACCATTCAAACCCGAAATTGTTGCTTTCATTCCTATTTCTGTTTCTTCTGATCTATACTTCACTAGAAGGATTGATGTAGGATATTTTTTTTTTTTTTTTGAGATGCGAGCGTAGCGAGCATCCAGACCACCAAACTAGACGGTAGGAGATTTTTGCTTTCACACCAGAAATTGTTGCTTTCATTCATATTTAGATCGATAATTATCGATTATTATAATAGATCGATGTAAGGACACATCGATCTTATCTGATAAGATCGTGATAAGAGGTGTGCCGAATCGATGACTGTGCCAAAACGAAGTACGCCCACTCTAGTAACATTCTGGCTGTGGCAAATGAAACTTGATCGCACCAGTAGACAATTAGTTGAAGTTTGTTGACAACATTTTGGTTCAACCAGTTTCAATTGATTTGTGGCCTGTAAAGGCGGTGAAAGGCTATAACCTCACTCCCTACAATATCCAGCCAATAGTCCCTTAAATTGTAGGGAGTGAGATCTGCTTGTAGCAAGTGAGATTTTGGCAAGGAAACCTTAGTATTTACTGTAGCTAAAATTAAGCTAATTTGTGCTGTTCCACTCACCTAATTTGAAAGACTTGGGAGGCGATTCCCATTGAGATTGGAAGCTCAAGAGGGGAAAAAATAGTAGTATATACCTCACTCCCTACAAGTTTTTTTTTTTTTTTTTTTTTTTCAAAATGGCGTATCAGCAGTACGGTTCAAGATTATGTGTGCTCACTTGGGTAATATGCCGAGAGAACGTAATTGATTAAGAACAAGAAAATTGATCAAGTTTCAGCTTTTATTTTTTAGAAAAGTCGATACCCAAATGTGACCGAAATTTTGAAATGAACCACGTTGAATAAAACCAATCAAAGCTTGAGACAAAAGGGCATTTTTTGCCCTAGGATAATACATTGATCAGTACAGCGAAAGCCCCAAACTTAAAGTATAAATAATAATGAAAGAAAACGAACCTAGACGCAGCATAAAAACTCGTTACTTGGTATCCAAAACTACCATAGTACGCGTGCTCCATAATTGCCATTATCTGCAGTGAATTATATCCTAGTACATACGGGGAAAAGGTTAACTCAAGATGACAAGAAAAAAAAAGTATCAACTCAATGCGTGCAAGTAAGTCAAATGAGCAAAAAATACAAGGCAATACAATGAGGTGAAAACTCACGTACCCAGCTTTTTAATTCGGGGAAGGACTTTTTCAGCGAACTCCTTGTAAGTGCCGACTTTCCCTTCGGCTTGGGCGATTCCAACGTGACATTCGTATATTTTCAAGGACTTGGGACGTTCTGGATGAGGCTCGTCAAGCTGTATTTCTGCGAACAGGAAATGTTACCATTAAATTATGAACTTGAGAGCTTACTGCATTTTTACTGAGGGAGTTGATTTCATAAACAAATTCAGCAAGACATGAGGGTACACACTAATGTGAACTAAGGAGATTTATCATGTTTTCAAAGAAGTACGTCTGTATCCACCGTTGCTTTGACGTTAGAGATGTCTTGATTGGGTAGAAGTCTGAGAAAAACTCAGCACATTGGCAACAATCAACTAACACAGGATAAAGATGCACACACTTGATTTACATTATAACCTGTACATTACTAGCTTTCATAAGTGTCAAGCCATCAAGATGTGGCTGCACCTTAAGGCATGGTTTCTCTGCTGGGGAAGTTAGAAAGTTGTTGCCTCCTAAGGTGGTTGACAGCACAGTGTTTTCGCATGATCTAATGATATCTGAAAGCTTACAAACTAACGCAAAGCTAGTGCATTCTAAGGAATAGGGCTCCGAACATAAGAGGTCGAGCGTAGCACACAAATAGTTGTCTTCTGTGGCTTAAGAAAGCAGAAGTTGAACACAAGGATGTTCCTCATCGAGACTGGAAGCAGAAGAAACGGAATCGTAAGCCAAGTTCATGGCTAAGGTGTGAATATTTTTCGACATTTGTCTTGCGATTTGATTTTAATTTAAACTTGCAAAATGGATTTACTGCGTATTAAGCAGCTGAAAGATGAGCTGAGTAAAAGAGGTGGTTTGAGATCTCCAATTTTGTTGCTGAGGACCTCTGAGGATGATTTGTAGTAGTTCAAGTGCATTGATTTTTGTTTATTTAAAATTCGAACCAGTGCAGGATCAGACAGGAGAGAACACTCTTGTCATACAAGCTTCTGATTCTGGCTCAATTTAAATACACTTTCCAGTCTCATATCTGAGAAGAGGAAATAAAAAATGTTCAGTAATTTTTCCCAAAGGATTTGCCAGTCTTCTTGTTAGGAAAATCAGAAAATTCAGAGTTAGAATTTTAGCCAAGGAGAGTATGTGACACTTTTGCCCCTTTTTCAGCTTCTCGGTTTAGTGCCAGGAAGGCCTCCCTCACATCGCGCCAGCTTCTACCAATGATGTCGATGTCATCAGCGTATGTGAGAACTTGGACAGATCTACGATGTTTTGTGCCTCTTCGATCCAGACCAGCATCCTTCACAGCTCTATCCAGAGCAACATTGAACAAGATGCAGGCCAAGGCATCCCCCTGTCTGAGTCCTTTGGTAGATTGAAAGGGTTCATACAGAGCACCCTGAACTCTCACTTGGCAATTGACGTCCCTCATTGTTACTTCGACCATGCTAATTGGCTTCTCTGGGATGTCATAGCCTCATACAATTGGGGGTCTTCCGGTTGACCCCCGCCCGCCAAAAAAGAGGACGTTTGATCCCCGGCTGGATTCAATTGTGGCATGTCACGATTGACCCCCAAATTCGATTGACTCGGATTGATGATGAGTGGACATTTGCTCCCCAGTGGTGAGTCCAAATTCTATCAACATTTTAGAACGTCAAGCAGCTGGAACTCAAACTCCATTCAACAATGTCTAAGCAAGACACCTTCTTCAGAAAAGAGATTCTTTCAAGACGTTTGGAAGTTGTTCAAAGGTAAGACACTTAAATTCACATCAAACGAATTTATTCATTACATAACTTGAGGTGTGCAGTAAACAGAAGAAGGACGGTCACTATTTTTTTTTTTTTCTAATTTAATAAAGTCACAATAGCTTTTGTTTTACATCTGCATTCCAGTACTGCTCCCTCGTCTAGTCATATAGTACTGGATATCTTCTTACAATGTTAATGAGCACTTCTGGCGTAATCATTGTTCGGACAATTTATCAAATAAAGAGCATAGCTGAAAGAAAACAGGTAGACACCTTGTCCAACTCTCATCCTGCAATCCAGAAAAACGACCTGTGCACAGATGCGCTCACGTCTAGGAGCCTCCCTCTTCCACACATCCATAAAGTTTGGACTGAGCTGGAGGAGAAACGATTTCACTCAGGCGGAGGTAGAGCAGTTAGAATGTAGGTGCATATTCTCTGTCCTTGAGCCAGCTACCATGTCAGGCATTTGGAGGCAGTGAAGATTCCAGTTAACACATTAGGAGCCCATCTCAAAACCAGTACCACAGATTTTGGGGGCCCAAGTCTATTAGCTTTTTGGGTGCTGGGTTATCCCCCTGGCCCAGTTCACCCCTCCTTAGCACACCTGGTGGCGTCGAACTACTAAACAAGGTCTCCTGAATGGTTAGATATGCCATTCATCTCACCCACTGTGGGCTTGAGCAGCTGTAACGTATGCTTGCAGGCAGGGGAAGAACTGCAGTTCAGGAAGAGTAGGCTCCCCCAAACAAATCGGCCAACTTTCGAGAAGGGGGACCATTTATAAGCCAGAAAACGGATAGACTGTACAGGCCATGCACGATCAGATGGGAATCAGAGTAAGGTGGGAGTTGTGACGGCTACTTTTCACAGAAGTGTGAAATATCACCGTCAAATAACAGTGCCATTCCCCCTCAGACGCTCATCATATTGTATGATTGGAGTCACATCAGACTAGAGTATGACAAGTGTGTTCTGGCGTTTAAGGGACAATCTCAGTATAACTTCAACAGATGTTAAATCGGCAATAAGTCTGTTGTTACCAGAATTCTAGTTGTCTTTCGAGTACTGACACAGAAAATAGTTACCATCAGTTTCGATTACTATAGGGCTATTGTTATACTCATTATGAACAAAGAACTAAATGAATACGTAAATTTACATATGCAGGAGCAGTTGATGACTGCGAACTTTAAGATGTTTTTATACCCTATCTTGCAACAACTATTGTCAGGGATAGTTAAAGCAGAACCAGATTTCTCTATATTACTTATGTCATCCAGTGTTAACACACTCATTCGGGGGGAAACTGGTAACTAAATACAAGCATCTAAATTTTAAGACAAAGATTGGGTATTGAATGCTGAAAGTTTTAGTGCAAAATCAGAACCACACTTAAGGGTGTGCATTGAGAGCTGTCATGATACAATCAAAAAGTTTCACTTCAAAAGGTAATGTTTAACCACTTCACTGTAAAGGGTGTTTACCTCAGAAGGATTCCACATCAATTGCTTGTAGGTGACGCCCTCGTGTTTAGGTGGTTTGACAACATAATTGGCCCAGGGGCTGATTCTGTCAACCATCTCACCGTTGTACTTTTTCACACAGATCTGTAATTGGACAAAGTGAAACAAAATCAAGCTTTGAAAATTTGAACTAAACCTCTTCAGACTCTGATTCAAAACTGACAAGATTTACGCTTTGAAGATACCTTGATTTCACTCAAGTGACGAATAGGACAGCTTCTGTCAGGATTGGCTGGAATGTGCAATGTCCACAATCCGTACTCTCCCTTCGCAAAGGGATGACTCATCCTATTCCATCCATCTGTTAGTGAGATGAGAACATCAACAATATTGATTTTTCATTCTCCAGATACTACCAAAAATAACTTATTTTATCTCATCAATGAATGATTTTTCTTATTGAAACCAACTTTTTAAATAAAGAAGATTAGCCATACCCAAACCAAATCAGTAGATAATTGTCAGTAAATGGTGGATGCGTGAAAGATGAGAAAACATAATTCTTTTAGAGAATTGTGCGAAAATGTATTGAACAAACGTGCAATGAAGAACTGCATTTGACGACAGATTTTAACTTACTGAACTCTCCAGTGAGGTAAAGTTGTTCTGCTCCAGGGGCCCATTCCTTGCAACTGACGGAATTGTCTTCGTTCACGTGAATTCCGTAGTTTTGATAAGATTTAACGAACGCGTCCAAACCTCCGAACTCATGTTCGATCTTGTCCATTGTATCCTGCATCACGGCGAACCTGAAATACAATTTTTATACAGGGTCCGGCAGAGCTGTATGACGTTTTTGAAAATATCGTAACTCAGTGAGATTTTGAGGAAAATGATTTTTATTTTTGACATTTTCATGTCTTTACTTTGGCACATAAACTGAAAAATCGTCACGAAAACTTGCTCACGCGATACCAATAAACAACAGTTGGTAACTACAGTCCTCGTTTGGTAACTACCTAAGCATTTGTCAACATCATGGCTAAGTTTTTTAATTATTTACTTGGATTTCAGGAAAAATACTTTAGCGCCCAATGAGCACTTAGTGCCTCTGAGGGAAAAAATTGTCAGCTGTGAGTTTTCCATTACATTTTGCGAAGATTTCAAATGAGAAATGAGAAAAATGAGAAATTTAATTTAAAATGAGAAAAAGGGAGTTCTCATTCAGAAAAAATAAGAATTGCGTCATTTGCACCACCTTCCAAGTGGCGTGCGCGTAAGTATTTTTTTCTGAAATCTAAGTAAACCATTACGGAGAGTAGATGGTCCCAATTTTTTACGTTGAAGCAGAAATTTAGAGGATTCTAAATCTCTGGTTATTGATCGAATTTCGGTAAATTTGACCTAAATTGAAAACGGATAGCATCACGTGAATCAGTGTTAACAATGCAAACTAAAGTTTTAAAGTTCATGTTGGCTTACATCTACCTTTGCACAATTTGAGTGACATGTTTTTAAATGTACATGAGAGTTTGCCATTGATACCACATAAAAAAAAGATGAAAAATAATCATGAACGGAAGATGATGTCATTCAAGTGGTGGCCCTGTTTTTCCACACACTCCTGCAGCCGATTTGTGAAGTTGTCCATGCATCATTCCAGCATGCTGTTTGGAATTGCTTGGATTTCGCGGGTGATTGCAAGAGAAAGTTCGTCGAAGGTGGCTTGATGGTCGTGGCTTGTCAATAAATACACGAGATTTTAGGTACCCCCACAGAAAATAATCGCATGGGGTGAGATCAGGCGAACGTGGAGGCCAACAATATCTCCTCTTAGCGAAATCAGTCGTCCAGGAAAATGCTGTCTCAAAAATGCCATAGATTCCCTCGTCTTGCTGGGAGAAAACATTTCTAATGGCTATACGACGCCTTCTCAATTCAGGAAGGAAAAATTCGCGCAGCATTGTGACGTAGCGCTGTGTGTTTACAGTCACTATCCGCCCCCCTTTTCGGAAAAAGTACGGACCGATTACTCCAAATCTGCCAAGAGCGCAACACGCAGTAACTTTGTCACTATGAAGAGGTGTTTCGTGGAGTTCCCGAGGATTTACGTCTGACCAGTAGCGACAATTCTGTTTATTTACGTACCCCGATAAATGGAAGTGCGCTTCATCACTCATTATGACAATGATGTCATCTGTCATCCAAAAAATAATGGCAACTCCTTGCGGTCACAAATCAACCATCCCGAAAAAGTTAGGCTCCCCCTTCGCCGAGTTATACGCATCCAAAAAACGTCATACATCTCTGCCGGACCCTGTATTTGGACAACTGGGAATAAAAAAAGTGAAAAAAAGCTGAATTTACGATTTTTGTTAAGAACAGACTACATGGAATGGACTGGAGGAAGGGCGAGATTGAATGTGATCCTATTATAAGCGGGATTTTCAATTTATATTGTAGTATGATTAGATGTTATTCAACAACTTATTGGAACAATTCTGTCCCCATTCCTTATTTACGACATGTACAACATCTGTGTACGGGTACATTAAGATCGCACCAGTGGCAGAGGTCGATTCTACATCTAACTTGCAAGAACTTTTGTGTCCTAGCAATATTTTAAAACCTTTGTTCTTGAGAGTTTTTCTTGTTTTCAACCTTACGTCCCTAAAACGTCCAAAACTCCTCATTTTTCAAGTAAGTAAAAGTGGTCACTGAGACCACTAGGATCTATTGTGACGCTGTCCCCATTTTAATTCAAAACCTTTGTAATAACCTCTTTGTTCACAAAGTGTAGGAGGTTTTCCGTTCCAAGGCAATATCAGTGGGTGTTACGGCACCCTTCCCGAAATGCCGGAATCTAGTTGATGCAACAGCAGGACAGTTACAGAGGATGTGTTCTGCTGTTTCCGCCTCTTCGCAGCAGAGCCGGCATTCTGCTCTCCAGGCCTTACCCATTTTGTTTAGCCAGTAAGAAGACCCGCAAGTTTGCGAAGGTCTTTGCTCCTCAATGATAGAAGGGCTTTGCGTTTCCTTGAGATAGAGAGGAACCGCTTGGTTTGCCTCTGCTTAGGAGTGTTGTGCCAGTATTCTGTACGTGTTTTTCCCTCTTATTTTGAACCTGTTGAGTTATGTAACCCCTGGTAACCCCTAGTTGGGGTTCAGGTCCAATTGGGTTGTACTCCGATTCCTTTTTAGCAAGGCGATCAGCTTCCTCGTTGCCCTCTATTCCCTCATGACCCGGTACCCATAGCAGCATCGGTTTGTTGCCCTGGGCTGCAGCCTTGAGGGAGTTTAGGCAACTCCAAGTCAGCTTTGAAGTTACTGAGAAGGCAGAAATAGCCTTTAGTGCTGCTTGGCTGTCAGATAGTATATATATTGATTGTACGTCTAACTTCCAAGAACTTTTGTCTTCTAGCAATATTTTAAAACCCTTAGTTCTTGAGTGTTTTTCTTGTTTTCAACCTTACGTCCCTAAAACGGCCAAAACTCCCTCATTTTTCAAGTAAATTCAAATCTAAGGTAACCGTTGCAAAGAGCATTAAATTTCCAATCCCCGTGGAGCCAAACAAACATTTGTCACTGTAACTTTACGGGAGATAAATAAGCATAAAAGTGAAATTGGTAAGCCTAAAAACAGCGCTAGGATCTCAGTTTTCAAACGATATAAACAAATTTAAATTAACTCGAATAATTAAGGAAGTAAATTACGTTTGAGAGCAGAAAAACGTGGACTCCCAATATAAAATCGACTTTCTGGGTGAAAAATGACGTTTTTACGTCTTGTAACTTTGCATCGGAATAGGACAAGGTATCTAAGTACTTTTTATCCTGGTTTCACTATCCTGGTTTTACCGTTCTAGTACCGCTCTAGTCAGTACCACGGCACGACCGCTGTTCCAATAAACCTTCACGAATAGCAAAGATTAAGTTTTACGAATCAAACTAGTGCTGCACCTTATGAGTCAAATTGGAGCTCTACTGACTATGAAACTCCCTTTGCCACTGCTACCTTCTTACCCGTACCTATAAATGGGCAGACTTTGTTTTGCTCATAGCTCGTAAACGGTTGGAGCTACGGAAAAGTGGAAGGAGTCCATCCGAATGGAAATTTCAAGAGCTACAACTTTTCTTCTATGACTATTTTCGATATCTCGAACGGTTTTCGAGATAATTCAGCTTTACATCGATAAAAGGCGAAATAAAGTGAAATAATGGCGGTGCATAGCCCTTAAAATCGTTATAACTCCGTCAAATGAAAATAACACACAAAACCCGTTGGGGGCATTGTAAAACAAGTAATTACAAACATTTTAAGACCTCGAACGCCTAATTCTACTGAGCGACTCGGGAGAAATCGCGTTTTCAAGATTTGCGGACGTTATCCGCCAGACAAACAAAACGGACGCTCATACCGGCTTTCTGCAGGGTCCGTTGCGTTCTTTACTTTGTTAAGAAGAAAATCAGACCGCGTACGCTTAATTTGGTCGATTGAAACCGAAGATACAGTCAAAAAACCATGTTTAGATCATAAAAAATCGTCAAAATATCATAATGCTATAGCTATCATAATGCTTCCAAAACCGTTAAATTTTGAAGGAACTGACCTGGTAGGCCTTTTTTATTCGTTAATGGAATCAACTACAGCAAGTATGAACAAAATCGGAAGGGGTCGGTACATATCGAGTCTGTCTGGGCATGGACTGACCCAAGGATATTCTTGAGGTGAGTGCTGCGGATTATGCATTTTTTGTTGAGCAGGGTTTGCAATGGAAAACTAAGTTCTTAAGAAATGAGAACGTTTTAATACAGTATTTCAAATGACAGGAACAACGAGACGTATCATTAGCATGACATAATGAAAGCGGAATGAACTGATTCACCGGTCATCCACTTGGGGGCACAACTAGCGTTGGATACTGCCAACTTAACTTCAAAATTATAGAAACACAAATTATTCAAAATTATCCATTAATGAATTCACATTCAACATTTTTATGGTATGTTGGATAAGACGATGGGTCTCCTGCCCCTACGTCCGAATCCACAGTTTGGTAGCGGAGTGTGGTGAATTTCATGTTGGCATCCATTCCCATTCGTGAGGAGTTATGATGGTAACAACAATCATATTTGACCTTCATCGAAGATTGTGTAGTGGCAAATTTGAAGAAGCCCATCCTTCAACTAACCAAAAAAATACCGGTTTTTGTTCATGGAATTACGTAACGTTTACTTATGCTTAGATGCTCCTATTGGTCTAACGGTGATAAAACTTACAAGGAATCCTCTTGGGACAGTTTCCGACAATTTCAAAAACGAAATTGGATTGTGATTAATGTAGTTTAATTACATTTTCACAAGAATTGACGGAAGACAGACGAAAGTGTATAAAACCAAATTGGTTTAAAGAAAGAAAAACAAACTGAATCGTAGAAAGCTGGTAAAAATATTGATCTGTTAGGATGTAGTAGTTTTCATGCCCTTCTGCGAATACATACTTATTACCATTTTTGTTTAAAATATTTCACTTTTATCCGAGATTTGACATCTATTTAAGAAAAATGTAGATAGACAGGATAAAACGCTCTCAATAAAATGAAACCATTGGCGTAGGTGGGTGCCCTTCCTTATCTAACGGATTGTTGGAATACGACAACATCTCGCCCCTTCTGTAGTGAATAATCGCTTTTCGGCGCTAATCTGGAATTAGTTAAAATAGCTGGAGATAATGTTCACGGCTGAGCCAAGGTCAAGTTTATTTTTGACTCGTATATTTTCATTTGATTAAAAAATTGCCTGTCCCACTCCAACTTCAACGAGTTCGGCGTCTAATCCTAGTGGAGGTTTTAGGCTGTGCATTGTAGCACTTCGTGTTCTTATTCTTTTCGATTTCCGAGCCAACTAAGATTGTGGAACTATTGCGTGTTGGGACGTGATTTTCAGACCAATCTCAATATCTTCTTTCTCGAGAATCACGTATATAAAACGCTGCAAATTCTTTCACTTGGGTTTATTATTCAATTGGCTTGAGTTCATTATTTGAATTTCTACTAAGCTTTGGAGTGTGCTGGTTTTGGTTGATTTTCCGGTCAAATCAGCGGTGGTGGTAAGCGATAGGTCAAGAACAAACATAAACACAGAGCATTTCCGTGTAGGTAGGTACCTAGTTCGTTTGAGAAGTTTCGGTCGACTGAAGGACAAGATGGGATAGGTTGATCATAATGGAACATTCGAATTAGATTTAGATAAGCTGGTTGTCTTGCGACAGTTGTCTAAGATGAAACACAACATCGCGATTATGTACGAAACGAACACCGCTGAGGGGCACATTGTACGAAAGTGTGGGGCCCGTACTAATAGAGAAACGTAACTGTGGGGCGCATACTAATATAGCATCAGTTTAACACCATATGTAACTCTTTTGTTTTGTAACAACGAATAAACTCGCAATTTTGAATAACTAGGAGCTTTTTCATTGATATTGTAGAGAAGAACTTAAGTAAACCTAACCCAAACCTTGACTAAAATAATGTAAATTATGCGGAAAGCTAATATCTATATATTCTACGGTGTATATGTACATACCCTATCTACCCTGATCTATATAGCTTTTCCCAGTCAAATTAATACTTTTCCCAACCAAATTAAAACTTTTCCCAACCAAATTAAATTAATACTTTTCCCAACCAAATTAATACTTTTCCCAACCAAATTAATACGTTTTACGACATTAAATTGATCTTAAAAAAATTAAGGAAATGGAACAACTCCGGCTGAGTACGCTTTTGCCAAGATTAAGACGGCAGTTAGAGGATATCTCTCTCAGGCTACCCGAGATCAAGCCCTCGGAGAAACAGTTTCAAGAGCCGTAGGTACATTGTCCCCCACAGAATGTTCAAATTTCGTGTTAGAAGTTTTGCTCAAACTACCCGCAGCAGTGGCTGGGCAACCCCCTCACTGAATATATGTTTATGCAATTAATATACCTAAGGTAACGGTACCGGTAGTGGCCACAGTTAAGAATTTTTTTCTTTAGTTTTGACAATTGTAGTACTGACTTTCTTCAGGACTCATTTAGAATATAGCCCGACTCTTCCCTAACATATCCATTGCCTAAAACTATCAAAAGAACAATTTTTTCTATTTTTTATTAATTTTTTCTCACACCTTTATTTTGATCTAGTAGTGGCCACATCAAATTACGAAATTTCCAGTAGTGGCCACTTGACATTTTGCCCTCCTTACGTGTTTAATATCATTAAATTCAATACCAGATGAACAAAATTGATTCTATCCAGTAGAAGCTCTAGGATACAGCCCAACAAACGAGGAAACTAGGGACGGTCATATTGAGAAGTTTACCACAATTTCCAATGATGCTCTGCGCACTCCTAGTTCAACCTCTGACTACAAGATGACATGAGCTGTACCTCCTGCAAGTTTGAAGCCACTAGGAGACCGGGAATCCTTATTTCTCAAATATAAACTTTAAAATGGCCACTACTGGAGCAGTGGCCACTACCGGTGCCGTTACCTTACACTACAAATAAACTTCAACTGAGATGATAAACTAAAAATATTTTTTCTGCCAATAATTTGTATTATAAAATAATATATACATTCATTATTCGTTGGATTGCAAGCTTTGCGTTGTTCTATTTCCTTAATTTTTTAAGATCAATTTGGTAGGGAAAGTATTAATTTGGTCGGGAAAAGTATTGATTTGGTTGGGGAAAGTATCAATTTGACTCACACATACTTGCAGTACTCTAAAAATATTGAGGTACATCGCCAGCAGTTTTATCACCCCTGCTATAGACCGTTTTCATCTGCTTCAATAGCTGGAAGGTCAATGACGTGTAGACATAACCTCAGTTTAAAAGTTCCTATATATGTAAATGGTGAGAAACATTTCCAAAACTTCGTAATTTGCTGACTTTTGTTGCATTTTTTCACCTTTTTTACATGGTTTAATTTTTTAAAATAAAATTATCCTTTTTCTGACCGTACGAATATCGAAGCGCCTAGTAGATAGATATGAAACCGGTATAAACTACACCTGAAATCTCCAGCCAAGCGGCCGTCCACGAACCGGGGCGGTGACTAATTTCGCTCTAATTACGTAACTACGGCGTTTAGCCTGCTAACAACGCATTTACTTAAATCTACAACGCCAGATGACGAGATTAAACGCAATAACTCAGGTTGTCTAAAAGTTTTCCGATTCATGATCCGCAATGAACGAGGCGATTACCTTCTTCTGAATTCTCTCTCGTAAGGACGGAGGTAAGGGTCCCTCTGGAGGTGCTCTTCGAGATTCGGCACTTCCACCTGCATGGGGTCCAGCGAAGACAGATTTCCTCCCATCTTGTTGAGCGGTACCTGAGGGTCGGTATATCGGTATGTCAATGAAAGCGAGTACGTGACACCGCTACTGGAAACTGAATGGCGTACCAAATAAAATTTGAAGTGATCCAACTAATTGAGAAGCGGGCAACTGAGAGGAGAGGAGTGATTTCAATGATTTGATAACCTATGAACCTTCATACTCACCCAGAGTGGGGATTTGCTGTCCATTTCCATAATACGTGAGACGTCGGTTCCAAACCTTCGATAACAACGAGGCAGACGATTAACCTTGAGATAATTAAAATTGAAGTGGATTTTTATTGACCTGTTGAACTTGAATGCAGTCGGCCCAAAACATTCACGATAAAATTTGATAACAGCGATAAGCAATGGTGGACGTTCTTGTTTACGTTGTATATGGCTTTGTTTCGTCTTCTACACATCAAACATGGAGCTGAGAGGAGTTTTTCAACGGTGGAACGCCCAACACCAATCAATGAAAACTAAAGCAACTGACAATGAAGATGATATCGTGTGATAACTTATCATCAAACTTCTACCAGAAAATTTCAGTTTTTAATTGATTTTTCTCTTTTTAACAAATTTACTCATTCATAGAATTCGTTTCGTGAAGTTGTCACAAGTCGTCTCGAAGGATTTTTACCTCAATAGAAAGATATGTAAGAGTTGGACGAAATCCACCTGATCGCTGTTCCTTGGCTTTCTATACTGCGAGATTATTAGTGACATTTGGGTATGTATTGTTTATTTTCAACGTTTATTCAAAATCGTATCGTTCTAATGTTAGGGATCTGTTAACAGATCATATCTGGAGTATCGATGATGGGAATGATCAACTCATATACGTTACAGAGGGGCCCTATCTATGGGGCATATTCTGATCCCAACCTATTCAGGTCACGTAACGTAAACAAAACTTATAGCATTGCTCTCTAGGCCGTAGAGAGGTTGCAGCATTGTATTTATAATTTTTAACCTCGTATAAAAAGATGGTTATGGGTTCAAATTCCTTAGGTGAAACGAATTGAACTACCATACTATTATTACATGTCGAATATCTATACGTGCTGTTCTACCAACTTTGGTGCAAGCAAAGTTAAAGAAGTGGAATACAGTGTTGATATAATAGTCATGCTTAGCCCTTTAGCTGTAAGCAGCTGGACAGAAGCATCTTCAATAAACTAGGCAATTCTTCATGTTGTAATCAAGTGTTGGTGTTCACACACACCTCCCTATCCAAAGGGGTGAAAGAGCTGCAAATTTTCCTCTCTCGAAGCTCCAACAGAAAATATGGCTGAAGTAGAGAATAGGTAACCAGATGTATCGATATGTACTTTCACCGATATTTATGGGATAATATATCGATTCCACTTCCTGTATTATGGAATGATTTTCACGACCGTTATAGCGATAAAAGTATTTTTAATACGCAGAGACACAAGTGTTAACACATTCTGATCTATTTGTTCAACTGATCTATATTTTACTAGAAGGATTGATGTAGGATATTTTTTTTTGTTTTTGGGACTACCAAACCAGACAGAACACACATCAGAAGCGTGGACCTATATCGATAGGAGGAATCACGGACAAAAAATCCTCGCATTTAGCCTACCCCGGACCAAAAATCCCCCTGTGAACAATGACAGAAATAGATACTTGGAAGTAGAATAATTCTTCTGTGCTCGGGGCCCCAAGTTGATGTTTATGCTACCAGGGTCAACATGACAAGTTTTATTGCAATCATGATTCTTCTATCGCTCCACGTTACTTCCTACTCGGGGAGTCTTCAGTTTCACGATGGAGGCCATCCCAACAGTCACTAAGCGAGGAGAAAACGAAACTTATTCGAAGGGTATCAGTAGGTACACGCGACACAAAATATTAAGTGACGGCGTAAGGTGGGCTTGCTCCAAAAAAATCCTCGTTCAAAGTGAGTACATTATTATGTAGCAATACTCGTACCTACTGTTGAAAAACAAAATATTATTGGCTTATTGAAATTCCGATTCTATTTAATCCCCATTCCCGTTAACAGTGCCCGTTATTTATGCTCTCCACTCATAATTTCCAGTGCAAAGAGGCACTCAAAGTAATCGGTGGAAAGCCGTATGCACCCATAAAGCTCTAAATGTATTTCGAATTTTTCCCTTTTTAGTAGTTTTCCGAAGTTGGGGATTTTTTGTCGGCCCTTGGAGATTTTTTGTCCAGGGATTTTTTGTCCGATTACCCGATAGGAGACATCGGGTTTTTCAATATGGCGACGGTCTTGTCAGGAAGGGGCCCCCTATTCTCGACTTCTACGGAAAATATTAACATATTGGTATGCGTGAACCATAAAACTGTGACTCGCATAAAACACATTGTTGCCTTGTTGTTGGAGGGGAAAATCAAGTGTTCAAGATGTCAAATTCTCAGATCATTCTGAAAGGTTCAGTCAGTGTCTGACTATTAGGTGGTCCGAGCAACTGCAATCTCACTTCATAGAATGCTTGATATCAGTTCCCCCACACCACGTACCCTTAAGTGGTCTCCAAATGTGTGGGCACCTTTCTATCATGTGAGCACCACAATTGATGGATGTTCATATCCTTGTAAAATAGAGCCTTTGATTGAAATTCAAGAAACATGAATGTGCTTTACTATAATATGGTAAGGAGAGGCCTGCCGGAGCACACTCCAAGGCACAACTAGCGCTGCAGTGCGGTTAAAATGTGAAGTTATCAGCTTCTTCCCTTCAAAACGTCACCGATATAGGTATTATCAGAATTATCAGTTACCATTCCAGTCATATCAATCTCTGTTTATTGTAGGTTAACTTTTATGAGTTTGCTACGTTCATTGGTGTCGACTGTCAATCCTAGTTGTCTTAGGAACTGGTTTGGTTCACTCATGAAATCCTCTGGGTTTGATTTAGGGTAAGTGGGTAGAGGGAAACAACCCTCTATCGTTCTATGGAAGCTGAATGTAAAACTCATAACTTCAGGTAGAACTCACTTCTACGTCTGAGAAAAGGACGTAAAATGACATGGTGTTGTTAATTTCATTGATTTTCCTCAAATTCACATGTTCAGGTTGTTTTCCATCCTTCTCACAGTAAAATGACATGGTGTTGTTAATTTCATTGATTTTCCTCAATTAATCTCTTAAGCTAATTATTATTAAGCTCATTAATCCTCATTAATCTTGATCAGTTGTTTGTTAATTTGAAAATAAGTGGAAGGCTATGCCGGAAGCGTAGTTCACAAAAAAGTCACGGTGCTCGTTGTGCTTCGGAGTGTGCTCCGGCAAGCCTCACCTTAATATGGTAAAGCACACCTTAACAAATACAACAGTACATAATATTATTATTTGTTAAGGTACTGTTAAAGTCTGTCCCTGCATGCAACCCCATTGCAACCTCCCACACATATCGAAAAATATATCGATAGTTTTGTAAATGAACCAATGAGAAGGGCAGGTAGAGACTCAGAAATAAGTTTGCAATCGATATGTTCATGATTCATGATTCATTCTGATCTATTTGTCCAAATGATCTATACTTTACTAGAAGGATTGATTTTGGATATTTTTTTTGTTTTTGAGATGTGAGAGAAGCGAGCGTCCAGACTGGCAAACTAGACAGAACACATTTGAACACACATTGGAAGCGTGGACCTATATTGATAGGAGACATAGATATTTCTCGATATGTGTGGGAGGTTGCAATGGGGTTGTGTGCAGGGACAGACTAGAACAGTATCTTTATTAAAGTTCACAATATTTGTATCATTGAGTCTTCCTGTCTTAATATTATGAGTGTGCGCATATAAGGTCGCTAGCGGACATCACTACATAGCAGGGGTTGTTTATCAGTATCGTGCTACTTTCGTCCCAATCTCATATAACTTGCTGTAGTTGAGTCCCAGCTAAAGCATATTCATGATGAAAAGTGTGTTTAGCGTCTCTAGTTCAGTGCTGGCACAGTCTGGTGGGTACCTGAACCAATTAATTACTATAAAATACACGTAGATTGAATATTGGAGGTGTGATCTGGTCCGGAAATTCTTAATGTATCTTCTAACTCATTGTTTTCATGTATCATATGTGAATGGACACTTACATTACAAACCTCTGTAATTCAACAAACTTAAAAATTTTAATATTAATGTAACCTCAGTGACAATCTGAATTAGAATGTTCCCAAACTCTGCTTTAATACTCTTTTCACTCTTGCTTTTTGATGACTGGAAAAGGCAAACTTTCACATATCCGCCTTGAGGGTGCATGTATTGGTTCACTTATATTTAGATAGAAATATATTTATTGATCTACATGTATGTAATATAATCTGCTACAATTAATTAGAAAGTGCCAGAGGCTTGAATTTAAATAGGTTTACTAAGAGAAAACGTTTAAAAAACATCCCGAAACTCTCCTGAGCGATCCTTCCTTAAATCACCAACAAAAACCTCATGAAAACGCAATTCATTTCCAATTTAACTGCCTAATTAAAATGTTTTCCAGTGCCTAAACAATGTTGACTGTGTACTATTTGGCTGCAACTTGGGTACAGTCGTGGAGATTGAATTCGTTAATTCAAAAATTGAGGTCTGTGTCGGACAAACATGGTTCCCTTGTTGTTCACCAAGAGTTACCACCGTATATGTACACGATAGGTTCTAGTAAGTGCCGTCAGAATTTAGGTGTGTCGTAGCTTGAACCTAACCTTGTTTAGTGTCTTAATTGTTTAAAAATTTATTCGAAGCTGTATCAAGGCATGTGCACATCCATAAATGACTGTTTTAATCCGGGTATTCCTACTAAACGTATCGTTATGTATTGTAGAAGATGTTGTCTTATACTTCTATGACAGCAGTTATTAGTTTCATTAGCCAGCTTTGTTCCAACAAGTGTTTTTATTTATATTTTAGTTGCTATAATTGTAGTAAGATGAATCACTGAAATCTAAAATGGTGTAAGTGATTAACTCGATCATTCTTTCCAACATGACAAAATTAACTTGTTTATTAAAACTGCAGTTTTCTCGTAAATGTGCATGCTGCTTTATAAACAATACTTGTGAAATTAGTAAATTATGCTTGTTGTTTGCAGACGTTCATTTCATTCGTTCAATTTTGAAATTTTATTTATTCGTAGAAATACTCGTAATTTCCATTTGTTGCTTCCCCCCACTAATTGTGTATGAACAGAACTGTCACTAAGTAGGATGCAAACTTCATGCATGTAGCATTCAATTAATTAGACACCTTATACTCCAATCTAAATCTTAGTGATAAATATTTGTTGCTGGTTTATTAATATATCTCGTTGTCATCCAGGTTTGAAGCAAAAACTAGAAGTGAATGGTGTCTTGTCCGACCATTGTTTGAACTACAAATCAGGACACATACTAGATTTACTCTGGTACCAGGCCAACAAGAAGGCAGTTTCAGTTTTTCCAAAAGTGAGTGAACGATATGTGCGATATCCAATTCATATACTATTCAATTTGATGGAATTTCCTTCTATTTTGTTCATTGAGTGTCGGAAATTGTACAATCTGGTAAACTTCAAGTTAATCCAAGACAAAAATCATCAATGCTCTCCCAATCAACTAACATGTGTTTTCATTATAGAATAAACAGGTATTCTGTTTATTGAAAATTACTAATTGATTAGGAAATAGCTGAAGTGGGAAAATGATAGTTATTTTCTGAGAGACAACTATTTATAAATCTCTCATGGTCCCCTAGAGATTTTTTGGTCTCAAATTAATAATGACGGTAGATATGTGGATTCCCCTTCTTGATTCTTGAAACTGCTACCTCTGAGCATAACCTGACGCCTTTCAGGAATAGCATCTGGGTGTTCCTGGCTTAATCGCCTCAACAACGGAAGGGGCATGTACTCATTACTTCACATCTTTGTTACTATTGGAAGAAGTTTTTTATCTTCCTTTTTCAATACTATCGTGAACGATGGACCACTTCCTCACAAGAATGTTTTGATGTATTTATTAATACCAGCTAAAAAATAATATGTGATTACTGTAACTTATTGAGCAAGTCAAATAGTGAATTTACAAAATGTTCTTTTCTTCAAAATGGCAATTTGAATATCATTAGCGTTTGCTTTTTGATCACCTCAGAATCAGAAGACGGTTGTATTTTTACTCGTTTCAACAACTTATGTTTTAAAAAAATTGAATGCTTAACGTTACAGTGCTATATTTGAGTAAATTCCACATAAATCCATTATTCCATTCTTGGTAAATGATCATGATTCAATATCATCGCAAAATTACTCCGGCAATGTGTATTTGACAGCTTGTTTGTGTTCAAACCCTTTTTCAGCAAATAATTGACATTTCTGGGTGGATATCCGTCCTGAAACGTAAGACTCACTTACCAATTCAGTTCAATGACTGTAAATCTAAACAGATCTCCAAAGAGGACGCTATTTATGTCCTCATTGAAGCAAATTACCTGACTTGTACGTTCGACTATCATGGAAACACTATCGAGGTAGGATCTGAAGTCTAGATTTTGTTTAGAATTTTACTTCATTCTTAGATTTTTTAGATTCTTAGATTTTTAAATCTAAAGTTCATGAAGTTTGCGGCAATACTTCTTTTGTAAGTCAGATTCACACAGACACGTCTACAAATCACCACAACAGTAGAAACAACGTTTAAGTAAGATGTTTTATGCACACTGTACGTTTATAACATATTGAAACGCATTTCAATTCACATTCAACTTTACATGATGACGTAAACCCGTGATGATTTAGAAAATCTGTTGATATTTGGTTTTCAATATCTCACCAATGAGCGATACCCAGGGGTTAGGATTCAAACCCACCAAAACCTCACCTTCCTTTTCCCACGTTGGAACTCGTCCTGTAACTGTTCGGTACCGGTAAAGTATGCTACCTACGCGCTCTTCACTGGTAAAGTATGCTACCTACAGAACGGTCACTGGTAAAGTATGCTACCTACACCAATTCCGCTACCTACAAGAGAAAATTCCACAGAAAAAAAACACATAAATGGTATAGTTGATGCTGGGAATCTTTACCTTGTCAAATGAAGTTTTCCCTTCAGTTTGAAGGTCGTCCTATGTCGCCGCAGGTCCCGTTACGTCATGAGAGAGGAAGTCTTCAAATCGTCAAAAAAGTGTTCGAACGGGTTTTCTGGATGAACAGATCGCCACCAGTCTTCCTTCAATTTTTCAACTTTACTCCTACCCGACCACTTGGAAGCGTCATTGACTCCTACTAAATTACTCCAGTACCACACAATTTCTACGATATCACACAAATACAGTCCACTATTGCACTTCCCGTTTATGTCGTTATATCGTGGGGTTCCGGGTAAAAGTGACCAAGTAACATTTTTTTCAAAATGAGCTTTTTTGTCATTCCGGTACTAAGGAACGTTGTCTACTGTGTGTCGTTGCTAAGAACGTTATCTTCAAATTGATGAGCAAGAAATACTTGAAAATAAATTTTACCTGCCTGACCCAAAGAGTTTTATGTGACCAAATGGCATTTGAACTCAACCACAAAACACGAGATGGATTATAAATGTACTCTCGCTGGTGCATGTAAATGTTATCAATTGCCATTTAATCACTTTTACTCTGTAAGATTTGTAAGATAGCATAGTGGGCAGGTGAAAATGACCAATTACAATGATAGGTAATGGATAACCTTTTCTAACAGAAATAGGTATATCGTTGTTATTAGATGCTTGGCAACACGATAAATTAACGAAAAAACTATTCAATTCCTCAATTTCATGTAACTATGCGACTTATTTTCCAAGAATCGAATTGACCAAATGAGTAAAGCTTGAAACTCCAGGCAGGTAAAAATGATCAAATAGAGTTTTCCGAATAAACAGCTCTTATTTAATCTGAAGTGAATTTTGAAGCACGATATCATCGGAGGACACTAGCTAACTACCTACAGGTTAAAGAAAAATCGAAACATAGTCGGATGAGACATCACACAACCAGTGTTCGTAAGAAGAAAATAAGTGAAACTTCAGATCGCTCCCCTGTGAAATTTTGCAAATGTTATTGGTCACTTTTACTCGGAACCCCATTTTTTATACATTATGTAAAACATTTATTTGGTTTACTAATTGAATGATAGGTTTGGCACCCTCTTTTGGTACAACGCAGGTACTAGTTTTAATAATATTGCCTCCACTGTCCCGTCAAAGTGTAGGTAGCATACATTACCACCGGCCGGTCTATGTAGGCACCGGCTTCCGCAACGGTAGATAGTGGCTTTTGTGTAGGTAGCATACTTTACCGGTACCAACTGTTCAACACATTACTTCAGACCAAGTCCTTGGGATGTATTTAGTCCTCTCAGCCCATAGACAGCCTCTTCTGTCTCTCCCGTTCTTGGGTGATATTTCTCTGCAGGATGCTTTCGACGTGGACAACTAAAGAGGTCCGATACTCCTCTCTTTCAAGCATTTTGGCAAGTATATTCTCCAATGTCGTGTCCCGAGATGGCATTTCCAGGTCATTCTGCAGCCATCTGATAAGATCGTGATAAGAGGTGTGCGTTACCTATTCTTTGGTTTAGCCCAAAAATTGAATGATTAAAAAAATACCTGTGTGTCGCTCATTGGTGTGATCCGAAATGTAGGCTGGAAATTAGTCTCTGCGAATTGAAATCTATTCCAATGATACGCTGAGAGTCGGATTGGAAAATGAGACGATTCTCTTATCACTTTTTACTCTCAATCGCCCTGTTATAATTAAAACGGTTTCATTGATCAATCGTTGTACCCATTTCGCAGTTGGATAAGTACGGCACACCTTTGGCCTGGCATGCCTCCGATAGACTGTCGCTGCTCTTGGAGACAAATGAACGAGATCTGTCCCAGTTTCTTCTCAATTTCATTCAAAATGACGTGACGTTGGAAAACGGGATTCAAATCCTTCGGATTCTAAGTAAGATATTTTCCAACAAGTTATGAGAAACAACTTTTTCAATTGATAAAAAGATGTTTTCAAAAAGTTGTCATAATGGTGCCAATCTCTTCAGTTTGTTTGTTACTGAAACTTTTAGTTTTATAGTTGAAGTTGAGCTGTTCACTCATCCCTGTCCATATACTCAAGCTGGTCATATTTTTTATTACTTAGTTGTTGGATCTCAGCTGCGTTAATTAATTGAAACAAATTTGTTTGTTCTAAATAACAAAAAGGGAGAGAGGAACTGCAAGCATAAATTAAAATTATTGAATGAGTCCTTAAGTGAGTGCTTAACTTCAACTACAAAACTAAAAGTTTCAGTAACAAACAGACTAAAGAGATGTGTGGTGGCACCATTATGTCATTTCTGCCAGTAGTTATGACATAGTTAGGTATAGACTGAATCCCCGCTGCGGGACGAAACGTTCTGACGTGAATAAACAAGTATAACGCTCCAAATAAGAAATTCGGAATGAATGTGGTCACTCCACTACCCACACCCACTATCAAAAAGTTGCCATGCCTCCCGTTGTAGAGATTATTGAACCCTTGCTCGAATTTGAAGACAATTTCTTCCATACAAGAACAACATTTAAGAACATAAAACTGAATCATTCCCAAAAATATAATACATACATCCATTTTTTAAGATTTCAGCAATTCATCCCCTAATTCATATTTGCCGTGCTCAAAAAGTGCACAATTTTTGTTAATACAACTTTTTTTAAATAGTCAAATTGGAAAATCTGCTTTGTTCCAATGCTCTTTGCGGCATTGTCTCCGGAAGACCTCCATAACTTCCTCAATGTACCTACTGTTCAAATCAAAGTTAGATTACTTAGAAAAAGCTCTCTTCCTGATTCGAAAATTAATATCTATATGAGAGAGCAATGACATAAAAAGTTAAATTTATGAAATCAATGGTTTTTTTTTCAAATTTTTTATTTTCAAGACAATTTTTCTCTGCTTGTTTTGCCCCACCTGAATACCTGCATGTTGCTATAAAAACACAACTTTAAAACGGTCGCTGTAATAAAATTTATTGAAGTGAAAACTTCTTTAGGCGCGCTTAGCACTTTTTTTGTATGGGCATTGAATGAGGCTGAGCCGTCACGCTCGGCTATGTAACGCTCATTCGGTTAAAGTCGGCTCGAGTCGACTAATTTTTTTTTTTTTTGTTTTGATCGCCGTAACCTAGTGATGTAGTGAATGTGGATACTGGAGTGAACTCCTAAAAGGGTTTATAGCCCATACACGGGTTGAAGCATTCTGATGCATGAAACGCTGCAAATTCTTTCACTGGGGTTTATTATTCAATTTTATTCATTTGGCTTGCATTCATAATTTGAATTTCTACTAAGCTTTGGAGTGTGCGAGTTTCACAGGTGATAGAGCGATTATTGAATTTCAGGAGATATGCATAGATGCAAATTATGAATGCAAGCCAAATGTATGAAATTGAATAATGAACCCCAGTGAAAGAATTTGCAGCGTTTTGAAGTGAAAACTTCTTTAGTCTACTGAACTATATGCAGTCACGCTGCAAATTCTTTCACTGGGGTTTATTATTCAATTGCATTCATTTGGCTTGCATTCATGATTTGAAGTTCTACTAAGCTTTGGAGTGTGCTTGTTTCACAGGTGATAGAGCGATTATTGAATTACAGGAGGCACACAAATATGATCAACTGATAAATTCAAATAGGTACTTTGGTTGAGAACCGATTTACGTGCTCTATGCATGTCTCCTGAAATTCAATAATCGCTCTATCACCTGTGAAACACGCACACTCCAAGGCTTAGTAGAAATTCAAATCATGAATGCAAGCCAAATGAATGAAATTGAATAATAAACCTCGGTGAAAGAATTTGCAGCGTTTTATTTAAATGGTATGGAATATTTAGTATTTTATCAATGCATGCGATACGTCGTAAGAAATTAAGTGTGTCTATTGGACGCAAGACGCGATTGAACTATATTCCAGAGTATAATCAGCTGATATTTTATTATTTGGATGGATTAAACCCGTCTTGTTGAAGTTTTCACTTCTATCGTGTGGTCTGAAGCACACACTCATTTGTTTTTGTTTTTTACCTATACGATTTCTTTTTTTAAAAAGTTTGCCATATTTTCAAATGCAGCGGATTTTGTTTACTAATAGACGCTAAATTCCTAAAACTTCATAATAAAAATATTTTTCTAGTGTGAGGTGCGGGGCAGTCCCACAAAATTTCCTCATACAGTCGTGGATTTATTTTCAATTTGTGATTCAATCTATGACAGATCGAAACTGGGATTAGTATTTATTAATTTGTGGCCATAAACACTAAAGTTGGTTTGAATGTTTATATTCCATTTCGTTCCTTTTTTATTTTTAAGTAACTGCGTTTCCAACGTATGTTATCTATAGGCAAGGCTGGCATTCAATGCTCAAGCTGAAAACTGTACTCTGCACCTCAGGTGGATTTTGATCGCTTATTTACCTTTGTGAAGTTGACTTCTTCATTGTTTGAACTTCTATGAATTATTAATTATTTGCCCCATCTTGACCCTGAATGGGCTGCTTTGGCCATACTAGTTCGTTCAACCATCCGAATAACACCCTTTCTGAAACAAAACGTATTCTGAACTCTTCACAAATTTATTTCACCGTTCTTTTGAATTTGCTGTAAATTGTGCTCGCGTATTTTTGGTCATAACTTTTGTATTTTGAATTTCAGCTGTTGAACCTATTGGATCACCTTATAAAATTGGTAACGAACACACAGTGCCAGAAACATATGCTAAACTGAATGAACGTAAGTTAAGCTACTTATATCTAATATACCCAAGTGTTATGATTTGGTATTGCATTGCTACAACTAGGCGAAAGAATTTTAAAAATATTCTCCCTTTCTAGGTTGTAGTGCTCTTGAATTGAAGACTTCATTCATTGATCGGTGGCGAGCCCACGTGTCGATGCTATGCACATTTTGTGAAGCAGTTGCCCAAGTGAAAGAGGGCCAGCAAGATATATCAGTAAGACATCCTGGTTCGGGAGTTGGGTGAATAGCTTTTTACCTATAATATCTACTTTACAAAAATGAGCGTGATGCACTGAACGAAGATATTGTTTATTCTCATTAACGTTGGATACGTAAGGTTGGGGTTGAATTTTTAAAGAACATTTGTTGGGAAGCGGATGTTTGTTGATTTTCTAACCACACTTTTTATGGCCCACTCTGTGATGGATATGGTTAGTTGGCCCCTTCCCGATTTTAGAATCCATCGCCTTGGGAGATAAATCAGACGCCTTCAAGCGTCTGTGTCATCCTCTGAGCGTGGCGGAGCATTATCAATGCATCCAGCTCATTGGAAGGGGCAACTATACCATTCCGTTACCTCACAATGCTTCCTCACTTCCAAAGATATGGGAGATTTGTATCTAAGCACGTGGGAAAAGTTGAAAAACTGTTCTTAAAAATAAAAAGTTCTGCTTGGTTTTGGAGTTCCACAGCTTTAGGGACAATATTATTTATAACAATATATTTATACTAGTTTGAAGGCCCTGCTACGCAGGTTAAAAAGAAATAGGTGAATAACACAGTGAGGGAGTATAAAAACAATAAGCAATTACGCTAAGTCAAAAAATCGTATATTCCAAGTCCCCGAGGAGGGGAGCACGTGGGTTGCCCTGGGAGACGCTCCGCCCCGCTGGGGCCCTCTCCCCTTCACTGGCTGGGTCGGGAGGGTTCTGGGGAGTGAATTCCAACCGCCCAGCGTCCAACCACCCCCTGGTTGAAAAACGGATATACCTACTCTGATACTTTCATCTTCATACGAGTATATACGATTGCATCGTAAAACCAGAAATTTTCCGAGCGTTTGATTTTTGGCAAGGTGAAGAGATTGGAAGTATTCAAAAGCTCTAGCTGAGATAATTGAAATGGTTAACAATGTTCTGTATAAATGTAGTCGAAAATCCAAATTTTTGCTTCAAAATTTGTTTCAGGAGCATTAAATACTAGTTTTTGTTAAGTTTAAACGAGTATTAATCGTCAACAGAACGCAGGAAAGAGTTTGAGAATAATGAACGTTTGAATATTCGGGGCTTGAACGTGGAACCATAAATATTAGTACAGGGAATCGCCACTGTTTATGCTAATGTTGAATCTAGGGATTTTCGTCGTCCATATGGGCAGATTTTTTTGCTTTTCCTGACTCTTATTATCTCAGGTAACTGTCTTATTAGCGGGGTTTTAATTGTCTTGAATGTTTAAAGCCATTTCAACAGTCGAGACAACGAAACAGTAACTTCCAACTTTCGTATGGTAAAATGTGGAATTATTACAGGGTAGCCTAAAGATTTAGAAATCCATAGACATAGATGCAGGGTTGCCACTGCAGCTTAAGATGTCATAAGCCACAGCCACAAATTTAAACCTCCGAATTTCATTAAATTCCTGACGAATAAACGGGACTTTATTCGAGAAATGATGACTTCAATAGTCTTAATTCGCCTCTGGATTTCTGTATAAAGAAATATGAAAAAGTTGATTCTAAACCCCATTACTTGTATGTCAATCGGTAAACGAGTACTATATTACCCCCCAAAAAAATCAAGTGTGAAGGAAAGTAGAGCATTCTTATCGATTTTCTTAAAATTACGAAGTTCTCTAAGCCATTTTGATTTAAAGGGAGGCATTTAGATCATTAGCATGTGAGGATTGATATCTGGAGTATAAAACAACTGGACCTAGCAATTTTAGTAAGCCTTAGGCCATAGCCAAATTGATTAAACTTGCTAAGTGGGTGGTGGAATAGTTAAGGGAATAGGCAATACCGTAAGTAATGGTGCAGGTGGTTGAAATTGTTTGGTCACATTTAAGGCTGGACCCCACATGCCCGAGCCGAGCCCGCACTGTCTCAAACTACTTTTGTTTAGTTTTGCGCGGACGTGCCTCGGATAGCAATGGACCTTATATTTATAGATAGTTATTTGAGGAGGTTCGCAATTTTCCAGTGTTGTATGATCAGTCAACTGAAAAATATCGTAATTCGGAGTACAAGGAAAGAGTATGGACAATTATTTCAGCTTCAATTTCAGCTCCAGTTTGTTGAAGGTGTAAGTTGACATTCTGAAGTATTCATAGAACTTCACCTCATCGCACATTAGATGAGGCAGCGCGAAACAAATTCCCCTTCCGTGCTTCTTTTTTCCAAAGCGTGGACCCACCTTTTTCTTTCCCAATTTATGCTTCTTTTTAAAATTCGTCAATTTCCAAATCGTGACTGACCCACCTTTTTCTTCGGCGAGAATTTCGCCTCCAATTTATGTCCTCTTCTTCCAGCGCTAAGGCTACCATCCCTAACTCACTGTTTTTAAAATTCGTCAAAATTACGACTTGAGCTTCAAATCGTGACTGACCGCGCTCGGTCCTGACTCGGAAATGTACACACGGCCATGTTGCGGGTTGGGCTTGGCTCGGGCATGTGGGGTCCAGCCTTCAAGCTTACTACTTGAGTTACTGGTGAAATAGTTGCACAAAACTCAGTCAAAATCGGATTGTTGTTGACAGTTGGCTTCAGCAGGTTCTTTATATCCTTATTGTGTAATTTGCGAATCTAAATACTGTTACCATAATATTATGCGAAAATTAGCAGACATTTCCCAGGGGTTTCAGGAGCTATCGTCAATTTCCCCTTCATTCCCAGTATTCGCCCACCCTTTATCCCTTTCTCAATTGTAGGCGTGCTTGTGTAGTAATAAGTGAGAGATATTTGCTCCCTACCCTACATTATAGGCGAATTTTTATTTTGCCTTCGATCAGTGCATTCACTTCTCGGATACGATATCATTGAATTGACAAATCGAATCGTGTCTCACAGTCCACCTCCATTGTATTTCAGTGCTGTTAAACTGATGCCGAGCGGTATAACTATCGGCGTCAGCCCAGAAGTTCTCGATCTTTCCAAAGATACGCACAATACATCCAACGACGAAAGCCTAGTGTCAGCCGAATCCTATCAGAGTCAACCTTCCGAAGATATTCTGACTCGTTGTTCAAGTGGACAGTCGTCACATATCAGCACAGAAATGTCCACCGCTCAAGGATCTACAAGGTAAATAATTTTTGTTGTTGTGGAATGATACAAACTATTACCGTGCCATATCACATAATTGTCATTTTCTACTAGATACCTCGATAGATAGATAAATCGTTTAATTGTATAAGTCATAACCGTTACAAGAGTTCAAGAATCTACATTCTACTAGCACTAATACAGATGATAGTAAAAATGAAAAACAAAAGCAGTATAGCAATAATACGTAAGTGCACTTCCAAAACCAAAAATACAAAATAACTAGAAGAGAAAAGTAAAGTAGGCCCTCCTAACAGGCTTTATATCAACATAATTTCTGCAGTTCCTGACAAGGGGGAGATTCAAATATACAGTATACAGCCAAGGTACAGTAGATGAGTAGGTACTTTAATTCTGAGTTGATCTCAGCTAGAAAGGCGGTGGTCAGTTGCAGGGGGTGATGCACTCATTCGTTGGAAGAGAAGGCGCGCAGCATTAAAGATTTGCTGCTGTAATTGTAGACAGCCAGTGTTTTTAATGCATTCTGACGGAACTCTATCAGGGAACAGAAGGTTGAATGCAGTCGATCTGCAGGCAATGATCTGAGGGGAACCCTTTCATTGATTTTACTAGATACCTGAGGAGTCCATTATCCTATCAGAAAAAACGCTGCAAATTCTTTCACTGGGGCTTATTATTCAATTGGCTTGCGTTCATGATTTGAATTTCAACTAAGCTTTGGAGTGTGCGTGTTTCACAAGTGATAGAGCGATTATTGAATTTCAGGAGGCACACAGATATGATCAACTGATCAATCCAGATAGGTATTTTGGTTGAGAACAGATTTATGTGCTCTATGCATATCTCCTGAAATTCAATAATTGCTCTATCACCTGTGAAACACCCACACTCCAAAGCTCAGTAGAAATTCAAATCATGAATCATTGAATAATAAACCCCAGTTAAAGAATTTGCAGCGTTTTTTTAATGGTTATCAGAATGCTTCAACCCGTGTATCGGCTGCAAAGCCTTTTAGGAGTTCACTCCAGTATTCACATTCACTACTACGTCACTAGGTTACTGCTACCAAAACAAAAACAATGACAAACCAAAGTGAGTGAATGAGAGAGACCAGAAGTTCTTTAAAAAAATCTCGAATTCTCCAGCAAAGCAGTTCCAGACTGCCTCTCAGAACAGCGAACTACAAATCCTGAACTCTTTCTGTCACTTGAAGCCAAAAATGATGGCCAGTTCAGAACCGTTCCAGAACAACTGAACATACAAACCTCATATTTGTCAAACCACTCCGATGAAAGGATTTTATATTTACACTGGGGTGAGAGGTCATCTAACTCTAAATCAGAAATCGTCCCGATGAGCTGTCATCCTTTCATATTCCTCCTTCCAAGTTTCTCCAATCCTCTATCCGCCTCCTCCATTACAGTTCATTTTCACATTCTAATCCAAACCGATTTTCCAGTCCCACTATTTCTTGCACAACAACTTACATACAGTTTCTAATTTTCCCCCAAGTATTGTGATAAATGTAGTAGGCACGTAGTAGCCATATTAACGTTTGCAGAAACAAAAAAGGGTTTTTGCAGCATAAAGAATGATCAACACTGAGTTTTTTCCTCAAATCTTAATGAAATCTGTATTTACAGGAATAATTCACTACATTCTGATTTATTTCATCTCTTTTATGGAATTTTAGTGAGTTGATTTTATCAATTATAGAAATTGAAACTCGAAACAAGTTTAAAAAAAAATTATACGTACGTATACGTTTGCCTTCTCGTCTGTTAGGATGATCCACATTCAATTTATTGTTTTTTAAACAACTTTTTTCAAAAGTTAACGATAGTTGAAATCCTAATGTAGCCTAACCTCAGCGTTTCTTCTCATTTTTTTCAGATTTAAAGAGAAAATGCTTTTCTGAAAAACACTTGAAGAACATACACGTTTTGGGTACCTAATTGTTTTATCACTTAGTTTTTGTTTGTGTTCATTGTCTAACGTTTGTGATTGTGACGTGAAAAATAATTTGTTTGTCACGTGAGTGATAGCGTAAATGTTACAACAATTTAGATTGTTGCGGAATGGGTGGGTTCATTTTCTCAGACTGTGTTTGTTCTCAAATTGATTTTTACAGTTCGTGGTTGGTTTTCAGGTTCCTGATTTTCAATAATGAAGCTTTGTAATCGACCGAGAAATATGTTCAAACTCCGCTTCTGAATCCAGTTTATGTTGCAATATCCGTTGAATCCGAACATTGGCAAAAATTAGACCATTAGGAGGTTTTTGTGGTATATTTGGGAACCCAAGTTCCTGAAGTATGGATTAAAGATCACACATGGGTCCTAGAGCCATTGCGTCTTTTTTTATCAACTTTCTGAATGATTGACTTTAGATTCTTCTGTTTTTACTTCTTTTTAAAAGATTTTCTATTTTTCATTTCAAAGAGTCAAACGAGATCAGACAGGATTGCTGTTGGTGGGTCTCACAGGCTATCGATATGCTTCAAATAGTCGAACCCGCCAAGAGTTCTGCCATGTTTACTCTATTTCGGTGTGTTTATAGTCAAGTATTATTCGGATTGTTTTTTCCGATATTTTTATTAAATACATCAGCTACAATCTATTATTTGAAGCTGTTCAATTGTTACCGATCGTTTATTAATTTCCATTCTCCATGGACAGAGTTGGTACAATATAAAAAGCCCACGCTTTACCATACTTATTGCGTACATATGGGCTACTGCCCCCCTGTATAGAAAGAGTCAGTCCCGCCTGCAGAAATCGATATGACTGATAACAGAATTGAAGCAGATTGCTCAATACATTAAAAAAAGAAAGACAAAAAAGGAAAAAACTCTAAAGATGCTATTTTTGTTCATTATACATATCTTTATTATTTTATGTACTATTCGTCACAACTTGTTGATATAAACATGTGGGTGTAATTAGGAAGAACAACAGGTGACAGAACGGTTAAAAAGTTAAAATGAATAAATAAGGAATATGAATAAATAATTTAATTCAAGGCATTATCACACCGTTATCACTCGACATTTCGTGTTTGATAGGTAAACCAATCGATTATCAATAACGTGAATGAGAATTGAGCTGATTAGTCAAATCCTCTAATATTCTACCGGCTTATATAATTTAAAAGGAATTCCCTTAAGAACAAATCGAGTTTAATATAAGTTGTGTGTTTCCACTTGTATTTTGCGTTTTAGCCCATTTAAAATAACTGTGTCTGTCTGTCTGTCCGTGTTCCTGTAGATCCTTGTAATAATCCTAATTCCAACAATATGTCATCCGATTTTGATGAAATTTCTAGGAAATGTGCAGGTTAGGCTGTGGATGGTCCCCTATGCATTTCATTGGTCAGAAATCAATACATCTATCTGCCCATAACAACGTAAGATCTACCAAGCATCGTTCTCTCAGGTTCTAGTGGTGCGAGCGCGCTAAAATTTTTAAGGAAGTCGGGGAAGAACTGTCTAATAATCTCATCAATTTCAACAAGATCGTATCATCATTCTATCCACTTTAAAATTGGCGAAGCGAACCAGCTGTTCAAGTCGGCTAACTTCTTGCTGCATCATATCTAGGGCATTTCTGTCCTTTGAATCGTTGTAACAAGCATATATACTACACCTTTCGAGATTATCTAAAACATTTCGGAAGATCAAAACGTTCTTGTCACCTTGGAGAAGAAGCTATGTGCCTCACCCGACTTGGCAGAAGTTTTTAAAATATAAAATATAATATTCTTATTATAGGGCCCCATGCTCACTCAATTGTAGTGATGCACTATAAGCGCTGTTCAATTGTAGAGATGAGATATAAGCAATATCGCAAATAGAGGTTCAGTTCTTCTTCGAATGGCGGCCGTACTGCAAAATTTGTGTCTTCAAGTTTGAATTGTAGATAAGAGTCTGAGATGATCGTCTATCGTGATTGCCGTCAGAGTTTAGAGTATCATCATCTGAGGCTACGATTGAAATTGGTTCCACAGAATTAAATAATACCGGTTGAGGTTATAATAATAAACAATTTACAGGTCTTGGTGTAACCCCCCACCCCCCACCCCCTCGACTTAATTTTAATTTAGTACGGTATTAGCCAATTTACAAGAGGAGTAATTACGTTGCTATAGTACAAAATCAAAACATACATGATACACCTTAGTGAATGTTGACATTATAGGAAAAGGAGTTACTACAGTAAATTACAATACGATTGCATATGATAAAGACGGTAGGATTGTCGGCGTTCCTGAAGGTCCTGAAGCGAAATAATGGAGAAAACAAAATCAGTTCCTTGTACAAAAGCGTTTGCCTCACGTGGTTAGCGATGTAGAGGTTGATGCACGCGATAGTTGCAGATGGAGGATGGCACATTAAACAGTACATTGTAGCTGATACTAGAGAGGAGCTAGGAAGTCTGCAGAGAGCGTTTTCTAATTTGTAGTGAAAAACAAGCCAGCTACCACCCAACGATCTTCTTCTAACATGGGTAGCCAATACTTGGCACCCAGTTCCTGGAAGTTAACTTCTTCAGCTGGTGTCTTCAACTTGAATGCGAGAAACTGCAAATATTTTTGCTTAACAGGCTCCAAGCGATATTTATAGACATCATAGTATGACGACCACACTGGTCTGCCATACTCCATTGCAGGAAGATCTACAATTATGAATATAATAGCACACAAGCCTCTGCGGAAGTAAAATCTCGTGTGCACCTCTCAAGGGATGCCAGTGTCTGAGAGCAATCAACACTCTGGAGATAACGTTAATCTTAAGTTTATTTTTCTCAAGATTAAGTTTCTCACTTGGTCTTTTAAATGTAAATAACACTACCTAGTATTCCGCATGGTGTGTCTGTGATGTTCTCAGCACTCATCTTCCTACAGAACGGATTCATCATTTGCTTAACTTTTCCAATGAATCCATGCACATGCTTTCTGATTTGACATTCCTCCTGAACTCTCCAGGCTCGTAGCCTGGTATTGAGGATAAAGCCATTTAACTTTCGTACACTTAAACGATTAACAATTTTGAATTTTTTTAATGCCCATTTGTGAAAGTATTGTGAAATTTCTTGCTATCACTGGAAATTACAGGTTGACAAGTGAATTACTCCAACTTAGGAACATACCAGTGGCCGTTACGTCTGACGTAATTAGCTATGTACGATAATACAATTATGTTTATTTATTTTCTGTGCTTATTAATTTCCTATCCGTGTCACTTCACTATCTATCGTTCTACATTGGAGTTTTTTCCTTGTCGGTTAGTGATCATCTTTGAGTATGGTCCTTCACAGCTTCTTTGCTTACTATTCGGTTCGTAACTAACAACCTTGGTCTCTGGCGAAAGCTACGAGGATCAAGTAGTCTTTTTTTCAGGTGTAAGGCATTTTTTATTATAATCGAGGAGTACACCATCTGAAAGCTTGTACTTTAAACTATTTTTCTACATAGTCGCCAGATTTGTCTATACATTTTTGCTGACGAGTTATCCACTTTTGAAAACCCTCTTCGAAGAACTCCGCCGCCAGGCTGTTGAGGAAGTTTGTGACCGCTTCCTGTACCTCTTCGTCCGATCTGAAGCGTTGTCCACCCAAGTGTTGTTTTAACGTGGTGCCACTACGTTACCCGGAAACGAAAATGCAATCACGACAATGGAAACATCCCGAATTGCCGCCACCGAAGAAATTCAAGCAGACGCTCTCTGTAGGAAAAGTGATGGCTACGGTGTTCTGGGACCGGAAGGGTGTCTTGCTTACCGAATTTATGCCTACAGGGACGACAATAAATTCGGACAGATACTGCGAAACGTTGAAAAAACTCAAAAGAGCCATTCAAAATCGTCGCCAGCACCACGATAACGCGCCCGCATGTTTCCCGGAAGACCCGTGCCTTAATCTAGAAATTCGGCTGGAATGTGGTTCAACAAGCCCCCTATAGCCCTGATGTATCACCCCAGCCATGTATACCCAGCATCACTTGTTTCCCAAATTGGAACAACACTTGGGTGGACAACGCTTCAGATCGGACGAATAGGTACAGGAAACGGTCGCAAACTTCCTCAACAGTGGTGGCGGAGTTCTTCGAAGAGGGTTTTCAAAAGTGGATAACTCGTCAGCAAAAATGTATAGAAAAACAGTTTAACCCGCCAAGTACTATAAGGGCGCCCATGCAAATTTCCACTCCTTCTTTGTATATGTTGTTACTGAGGGGTAATGAAAAGCATACAAGACGAAAAACCGCGAGAAAAATTATTCATTCAAAAGATATGAGGGTGTCACCCCTAGGTGACTCTAGGCCTGAGCTCAACACTACATGCAGTATTAGTCCTCCAAAATCTTACACTGTGAACTTTATCTCTTGTACGTTGAATCAAACATTAGTTTTTTGGAATGAATACCAACCATGAAGAATATTCAGCAGCAGCAACCAGGTGAAAAAATTGTCAATGTACAAATTGTATGGTCAGAGCTCTGTTGGCATCCTTGAATGAGTGGTGAGGACGACTGTAGCTCCAAGTCCAACTTCATTTTGATGAGGAAGGGGGGCAGCTTTTGCACCTTGGTAAGGTTTAATCGACGCAAGGAACCCATTCTTGGTGGTATGGTCCAGAGTTTGTTGCCAAAACGGATTGGCTCCCCCTTGAAGTGCTGCTTGCTGCCATGCCTACCATGGTAGATCTGTGACATCTAAAATCCTCCTCCAACGGGGTCAACAGAGAACAGCCAACACCAGACACATACTTTCACTTTGTTCACAGTTCAAATAAAACGTATAAGTATTACGAATAAAACACTTTTGACGTCTTGGGTGAGAGTTGGGGGAGTTCCGTGAAATCCTAGAGTCACCTACAGGTGACATGGCTGATTTGGTTGAGTATAGGGGGCTTCCGTTTTAATTTTTTGGGACAAAATGTTATTTAATTTTATCTGATCTTCGGATTTTTCTCAAAACTCTTGACAAGTTGCAAAAATTCATGAGGTAACAAAACATATGGCTTATCAGTTGAACTAATTTATTTTCCATGCCCTTAATTATCAAAAAAATCGAGTTTGGCGGCTAATTTATTTTTTATTAATTATCATAGTGTTGTCACCTAGAGGTGACTATAGTACTTGGCGGGTTAAAGTACAAGCTTTCAGATGGTGTACTCCTCGATTATAATAAAAAATGCCTCACGCCTGAAAAAAATGTGGGAACCTTACTTTTTACTTGACCCTCATATATTAATTGTACAAAGTTATCCGTAATTTAGTTTAGCCACTTTGAATATACTCAATGAGCCTCTCTTCATAAAGAACATGCTACAACTTTGACTCAATTTCCGAAAATATATCAATGATATTGGTGAACGTTTCTCTTAATTTTAACTCTAAATGTATCACATAACCTTCTAAAGTGGGAATTACCTCTCTGTCCCCTTACTCTCTAAAAGCATAAGAACTGTATTTTCGCATTTTTCATTCAACATTGATTGAAATAAACTCTGAGGCTATATGAAACCTATTTTTTATGTATAATCCAATATATCCCTCGATACCGAAGCTCAAAATGCAGCTTCTCTTTAAATAGTTGATAAAATCACGGAATGACTTTGAAGTTGAAGGTCTTTCCATATTGAATATTTTAGCGAATCAGCATCTTTACAGAGCGAAAGAGTACAACGTCATGGTTTAAAAATTTATTTTATTTAACGACCCACCTAACCAAAGTTATTAAGAAACACTCAACATCAAGTTTTGCTGGTTTTCGAACAGTTTTGATCTACAACAATCTCTTTATTTGTGAACTCCCGAACAATCCACAAAAACCTTTCCCTATTCGATTGAAAGTTCTTGTTTTATCAGAAACACTCCATTTCTTATTGTTAATTTCATTCTCCTTTCTCTCTTGGGAAGTCTCAATTACTGCCTTGTTCAAAATCGAGCCGATGTAATTTTCAATTAAAAATAATTACTTTATCTATTTTTTTCTGAAAAGTTCGCGCAAATTTTAATGAATCTTTGTGAAAGTACAATGTAATAGGAAAATTCTGTAAATCGATTTTGAAAGCATCTACAAGAACCTTCTCACACACATGGCAGCATTCTCAATGCAGTTAGCCATTGTTTAATAGCAATTCATTTGACAATTTGTTTGTGGCTGTGTGTTAACTATTTTCGAGGAAGAATTTGTTGATTTGACAGTTTTCGTTGTTGTCCTCAATGATGGATTCTACCAACACCAATTCCTCTTGTGTTACCCCTTCTTCCTCCTTGTTCTCTCTCCAACTGAAGTTTACTCAAACGTCATCTCTCTTGGTTTTCAGGCAAGTTGCAGACTCAAGCACCACATCAATGTCTTCGATTCGCTCTTTGCCCAGTACTCCGAGAAGAACTGTATGTTCTACCCCTGTAAACTCATCCACTAAACCACCGAACATAATAATATTTTCCGACAGTTCGTCAGCCTCTGCCAGCGTAAAAGCAGCTCTGGAACTAACATTGATTAATGACAGGTGACTTCAATTCTAATTCCTTAAAACGCTTCACATTGTGTGATGAGTATGGATAGTTCCCCTTCTCGTTTCTTGAAACTGCTACGTTTGACCATAAACTTGAAGCTTTTTAGTTTCAAGGGTATCGTCTGTATCTTAGCAGGAATAACTACACCCTGCCATCACCTTTTTGTTAAATTGTTTTGTAAACTTTGCCCATTTCATGAATTCGCTTGAGAGTGTTATGCCTTGATGTAATTTTGTGCTTATATTGTCCAGGTATGTAATACACATATTGACGTTTTCGGAGATGCTGTCAACTACTTGGCTCGATGATGCCGTTCTGGTTGTCATACATGGCAACGTGCCCGCCTCTTTCAATCCAGTTGTGATGAACTACCTCGCTAAAGGTGCCGGTTCTCTATTGTGCCTCTGCTCAGACTTTCTTGGAAACATCCTTCCGATGTTCCACACTGCCGAAGTTCGCCCCAACGAGCTCGTCCGGTGCTCCTACAAGACCTGGAAACACGTGCCGTTGATGCATCACGTCTTCTGCTACCAACCCACTCCTAGTGACCCCAAGTTTTCTTATGACGAACAACCGAGGTGAGCTCTATGACTTCATTGAGCTAAATTGTATGAAGGCCTGAGATAAACTTCAATCAAAATTCTCCACTTAGCAGTTGATTCCTAGTTTGGATTGATTGACCTCATAAGAGCATTCTGATTTATAGCTTACAACCTATCCCAGAATCAGTTGAAGTGAAGGACAGTGCGGGTAAAAGCCACAAACTGAAAGTAGACGTTCTGGGTGTGGAAGAAACTTGGCAGACTCCTAGTCTTCTCCTCGTGGCGTTCACAGATGTCGCTTCGAAAATAGTTTTCTCCCAAGTAAGATATTCAAGCATCTATGGATAATTCTTATTTTTTATACCCATAACCTTCAGTTCGAAGAGAAGCCATTTCTCTTGAATCTGACTACATCTTCAGTCATCGCAAACTCATAAGATCCTTTCATCCTTCAATTTCAGGTGCATCTGGAAACTGCTCCAGATCAATTTGACGATACCGATGATAAGAGAGAGGCTTTGAAGAATAGTGACAAAGCCCGTCTTGAGATTCTCAGTGACGTTTTATGTAACCATCTTGATTTGAAATGCGCCCCCAAAAAGAGTTCTTCCGTTGGTTACTCCGTTGGATACTTCCTAGGAAACCATGAGGTTGGTAGTACAATATTCGAACTCCCATTACATAATAGTATACCATTACAGTAGAAGTCCGATAATCCGGCTAGTTTGGACGGCACTGGCTCAGTGCGCATGCGCAAACGTGAAATCCTTGTTATGAGCATAACTCCGGGAGTTCTTGACCAATTTCGATGAAATTTTCGGGGATTGTTCGGTTTGATGTGTAGATGTGTAGATGGTCCCCTATAAGTTTCATGACCCCCGGATCAATAGTAGTCTCTGCGCATGCGCAAACGAAATCCTTGTTACGCGCATAACTCCGGGAGTTCTTGACCAATTTCGATGAAATTTTCAGGGATTGTTCGGTTTGATGTGTAGATGGTCCCCTATAAGATTCATGACCGCCGGATCAATAGTAGTCTCTGCGCATGCGCAAACGAAATCCTTGTTACGCGCATAACTCCGGGAGTTCTTGACCAATTTCGATGAAATTTTCAGGGATTGTTCGGTTTGATGTGTAGATGGTCCCCTATAAGTTTCATGACCCCCGGATCAATAGTAGTCTCTGCGCATGCGCAAACGAAATCCTTGTTACGCGCATAACTCCGGGAGTTCTTGACCAATTTCGATGAAATTTTCAGGGATTGTTCGGTTTGATGTGTAGATGGTCCCCTATAAGTTTCATGACCCCCGGATCAATAGTAGTCTCTGCGCATGCGCAAACGAAATCCTTGTTACGCGTATAACTCCGGAAGTTCGTGACCAATTTCGATGAAATTTTCAGGGATTGTTCGGTTTGATGTGTAGATGGTCCCCTATAAGTTTCATGACCCCCGGATCAATAGTAGTCTCTGCGCATGCGCAAACGAAATCCTTGTTACGCGCATAACTCTGGGAGTCCTTGATCAATTTCGATGAAATTTTCAGGGATTGTTCGGTTTGATGTGTAGATGGTCCCCATTTTCATGACCCCCGGATCAATAGTAGCCTCTGCGCATGCGCAAACGAGAAATCCTTGTTACACGCACGACTCCGGGAGTTCATGACTGATTTCGATGAATTCAATATTTACTTCGCCTAATTGAACGAAGTTCTTTAGTCAATAAAAATTTAGTCATGTTATGGATACGAGGAAGCTATGTGCCACACCCACTTGGCAGACGTTTTTTTTATTGATTCACCAAGTTGAATTTCATTGAGAATAACATCTTCTTCAGGCAAAAAATCACTATATCATTAAAATCATGGAAATTCGGATCACACACAATGTACAGATGTCTAGGCTTTTAAATGTTCAGTTAACTGGCCGTTCAGATAAATCGTTTATGTTTTTTAGGCCAAGCAAGAATTACTGGACAAATTGAGAGAGGAGAAAAAAATTGAGAACAACGTCCTCGCAAATGGTTCCATAAAAATGAAGTTTTGTGGTAAAGGAATAACACCACCCCCTCCCAGTGAGTCCATGTTACCTATTCTCATCCACTCGTGCCCAGAGTCATTCTCAACTGTCGAATACTATGAGGTGAGTTTGAATATTAAGATAACAACAGTTTAACTCTGATAAGGTTGCTTTCCCAACTTTTTCGTCGGAATGAAGGTAAATTATGTAATTGGTCTGACATTGCAGTTTCCTCATTACATGGGCTTTTACTCCGACTGGAACTTCCGAATCAGCGAATTATACGTGTGTGATGTCTGTCTTGTCTTGTCTGCAGTGTTGGCATAGCGACTTCTAGAAATTACATGAAAATTTCCTACCTAAGCATAATTAAAAACGCGGCAAACCGTCCTTCTCATTGGAATATTTAAATGAAACATGGCACACAAATATTTTTCGGAATGATTAACCGAATTTTGTAAAGATCATAAGTCAGCATTTTGTTAGATAAAATCACACGTTTTTCAACTCATTTTATAAGTAACAAACTCTGAATTTTTGCCAATTAACGCTTCAAACTGGATTATCTCGTCTTTCCACTATTTTCTCTCTTAAAGATACTATACAAGCATGTTTTTTAAAGAGAATTTTATATTTGAAAAGAGACATTTTATTCAATTTTTGGTTTACTATTCAATAATAAACCATTGTAATCGCTCTTGAAAAAAAAAAATTCTAACCCCCCTGAAAATGTCATGGTTTACGTTTCAAAGGGTGTAGAATCCAAATCTGCAATAAAAAATTTTCCGTCTGTACGCCGTACGCACGACTATTTCTCCGAAACGGATGGAGCAAAATACCTGAAATTTTCAGGAAAAACCAATATTGGTCCGACAACGCCCCAATTCTTTAGCCAGCACTCTCACTTAATTTAAAGTGCAATTTAAGGGTTGTAAAAGTTTTGTAAAATCCCTAAAAGCCTCAAAAAAGTCAAGGCGGCCTAAATTTGTACTTTTTTTGAAGAACTTTCCGTAAGGAATCGAATGAGCCCTTCCCCAGGTCCGTAGCTCAAACCATTCCCGATTTATGGTGCCAACATTTGCGTTATTTTGGTTAATTATTGTTTTTGTTTTGATTGCAGTAACCTAGTGATGTAGTAACGTGGATACTGGAGTGAACTCCCAAAAGGGTTTATAGCCGATACACGGGTTGAAGTATTCTGATAACCATAAAAAAACGCTGCAAATTCTTTCACTGGGGTTTATTATTCAATTGGCTTGCGTTCATGATTTGAATTTCTACTAAGCTTTGGAGTGTCCCTGTTTCACAGGTGATAGAGCGATTATTGAATTTCAGAAGATATGCATAGAGCATGTAAATCTGTTCTCAACCAAAATACCTATTTGGATTGATCAGTTGATCATAATTGTGTGCCTCCTGAAATTCAATAATCGCTCTATCACCTGTGAAACAGGGACACTCCAAAGCTTAGTAGAAATTCAAATCATGAACGCAAGCCAATTGAATAATAAACCCCAGTGAAAGAATTCGCGGCGTTTTTTTTAAAGATGAAATTTTTCATTCAATTTATCAAACAATAGATTCTATGGAAGAACTTTTTTCCTCTCAAAATCCATACCAGCTTGAGATTCTGCATTCTGCGAAATTCCTGGTAGTAACTCGATTGTGAAGAGAGGATTTCACATTTTTGAAAAACAAGAATTCTGGCCGCCTTGGCACCACTGTGCTGTGGCTCCCTACCAAATTTTAACTCTATATAATAAATTTGAAATTTATCCTATCGCAGGAAAGAATTTTGCTATCTCTTATACATTTCCATCACTTTAAGGGCGAAAATTTCGTCCTCTCGTTGGATTTCTGGCATTTAGCTCACAGCTAAAGTATATTCCATGCTGAAATTAGTTCTTTAGACAGAATGGTAGAAAATAATTCATAAAATTAAATTTCGTAAAAACTATTTTTACGTAGATGTATGTTATGATTGGTATCATTCAACATATGGACTTTCTTACATTAGTTTTCTTTAAAATGAAGCAGAACAAAGCAGTTATTTCTGTTCTTTAAATTTGGTGGAAAGTTATCGTAATTTTACATCTGTTAAAATCTAGATTTATTTTCGCTAGTTTTTCTTTCACGTTTTGGGTTTTAACAGAATCTCAAAACCAATAGCCTAGGACGGCTGGTAATATTCTCCGAAGTGATGACATCGTGCTTGACGGTGATTGAAAATTTGGATCTGGTTCACGGAATCGCCGTAATACCATACTACCAAACCAAAGGCGTCGGTATGACATCTTTTAAATTTGCGTTGTATACATTTACATACCCTTGTTTTGGATCTCTGTCATTCTTTAATTTGTGGTACCTTCTACCTACACTCTTTTGGTTATTGAATGATTTAAGGGAGGAGTGGCAACACGTGGCTAAGTCCCAAGGGCTGTGCTATGTTCACGATACAAGTTCACATTCCACTTAAAAGCTATTTGGGGCAACATCTTTCCATCTTGCAGTTCGTCGCTACTCTTGCAATTGTGGCGAGCATTTGTGAAGTTCCTAATCTCGAGGTAATCTACTTGAAAAATATCCAAACTCTCTTTACCTAACATTAATCATTAACCAGTTATCAACCAGACGTCATTGACCAGTTGTCAACATTTGTTTCAATATTAGTTCTTATAAACTAAGTATAACTACCATATCAGTAGGTAATCCTTGTTTCATCTGAAATATGGCATCCTTTCTGCATACATAATTTCCCCTCTAGGGGACAGGTTTTCTGAGCGAGCTAAGGCGTCAGTCCTTTGGCTGTTTACTTTCAGTGGGAGTACTGATTTGCCCGGTCCAAATCTGGCAGGCACCAATTAGGGCCAAAATCCTATCTAGTGTTGTATACCTGTCCTGTCGTTAGACAGTTTACCTCTGATGACGATATCATGTGAATCCAAATCGCTCCCAACCCAGGGGCGTGAGGCAATGGGAAGCCACGAGCGAAATCGTCAGACTTAGTTCCGATCCTCTGTAGAGGACGGCTGGCGACGTCCTCGACACCTCCGGGTAGTCGAACGAAAATCCAAGGTGAAATTCCTTGTTTACTTTACTTTGCTCTTCTTTTTAATTTCCCCTCTAGTCATCTGGTCCCATAGAAATTTTGAAAGGGTTTTGCTAGTAAAGCTCCAGTTGTTCCTTCATGAATATAATGGATATACTATATATGAACTCGCTTAGTACTCCCCGTTTTTACAATTTTCCATTAACAGACTGTCAGGTAAAGCTTGAAGTATCAAGCTCTGCCCTGCTGTAAATCTACATATAGAATCCTCACAATCTTTGCGGATTATTTCATTGAATTGTTGGTGCCGATCATTATCTTAGTTGACTAACTTGAGGCAGAGATCTCTAATGGAATGGAAAGGGTTCCAATCCTATACCTAGGAATTCATACAACAGCATTTGAAATTTTCTTATGATAGAAGATAGATAGAAAAATAATGTATTTGTGAGCCTTGGCCCTGTATATACATGGGTGTTCTGACACCTTGACATATTAAACAGTCTCATTAAACCAGTTTTTTTTCTTTTTTTGTGTGCTTACTATGGACTATACTTATCAAGTATTACTTAATGATATTAATGGTAGTGTTAGTGTTATTATTTGATTTGATTTTTTATTCGTTTTTCTTAATTAAGACATCAAGGTATCTTTTTTTAAGGATAGTATCATAATGTAACACAACAATAACAGCATAACATTAGCTAACAACGTATACAGCGCAAGTGGTAACTGACCAAGCCAATAAAGAGAAAGTTACTAAGTATGGAGATATTAAGATAATATTAACAAATTTATAAATAGAGAGCGAAAAATTCTAATTTGAGCACAAGTTACATTGAGTAGAGAGGGAGAAATATATATAAATAAACATTATATCATAATCAAGTAATTTCTGCGGGATCCGATTTAAAAACCTCACTATTTCACTTGACGAACCATCACTAATTGTTAATCGAAAAAACAAAACGCTCTTAGGCGGCAAACCTCCCGAAAAAATTTGAATATATTGCTTGCCTTCTTCGCATCGATGTTGGTGAGCAGTGCCTGGTGGAAGTTCTGATCTGTTAGACCTTCCAATATGGGCGTGTGGTACTTTCGGGCCGAGTTGTATAAAGGGCAAACCAGCATTATGTGATACAATTTTCTTATGTTAAAGTTTAGAACGTAGGCCTATTTGATTACAGGGTTCGGATATTTACGATTTTCATTTGGAAAGAGAAAAAACTTATACTGTGCAGCTAGGATACAGGATTTGCCTTTTCTTGGACGTTCCATTGAAACAGAGGTATCTAGGCAAAACTTCGTAGAAAGAGGGGACAACCCAAGTATCCTAATTCCAATCCAGCAATGCAAGAAACCTTGGGAGTCTTCACATTTGCATTTGGGAGCGGGAATGGTGGGGCGATTTCCCTGAGTGTGAAATTTCCCCAGAGCCAAATCAGCCATCTTGGACGGTTGGTTGGTGAAAAACTGAGGGCTGCAAGCTCAGCAGTTGCTTGCTGGAAGAATTCATGTTTGAGCGAGATAATTGTCACTAATTTTTTAATGTTTTGACTCAACGAGAAGAAGTGGATATGCTAGGTTAGAGAATGTGATGTTTACAGCCTTTAGAATTTGAGTCCCTCTGATAGTGAAGAAGTATATTCGTATAGTAACTAGCCCCTGATCATGGTGTATACTTACGACTTTACTAGCTGTAGCGTTGTCTTCCAAGCATCAATTCGGTTGAGTATTAGGATGAGGAGAACAAACTGAAGCATTATTTTGCCTGTATTTTATTTTATGCCGTTAAACTGCATTGTTCAATTCGTGAATTTCATTTCCGATTTTACCTAGGAAGTATTGACTCTGGCTGTAGAGTCAACCAGTCTACCTATGGTAGTTCAGTGATTTTAAGGAGTGCTTTCAAATACAAAAACAATGAACTCTTCAAGTTGTAATTTCCAAAATTTTAAAATTTGTTCATCTTCTTTCTTCTTATACGAATCTGAGGAATATTTTTCCTATCTAAAAACTGTATTCATTTCATGTAACAGTGATTTTAAATTTTCAGGAACTCGATGTTGGCATCAAGTGGCCAAACGACATTTACGTTAACAAATCTACCAAAATCGGTGGTGTGTCGTTAAAGACGTCGATAATGGGCGATAAAGCTGTCGTTAATATAGGTATGTTCATATCTTCCTTCATTTTTGTCACTTAAATCAATAACTTGTCGATCAATCATGTCCTGTGGCTCCGTCAAGAGCATAAGGCCTCAATGAATGCACGCCATCCCTCTCTATTCAGTGCCAGGGCTTCAACCTCCCGCCATGTCCTGCCAACCATCCGTATTTCCTCTTCCACTGTCCTCCTCCATGTTCTACGAGGTCTACCTCTTCGTCGACAACCCTGAGGATTCCAATTCAGCGCCTGACGCTCTATCCCCCCCCCCCCCCCCATCTTTCCTCAGTGTGTGACCCAGAAGGCGGAGGAAGCTGCTAAGATAGGTGACTCTAAAACCCTTTATAGCATTACCAAGGAACTGTCCAAGAATGGTTTCCGTAAGAGTCAGCCAGTGAAGAGTAAGAAGGGGGAGCTTCTCACTTCTACTGACAGCCAACTTAGGAGGTGGGAAGAACACTTCAAGGATGTGTTTAATCCTGATCCGGGTGAGGGTTCAGTGGAGGAAATGCTCCCAGATGGCCGAGGCCTCATCCAACCCATAGATAGCCAAGTAAATGTGGAGCCTCCTTCTTTGGCTGACATCATGCAGGGCGCTTAGTGAGCTAAAGAACGGGAAATCTCCAGGAGTGGACAACATACCGCCTGAAGTGCTCAAGGTTGATAGCCACACTGCTGCCTGCATATTGCATCCTGTTTTGCAGAGGATATGGTTGGATGAAAACTTCCCTGAGGACTGGAGGAGGGGCATCATTGTTAAGATACCGAATAACTTGTAGTTTTGTAGAAATGATTAGCTTCTCTAGCTATCCATCGAGCATAACGTCAACTTTATTGACTTTATTTGTTGTCCGCAAATACTGCATCTCTCTACTTCTCCCTTGTACCCTTCTCAGTTCTTGTCCCGTCTCCGTCCGTTGCTTCTATAAAGTAAATCATTTTTTTCAATTAATAGAGACGTTTTGGTGCAGTTCACGCAACAACGTTGACGGTACCGTCTGGAGAAAAATGCAGACTGCGCATACGTGAAGTCTAAAATCGGTTCTCCTATACTTCTTTCCTTGACGAGTTGGCACTAACATAACCTTCCACATTTATAACACATTTTACCTATTTCTCATATTCCGTTTTTGGCATTGTACAAGTTTTTTTTGCACGTGGTAGCAATAACGAACGTCCGTGTTGTTCGTCAACAATCCACAAAATACAACTTCAACTCAATAACACAAACTTCAATCCACAATAACGACAGTATACAACTTCCAATGAATGTTGACGTCACGTTAAACGTGACTTCAACAGCCGGTAGCCTTGATGCTATTCGTCATGGAAATGTTAGCATCCAACTGCTCGCCTCAACTCGGCGACCACGGTTTCTTAGTCGTCGTCCACCAAAAAGTCTCTAATGATTTCAGTTTTTCTTTTCCTCTGCCCAAAAGTTTTAACATCCTATATCAATTCACCTGGATTATTTACCTGTTGCATTATCTAAAACTCACTTATTTGTGTAGTATTTACATACAATCCAATGTAATAGATAATAAATGTTAAATTATGCACTTTGTTTTATGAATACAGTAATTATCTTCATTTTATTATTTACTTTCTGTTTTATAATGTTAAACTTATTGTTTTTACCAGGTTGTGGTATTAATTTGAATAACAAACAGCCGACAGTTTGCTTGAACGAAGTCATAGCCAGTCTTAGCAAAGAGAAAAATGTCAAAATACCTGGTTTGTCGTTCGAAAAATACTTTTCCGGCGTTTTCAATAAGTTCGAACAGATATTGAATATGTTCAATGAAGGACGAATCGATGAATTCTACCAGTCCTATTACCAGTACTGGCTCCACAGGTAATTTTACTCTAATCATTAAATCATTAGAGTAGCTAATCATTAAATAGAGTCAGTGTCATAAAACCGGCTGCACGATGGCAAAAATCATCTTGAAACATCCCTGCAATGCTTTTAGCTGGAGGGACATGAATGCTTCATCTTTGGAATCGTCGTGTAAGGGAAGTGTAAACTGGGAAGGAGGTTAATTGTTAATCTATTTTCGTTTACATTACGTATGACTGTTAGACTTTCTGTCAAGCTCACGATCTTGTTCAACATTTCAAGACTATTGCGAATTTGAAGGGACAGCAAATTTGAAAGGATGAAAACTTGGTGTTGAGTTGCGAAATTCTGAACATGTAAATTTTGAACGGTTGAACTATTTGGATGATAATTAGGTATTTGAACAGGATGGTGACTTAAGTATTTCCCTGAAAGGGTGGTGAAGGGACCATGGACGAAGATCACCCGAATCCATTTCAGGCGTCTGCTACGACGTAACACCTGTGAATTTAGGGCTAACTTTTAACAGAGCAGAGTAGGTTTAGGACAGAGCGGCGGAATCAAGAGAGAGGAGCCCCTTGGGCTAGTCTGGGCTTATTTATACGGGTGTTTTGAGCCCCGTGTGGGATTTCCCATCCCTTACACGGTGAACGGAAAAACACATAATCCTCGATTCTTGGGTCGTCCTTCGACGGTTTATTGTTAACAATATGTTATATTAGAATTTTGCTGAGACGTTCGTCGATTGTTGCCAGTTGATAAGTGACTAAAAACGCTGCAAATTCTTTCACTGGGGTTTATTATTCAATTGGCTTGGTTCATGATTTGAATTTCTACTAAGCTTTGGAGTGTGCGTGTTTCACAAGTGATAGAGCGATTATTGAATTTCAGGAGGCACACAACTATGATCAACTGATTGATCCAAATAGGTATTTTGGTTGAGAACAGATTTACGTGCTCTATGCATGTCTCCTGAAATTCAATAATCGCTCTATCACCTGTGAAACAGGGACACTCCAAAGCTGAGTATAAATTCAAATCATGAACGCAATCCAATTGAATAATAAACCCCAGTGAAAGAATTTGCAGCTTTCATGCATATCAGAATGCTTCAACCCGTGTATCAGCTACAAAGCCTTTTAGGAGTTCACTCCAGTATCCACATTACTACATCACTAGGTTACTGATATCAAAACAATAATAAACCAAAATAACGCAAATGTTGGCACCATACATCTGGAATGGTTTGACCTACGGACCTGGGGAAGGGCTCATTCGATTCCTCATGGAAAGTTCTTCAAAAAGAGTCCAAATTTATCCCGCCTTGACTTTTTTTTGAGGTTTTTAGGGATTTTACAAAACTTTGACAACCCTTAATGGGCACTTTAAATTAAGTGAGAGAGCTGGCTCAAGGATTGGGGCGTCGCCGGACCAACATGGATTTTTCCTGAAAATTTCAGATTTTTTGCTTCAGCCGTTTGGAGAAATCGTGCGTACGGCGGACGGACGGAAAAATGTTTATTGCAGATTCGGATTCTACACCCTTTGAAACGTAAACCATGAAATTTTCAGGTGGGGTTAGAATTTTTTTTCAAGAGCGATTACAATGGTTTATTATTGAATAATAAACCAAAAATTGGAGTTGAAACTGGCAGTCCAGAACGCCTCTATCCCCTCCCCTTTTTAGTTCTACTGGTTCTGGTTCGATTCTGACCTGGTTCACGATTGTTTCTTCGGACAAACCTAACGTGTGTGCTCAATTTTGAAGAAACTCTCCTTACAACTTTGTAATGAGCTATGACCATCATTTAACTTTGTGACGTATTCGATGATCCCGTTGTCTCTGAATTTCAAACATAGTTCAAACTTACAATTACAGTCATGGCCGAATCTAAATTTCCATTACAAATTGGTTTCTGCCCGTTTTTTAGTGATTCCGAAGTTAGAGTCACTGAAGAGGACAAGTCCACTCAACTAGTGAAAATCACTGGGATCGACGCTTATGGATTCTTGACAGTACAAAATGCCAAAGGGGTGACGATAACCGTTCGACCGGACGGCAACTCTTTCGACATGATGACGGGGCTGATATCTCCGAAATTGAGCCAATAAGTGTTCTAAGATGCATCCAAGTACTCTTAATGGTTGTACAATAATAGCCCGTTGTTTTTTTTAGACTTGAAGCAAATTTTAGTCGTTGTTGATGTTCTGTGAAAAGCTTTTAAATGCTCTACCCTTCATGTATTTACTAGTGTTAGTGATCGCTTTTTTCCAAGTTTTATCAACGTTCATCCAGTAGTGAGGATTGTTACTTGCGAATTTCATGTGTCTTTGACGTTGTGGCCTTGTGTTTTGCCATTGACATTAAAAATTATTGTTGTGCTATGAATGTAAAAATAAATATTTATTGATGTTAAGATGGTTGGGATCAGAATAAATTGATTGAAGAGTTCATTATCTGACTAAATTGACAAGTAGATGGGCTTTTGGCAAGTTTGTTCTCTGTTTTGATTCTCTCATGTGGCATCTGATCCCATACTGTTTGTCGTGTTGGTCTCATATCACTATTTGTTGATCAACTTTGCCGGCATTATATATGATTATAGAGAGTTTTTCCTCCCCACGGTGGCAAACGGTGTTGAACGCAAACCTAGGGAAACGAAAGGCAGATGCTAATTTTTCAAGAGGTCACGTGGTCTCCTTGCGGTGTCTCTCCCCGTCGTCAAACGGTCTTTATCATAACCTGACATCCATGTTTTGATTTGGCCGCCAGCGAAGTTTACTTGAGTTATAAATTTGGCACATTTGGCAATTGTCACTCGCATTAGTATTGTGTCCCAAAATAAAACTCGTTTTTATTGAAAAATTAGCTGGTTATAAATTTCTAAATTACACTTAGGACTGATTCGGATAATGGGTGCTCCTGTCGGCATCTCTCGGCATTCTACTGTACTCAGTACAAGCTGTACTCTACGATACTCGTACATGTATTTCCTTATACATATGTACTACAAATGAGAGATAACTGCAAAATTGCAGAGAAAACTGTATGCACTACAGGAAAATAACCAACTTTCCTCATTGATCGGGGTGAATTTCGATCACCAGTGGCTAACAGGTTGCATTCAAAAGCAGTTTTGAGGTCGTCGTCGTCAATCAGCTCGCCGCAATATAAACCAATCAATTTAGCTTCCATCATAAACATTGCTTAATAAATAGTACTAAATAGAATTGAAAAAAGCAAAGACGATTGTGGAGGTTGAAAGAGTTGAGAGATTCTCAGGTGAAGAGGGCAATTATGGTTCCGAATGCACTCTAGCGGGATTTCATCCAACCATTTCGTCCACTCGCCTTCCCCGTCAATTCCTCGTGAATAGTATCGTTCCTTGTGAATAGTATCGTTTTTGTAAATTAATTCGCTACAAAAATCTGTGTGACAATGTCCTCCCAGTGCTCCGAGTCATTTTCTCTTTCTCCATTCAAGCTCAAGCTCCAAAGAGAGTGGAAAGAAGATTGATGGTAGGACGAAATCCCGCTAGGATGCAATCGAAACCCTCATTGCCGAAGAATCTGAAAGAGTTTCGAACTCTATAACACTGTTATCAGTGAAACCTTCCTTGAGACCATACGGTCTGAGCCCACACCGCTTCGAGCTCCGAGTTCCCAGTGTGTCCCGTTGTGAAAGGTCTAAGTCAGTCGACTACCACTAGGTTTCGCTAGTATCACACCGCATAATTGCACCGTACGGTCGCCGACCGCGGGGAGGAAAAACTCTCTTATGTGTTATGTACTTAACATATGAATATCATAGTTACCTCTTTTGTTTCAAACTATTTTAGTCATTTTACTTCGTTAGTCAATTGTAGTGATTGTGATATTTCCAAATATTTACTAATGTTTTTTTTAGAAGGAAGTACCTTTGAAAAAACCCCCAATTCTTTAAATCATCGTCTAGCTAAATCAGATTCTGATTTAGATGTTGACCTTTAATGATTCAAAGTTTTCGCATCCGCATAAACTTCTACTGATCCCCAGTGATTTCACCAAAATCATATGACAAGCGTTGAGAATTGTATACCTGAGGTCTGTGGACAGTCCGTTGGTACCAAAATGGGTACTATTCCTGCACGTTGTTCTATAGATCAATCAACTTTATGAGTTTTATATAGAAGACACAAAATAAAAAATACAGCCGTCTACCATCTTAGAAATGTTTAGATGACATTAAGAAGATTCCGAATCTCTTACTTTGGAGCGTTACATCTGTTTATTCATGTAGAGACGTTTCGTCCCGCAGCGGGGACTTCCTCAGTCTAACTATGTGTAACAACTAGCATACTTGAGGCATTGACATGTTGGTGGCACCACACATATCTTGTTGTTGGTTACTTTTAGCTCTGTATTTGTCGTTAAACTTTCCACTCCTGCCTGTCATGTCCTGTTTGGTCATAGTATCTATTGCTCAGTTGTTTAGTCCCCGCTGCGGGACGAAACGTCTCTACATGAATAAACAGATGTAACGCTCCAAAGTAAGAGATTCGGAATGAATGTGGTCACTCCACTACCCACACCCACTATTATTAAGAAGATTATGTCAAAACTCTCGTTTTCCAAATTCATGGTTTTGACGAGTCATAACAAATTTGAAGGTTTGTGGTCATTGCAACTTTTATAACCAGTCTGAGAGAAATTTACTTCCGTAGATCGTTTGAAGACTCTAAATCAGAAGAACAAAGAAAATAATTAACTGATCGCATAAACAAAGTTGCAAGTTGGGCCTATTAAATAAACCATTTTTAGTTCAATTTCCGTCTGACTGCTTTTGTGTCTTTTCTATAGAATGATCCGAGTTTCATTGTTTCGCTTTGGGCTGTTCTTAACCTCGCCCCATTGAATAGGCCTTGAGAGAAGTCTGCTAAGAGTTGCTTCATGAAAAGTTTGAAAACCTTTTGGATCTGAGACGAAATGAGGATATTATCAGGGTTCTTGGGAGGGATCGTTCTTCCCCTCCATCGCACAGTGGTTTTGTGCGCCAATCTAGCTGGACAAAACTGTAATTAAACGATAAAAACTTCGATCCAACGCAAAAAAATGTGTGTTATGGCTATAAATATGATTTCTAGGTTCCACATCCCCATTACCTCAATGACAGATGTCCTAATGTACTTTTTGCTTCTATAAAATGGTCAAAATTGACATTTCAACGTTACAGGGGTTCGGTATCTTTTCATGCCGAGTCTTGATGATGAAAAATGCTTAAATAAGCCATATTTTTCTGTATAAATACCTCCAAGTTGGGTAAACCAACTTGACAGTTTAAATGTGATTGAAGAATTTCTGGAATCGAGTTTCTCAAAAACAGAACGAAGAGTTTATATTGTCTTTTAATGAACAATAGTAGTCTCCACCAAAAGTCATACTTTTGCTTTTTCTACAGTAAGGGTTGTTCTCTCCCTCTTGAAAATAATAAAAATAATATTTGCGTTGGAAGAATAAGTTGTTTAAACTTTGAATTTATATGAAGATGAAGGAGGAACTTGAGATAATAAACGTTTTGCAAATGTTCAAACCATTAAGGCCAAAAGTATGAAGATTAATTTAAACAGCTTCTGCATCTCAGTGGGACATTTTCATGTTGCGATGAACAATTTGAATTAACAATTACTTGAACTTTTCAGCAAAAATGTTTAATGATGTCATAATGGTTTGGAATTTCAAATGCCCGTTGTTTAGCACTTTCCACCTTGTCAAAACACGCAAAAATGGGAGAAATTTCGTCTTCAAAACGGTATATCTCTTAAACCTGCAGCTTCTTGTTCAGTCCCGTCCGGAAATAACTCACGCTTATCGTGGTGAAAAGATCCGGGTGAACCGAGGTGGACCTCAAAATTCATAGACCAGTCACTTTTACTTCAACAATATCGTTACAAAATTGTTACTACATATGAGAACTTACAACCTACTTACTGAAGGGTTCTGAATCGTCTAGCTTTGAATGCTGGACATTCAAAGGTATGATGGGAGGCGGTCAGTTCCTCCTTCACACAATCTGCACACTGGATAACCTTTGTAGGCTCCAGTCCTGTCCAGATGTTTCCTGAAGGACCCACACCCAGTCACCATTCCCCCTAAGTCTCATTTTCCTTCTAGAGAGTTTTAGGGCAGCTGTAAAACTTCTGCAATGCCGAATACATTTAATGCCCACCACGGCGCATCAACTTCCTGTTAGCGTCTGCCCACCAAATGTATGTTGCCTCGTAAAATTTGCATCTCCATCGTTGCCTTGTTCCGTCTAAATTCAGCACTGCTTGGTGTCCTCCACTACACTGCATATTGATCGGCAAAATCCCATTGTCTTGCAGAAAACGAACTTGACCTCCTCGTGTAACGAAAAAAGTCCATGTTGAATTTCTGCGACCACACCAAGATATAGGTCTGACTTCATTACTATCTCTCCCAAACGACCCGATCACAAATGAAACCAATAAAGAAACATATGAATATATACGAGAAACATATGAAGAAACATATGCTCGAAGGCTGGCCATTGGTGGGCAGATAACCAAACCATTCCGCCGTGGTCATTTTCCTTCTAGAGTCAGTACAACAGTCAGACAAATGTGAACCGGTTTTTGGTCACCATGCTCTCTGACATTTATTACCATGCTCTCTGACAAACGGAAGTATGACGACCATTGCTCAGAATTCCAGTTGGTTGTAAGAGGTAACATTACTGTCTATCGCTGGAAAACGTCGTTTCTTCTTCAAATCTTTTGGTTTTGTCCATCCTTTGATGCGAGAACTTTGTGACAGGAGCGATGACTCCATAATCTGAATCGGTTCTTGAATGAGAAGGCAACTAACCATTACTGTTCGTACTGGTGCAGTTGTTTTTGAGTTGTTTTCCCACGGAACGGGTCGTGGTACCTACATGGAATAGATGTTGGTTACTTAATATCAAAATTCACATATCTAGTTTGAGATCTCATTTTAGTGATGCTTCGTCTTTGTTAGTTCGTTACTCTGACTTGCCTGGCAAGGCCTAATAGTTTTTACGAATCTTGTAACTAGCTCGAATATCTCAATAATGAAGTGTAGTAAAACGATTAATTTATATTTTTATATTTTATTGAAATCGTTGAAGTTAACGTATTGTTTCAAGTAGAAGGATTAGTAGAAATCTAGTTTGGAAAACTGGATTTCTGGCAAAACTATGAATAGCTTAAAATGAACGTTTTCAGAGGCAGGCATGAATTGGTTATGACTATTGTGTTATCTTTTACTGGGTGTTGTAACGACACCTCGAGTTTGATTTCATTTTATTGTGTTGGATAAAATGCTTGTTATGATTTATTTTTCACTTTTGAAAAGTCACTTTTCTTTCATGTCAAGAGTTGGAAGGATCGGATGAGTAGATTGCTTGGCATTGTGATTTGGATTACACAAATAATGTTCCCCTGAGAAATAATGGTAAAGATCAGAAAAAGCTGCTTAACTAGTTCTTAGGTGTTGGCGGGGAACAAATCATCCTGGAAAAAAAGGTTGGTTACAGCGGTTCGATTCCTAATCATGTCGAAACTGCGTCATTTCCCCCTGGGAATTATCATTCTCTCAGCAATAGCTATTTCCTTCGGTCTCGAAACACCACTATCCAATCAATTCAATCATTTTGAGGATGATGACGGTGAAATTGGTACTCCACTCCATTGTAATCTTTGCTGAGATTGGCTGGATTTCATTGTCAGTAATTTTCGCTAATTTGGTTTTTGGGGTCTCAACATTCATAGACCTGTTACATATCTAGGAAACAATGTTGAATAGCCTTAGTTGTATGGAATAAAACGAGTTCAGTCGGTCAAACATTGTGAATAGTTCAGAATAGGAGCTCAACGCTAACCTCAAACACAGCGCAAAGGTTTTGCATAGGCACTACATGAGTACCTTTATTTTTCGTATTTTACTCCAAATTGTTGTTTTACCCAAACTCGTCGCATTGCGCATAAATATTTTACCCAAACTCGTGGTGATTTTTACCCAAAACCTTGGTGTTTTCACCCCCTTTTACCCAAACCCGTGCGGCCCAAAGACGTTTTGGCTTAGATTGCCTTCTAAATCACTGGGTCTACCTCTAGCTAACAGGTCTTGAGAGTTTTCCAGTTCGTATGTCCAAACATTGGCACTTATTTACAAGAATAATCCTAGAATCTCAAAATATTTCTGTGCCCTAAGTAACAGGCTTCCAGAATTGAAAATACAACATTTTTTCTGAAAGATATTCATGCCTTAATGCAAAATTCCGGTTTAGCGATTATTTTGGACCTGGAAAGAACCGAAACATTAGATAGGTTATGTCTTTAGTTGAGAAGTAGACCACTTGAAATCCACCAAGTTTAACTGGCTGCGTTGGAGTGTTGTTGTATTGTACATTTAACCCATTCAGCGCTGACCCTGGGACTACCTACCTACTTTTTTCCCGTATTTTACCTCTATCGTATCCTAAATGTCGTTACAACATGTTTATAGTTCATTATAGATGAAACACTTCATTTACATAAGTTTTGAGACCGCGTCATGTACGTCACGACGCCAGCCAGGAGCGACAATCCAAGGTTGAGGGTTAGCCCTCAACGCCCTTACTCGCCCTGTGAATTTTACGATGTTCTGTTCCAAAAAATGCTACCATGTAACATCTAAGCTTGATAATGCTCAGAATATGGTTTCATTTGATTCAATGTTCCTAAATAACCATGGTTATGTGGGATAAATTGCAATAAAAAGGGGTACACACTTTTCAAAAAGTATTATGTAATATGTTCAAAATTTCCAAACACTTGGATACGAAAACGATGCACTCTGTTGAGTAACTGGGGACCTAGTGAAGGGATTTCATCAATGGCGGACTCCATAGAACGATTCCCCACGTCAGGGCTGTGGTTCAAAGTTTTTAGGTGGCAGCAGAGGTCGTCATGTATGTCACGTCACCAGCACTGAATGGGTTAAGGTTCATTGTCCTGCTTGTTATATAGTTTAGTTTTCACCCAGAAATTTTTCCCCAAGATAAAATTTGTTTCTCTCTATAAATAGTTATTAGTCCACCAGTAAAATTTCCTCAAATTGAGTAACTAAAAGTGAGTTTTGCTTGAAAATTAAGGAAGTAAAATTTACTACATTTAATGTACTACCTTGGGGTACCTGTGTTAAGTTTGTGGCCAAATCCAGAAAAATCTAGCTGAGCAAACTAATCTCCGCACCCTTCCTTTTCTTTTAAACTGTTCACCTTTATTTCTCTCCAACAGAGATACTTATTCTCTTCGAATAAGTTGTATTTTCTTCTATTGAGTGTTGAGATTATTACCAGATAAGTTATTTACAAATGGTATTCATTTTGATATAATATCATTTAAACTTGAGAAATGGAAGGATGTAGGTTCCTCTTAGAATTTAGTTGTACAACTTTGCTCTTCCAGATAGCCCATCATAATGGTACATTGTTGTTCATCCTATGTTTTCATATCATAAATTCTTCTATTGACTGTTGAGATAATTACCTGAAAACCTATCTACAAATGGTATTTATTTCAATATCAAATTTGAGAAATGGGAGAATATAGTTTCGTCTGTAGCAATCAGTTTTATAACTTCATCTATCAGATAGCCTATCATAATGTTACATTGTTGTGCTTTCTATGTTTTTATCTCATCATTCATCAATTCAGCCATTATTTTAAATTAGATATAAAGAACTGCTCGTATTAACTACTTGACGATTTCAGTTTTTTTTTACTAGTGTTTGTTCGTTATATATTTTTATAATTTTATTTATTCAATTTATATCTATGTGGGAGTAGTGGACATGTAGTGAGTTGGTTATTATTTACTTGTGTAGGTAGAGCTGGTTTCAATGGTTGCTTAATGAACATGAGATGTGCCTTTTAAGAGGATATTTAGTTGGAAGTTCAATAAATTTTATTTCAAAGTCTCTATGAAAATATTAAAATAGGTAGTCATATTGTCAGATATAATGCTAGTACTCGTAGAAATCCTGAAACTAGGAGCGGCTCTCTAATCTCTTTGGTGTGATCGATTTGGTATAGAGAAGCAGTATTTTATCTCCGCTACATCAATCAAGAATACTGATCAATAATTAGCAATTCTGACGTAGTAATGTTACATGTAATGTAACACCGCGTATTGTTGAAAATGTAACAGAAAAAGGTGGGGGAAAACTTTCTTCTCCTTCTTAAACAATAACTTTGTTCTATATCAACAAATTTCACCTGAACTTGTGTTCGAACTTTAACAATGTTAAACGATAAACACACTTTTCCTTTTTTGGTGTTTAAACACGCCATATTTGGAACATTCACTTCAGTATTTCAATGCATTTACCCAACCAATCCTTTGTACTAAAACCAGAGTATTTTCATGTTGTACCCATATTGTATATTAACATTTATGTTTACTCTATCCTGCCATTTGTTTCTCGATTGAACAAAATTTTTGTTGCTTACCCGTTGAATGGTGCTATTTTTACTCGTACCAATATCAAAAATAGGTACCCAATCTTCGGTATCTCGCACGTCTTGACAAATCTAATATTTTTTTAGGTTGTGCTCGATTTGTAATATTTTCGTAGAACTTCAAAATTATGTTCCTTAGATCACTTTAATTTTTCTTCTGAAAGGAACCCCTTATATTTTTTTGTCGTGTAACGACTATAAACTATTTATTTTCAGTTATAAACTTGTTTTTATTTGTATGCACTTAGTACATAGCTGTCAACTAGTTATTTTCAGTTATGTTTCTACACCTGAGTTAAAATGTGCACAACTGAAAGATAGTAGAGAGTTTTTCCTCCCCACGGTGGCAAACGGTGTTGAATGCAAACCTAGGGAAACAAAAGGCAGATGCTAACTTTACAAGAGGTCACGTGGTCTCCTTGCGGTGTCTCCCCTTGTTGTCAAATGGTCCTTATCATAACCCGACATCCATGTTTTGATTTGGCCGCCATTGTTCGTCAGCAAAGTTTACTTGAGTTATAAATGACGCTCACTCGAACATTTCAATCAGAGTAAGTTGCCTCGTCGTCAACACGGCTATTGTCACTCGCATTTGTATTGTGTTCCAAAAAAACTCGTTTTTATAGAAAAATTAGTTGGTTATAAATTTGTATAATACACTTAGGCCTGATTCGGATGATGGGTGCTACTGTTGGCATCTATCGGCATCCTACTGCACTCAGTACAAGCTGTACTCTACGATACTCGTACATGTATTTCCTTATATACATTTGATTTCCTTATATAAATGTACTACAAATGTAGAGATAAATGCAAATTTGCAGAGAAAACTGTATGCACTACAGAAAAATAACCAACTTTCCTCATTGATTGGGGTGAATTTCAATCACCAGTGGCTAACAGGTTGCATTCAAAAGCAGTTTTGAGGTCGTCGTTGTCAATCAGATTGCCGCAATATAAACCAATCAATTTGACTTCCATCATAAGCATTGCTTAATGAATAGTACTAAATAAAATTGAAAAAAGCAAACAAGATTGTGAAGGTTGAAAGAGTTGAGAGATTCTCAGGCAAAGAGGGCGATGATGGTTCCAAATGCACTCTACCAGGATTTCATCCAACCATTTCGTCCACCCACCTTCCCCGCCAATTCCTCGTGAATAGCATTGTTCCTTGTGAATAGAATCGTTTTTCTAAATTAATTAACTACAAAAATCTGTGTGACAATGTCCTCCCAGTGCTCCGAGTCATTTTCTCTTTCTCCATTCAAATTCAAGCTCCAAAGAGAGCGGAAAGAAGGATTGATGGTTGGACAAAATCCCGCTAGAATGCGCTCAAAACCGTCATTGCCCTCTTTGCCGAAGAATCTCCTGAAAGAGTTGTGAACTCTATAACACTGTTATCAGTGAAACCTCCTTGAGACCACACGGCCCGAGCCTGGCTTTGCTTCCACGCTGCTTCGTGCTCTGAGTTCCCGGTGTGTTCCCAATGCACAAGGTCTAGGTCATTCAACTGCCCCCAGGTTCGCTAGTATCACACCGCATAATCACCGTACAGTCACCGATTGTGAAGTGGAAAAACTCTCTAGTGCGTTGATAACATACGGTTAGAAGATGTGTAATTACTAAAACAAACACCAAGTAAATTTCTAACGTTCATTAGATTCGATTCGGATGGTCAATTTTATCCGTCATTCTCTCACTAATCCATTGTTTACACAGTAGGCTCACGTTAATCCTGACAGAAGTGGTTCAGATTACTGATGACATCAAATTTCCGGGTGTCCCTTTTAAAAGAACTAATTTTACTACAATAGGTAGCTATTAAACTAGGAAGAACGTAAGGTTGAGGGTTTCCACTAGGTTTTTCTGTGATTTCTGAAACTCGTATGAGGCAGAAAAGACTAGAAGAATTATGTTATGTAGCCACTATTATTAATTTATACATTGATGTAACCCGTCAAGGGTCACCAAACTTTGGGAGTCTTTCTACAACTAATCTCTGTTCAAGAGTGTCTCTCAACTTTTTTTTGTACTCCGCTAAAATAGTTTTTTTTTTCAATTTTAAGATATTTTTGTAATTTCTACTAATAACTCCCTTGAACTACTCATTGAAATCAATATTTTTCCATTAAAATTATGGATAAATCGATGAATCCAAGGGAGATTGAGGCAAAAGACAAATCTACGTAAATTATACCCAGAACGGTCACTTTTGTTCACGAAAAACGATTGTAATCTGGTTAAAATGCGGAGATTCATTTTCAGGGCTACCAACTCTCAAGAACTAAATTCAATTTTTTGTCTCTTGTTAGGGCACTTAGCTTACATTAATTATAAATCAGAATGTTGGTTTAATAGAACTTCTGATGCAGTAAAATCACAATTTAGGTGCACCACAATTATTCAAACAAAACAGTAGAGCTAAAAATACATATATTGGGCAGATATCTGATCAATTAAAAACATTTCTCACTCAAATTCGTTCATTATGTTATGCTGATGGTATCTTATTTGTTCAGTGAACAGGATACGCAACCAGTCTGAAAGTACTACATTTGTTGGATTAACGTGACCCTAATTTAGTAAAATTTAAGTTCACATAACTAATGTCACATATTTACAAACATATTGATATATTTTTTTCGGTGTAAAGGCAATAGGATGTTTGTTTGGTGTATTGTGAACGTAAATTTGTTACCCTAGTCCTGTTCACTGCCACAATAGAGATCAGTAGAAAGTACATGTTCTGAACTGTGTTGTTTGTCTGACCCTGTTCATCCATCTTGCGCGGTGAGTCTATCGCGAACTTCAGAGAAACAGTGTTTGTTAGAGGGAAATACCAGGGCTTTATTGGAAGAAAAACTAAAAATATGTCCGTTACATAAGGTTTTTTGAATCTCCAGCGGTCAGCAATGTGTTAATAAAACCTCGAATAAACATAGGCTTTAATAAAATGAAAGCGATACATGAACATGGAATGAATTAATAAATTATGAGAGGAGATTGAAATTGTGGTTGTTAGACTTGCTGTAGCCATGTGCCTAGGTATGAACACGTAGTAATAATAATATTATTACTACGTGTTCATTACAGTAATATTAATTATATGACATTAAATAAATTAAATGATTTAAATAAATGAGATTAATGGGTCAAACCTCGAATAAACTTAGGCTTTAATCAAATAAAATCGAGATATACTTATGAACATAGAATGAAATGAATTATGAGAGGAGATTGAAATTGTGGTCGTTAGTCACGCTGTAGCCATGTGCCAAGTGAAACAATGCCAAATCGTTTAGCTTAGACTGTTTGACTTATTACCTAAAAACTAACTGAAAGATTGGTAAATTATCTAAGAAATACGTTAGCAAATGAAACCATGGAAATATGAAAGGGGGAAAATCTTGATGAGCTGAATTTTGAAATAATAAAGCAAATTGTGAGAGCCGATATTTGATTGGTTCTTACTATCCAACTTTCCCTCGATCCGAAAGGTGTCTTTTTGGTCTAAAAGAAGTTTTTAGTGTGAGAGGAATAGTCGTTGGTTCCAGGAAGTATATTCTTGCCCCAGGAGACAATGTAGGTTGTGTTGGGATGAGATGAGTGGCGGTACCAGGTACGTGCTCCGGCCCCACCAATTGAATTGGGTAGGTGTATGCAGGTATGTTCATATTGATGGCCCCAGTTGCGTACAATTTCCCCAACAATTTGAAGGTTAGATAGAGAGGAGGATGCGTCAGGATTCCTAGATGCGTGTCTCTGTTTCAGCTAGAGAATCTGAGCAAGAAAAAAGGTAAGGATAATTTACTGTTGTTCCCAGGCGCATGGGTCCCCCGCAGCAAGCAAATGTGAGTGAGGAAACTTAGGTAGGTGATTCATCGTTGGTCCCAGACGCGTACCTCTGTCCCAGCAGGAGAATTTGGTAGGTTTGAAGAAAGAGAGGTGGTGATTTGGAACCGACCAGATAGTTAGTTCAATGCTAGAAGTATTTAGCATGCTACTGTGAAAGGGTTTGTCAAAAACAAGTTGGTTGAGAGTAAACAACTGACTCGAGTGTCCACTGGGACTGCCTCATTCGTACCTGTGGCTAATGCCTTCTATAAGGGGTATCTCCCTCCTTTCCTGCTCCCTGGAAGGGGTGCGGTTCCTTTGAAGGGATGATAACCCTTTACCTTAGAGAAAACCCTCCCTCCTCGGTGTGCTCTATTTTCCCAGGATGACTTTAATTATGTACATTAGAGGTGGTTTCCCACAGAAAGGTGTTGAAACCTAACACAACTTGAACCCTATCAGACTTTTTACAGCAAAGTATTTGGTGTGTTTGATAAAGTAGAGGGTCTCGAGGCTCTATGAAGCTCTCCATTCTGATGTTGATGGTACTGAACTTTGGTCTGAGGTGGGCTGGTCAATTTTTCATGTAATCAAGGATGGTTCCAGATGACCCTATTGAATTCGTTCTATATGTTCTAGTATTAAAAAATTTATTCCGTAGTAATTTCATTCTTTCTACGACCTGGAGTAAGAAGTATTCTTGGGAAGGGATAACATTATTTCACAAACAACAAGAGATGGGACAATGGCATGAAATATATAATTATCTTTTATGGAAATGAAGAAAGTTATTTTGGGAAAAATGGGACATCATTGTTAACTAGCTTTTTGCACCAAGGATATGCACTGGTGTGAGCAGGCATATAGCGTCAGCCCTCGGAAGGGGCAACTAGTCCATTCCATCACTTCCTTGTACATTATTCAATACCTATCATTAAATTTACTATTGACAATCAACTGAGTTCACTATTTGAATACCAATAAATGCCAAAAATCCATGGACTTACATACCCCGAGTTGATAGCGGATCGCAGGTCAATATTCGTGATAGTTCCAATTATAGAATTAAGTGACGAACGCACTACAACTAAATAAACTTTGGCAGTAACATGTTGATGAAACTGAAATAGCAATAACCGAAGTTTCGAGATTGCCAAATCAGTTTGCCTGTGACTACAATGTTGAAACTCTTTTGGTCTCTTTTTTTATAGCTCTTTCGCTAAATGGCATTCGATAGTTGGAAAATTATATAACTCTACTTCGATGGAGGTGGTGTAAGCTCTTAACAAAATTTCAAGGGAAGGAAATAATTCAATAAAATGAAACTTTGGTCATTTGTATTTCATTGTTTCCGAGTTTGAACAATGTTCTCTTTCACAGGGTTGTCAAAGATGTCTACTCATTAAATATCGTGCATAGGTATACTTGTAACACTCCGATCTTAAAATCACGCAATCGATCATCTATCCGGGTAAGCTTTGCCTGTTATTACAAACTTAGACTGTGAGAAAAGGTTGACAAATAACAAGATTAATTTCAAGCTAATCTGGATTTTTTAAAATTTGAAAATCTGAATAGATAATCAAAAATAGACGATCGAGGGTTCAAATTTGAATGTTGACTAGCATTTTCTGTTTTTTCTGGAATGTACTAAATGATTTAATTCCGTACCCATCAGTTGTTCAAAATAGTAACTCAAAATGACAGGTGATAGAGTTTCGCGAGTTATTCCTTATTCTCAATCAATCGAGATAGTAGACATTGTAGGGGTATCCTTTACTATATTTATTCAACTAGGTAATGGCTAATTTTTCCACAATTTTATTGTGGGAAAACACCTTCAGTGATTAAATTATTCTATTCCCTTCACGATATATGTGTACTGATATGGGTAAGGGTTACTAAAGTGATATCTGGGCTGGACAAAGCTATCCATGCCATAGCTATCCATTACAAGCTCTTTGAGTTGGTCATTGAGGACTCGGATTTTACCCCTCCCAACAACACTCAGTCATACAAGTACCAAGATCAGCATAATGCCAGTCACGTATGTGGCCATACCAGCTAATTAGCAAGAAGGGGGTCAGACAAGGAGCTTCTTTGAAAGGAAGGGATCCCATCTGAACCTAAGGATGAATAACCATAGAGCTTCCTCCTCTATGAATTCCATAGAGTCAGACCCAGCAACGCATGGTCAAGCTTCAACGAATGCTTTGGGGACAAGGTGTTGAAGGAGATGCCTGAAAAAACCAACGACCGGCTACTCCAACAGTCTGGCACTGAGTTCAACTCAGCATTCTGGACTCAACCTTACTGATTGATAACAGCCAACTAGCTACCAAGAAACGTTGGATACAAGTTCCACATAATATCCAAAAACACTCTTCATTCTTCTAATTTGACAAAGGCAAATTCGAAATATCAAAAAACATCCTCGTTATTTCTGTCTAATTTCTGAAGGTTCTAACATTTTTAGGGAATGCTGCTTGTGTCTCATATGGGATTTGTTTTGCGTTTTTCCGCTATTTGAATAGTAGTACGTTATTTGGAACAAGTTTTTCAACCAGAACATTGATAGCAAACGTTTTTTGGACATATATATGTCGGGAGGAAGATCGTATACGGTGACAATTCTTTCCCAATTATTCATTTTCTTCCCCTTCAGACGACATACCTGCAAAAGTTGGTAACCCTGTAGTCCCCTACTCCTTTTTTTCGAAGTGGGAGTCATGAGACGGGTTGATCAGTTCTCTTTTGGAAACACGAATACAAGTGCTTTCGTTCAAAACCTAACAACTTCTTTTATTACTTCCTTCAAACCCTACATATAATTCAGCATAAAACAATGTAATATAATAATATAAAAATGGAAAATTTGTTCTTTCGATCTTGATTGGCACTTGGCGTGTTTCACAGGTGATAAAGCGATGTGAGGTATGATCAACTGTAATTGAAATTTACCACACGTTTTTTAATCAGTCTTTGGCTGTGAGGTGGTAATAATTCATTTTGCAAATTTACCACACGTTTTTTAATCAGTCTTGACAGTCTTTAAATTCCAGGTAGAACGATGAGGGTCATCAAAACCAGCGTTGTGTTGTTTCTAGTCTGCACGGCTGTTGTGTCAGGGGCCAGTACCAAAGGGCCCAAGACTGTTTACACCACAGATTCGCTAGTGCACTGGCTGAACGAAGTTCTTAGCAACTATTTCTCGTTCTACAATAAATTGTTGAACCTTCTAAAGCAACCCAAACCTGAAGCCTTGGATGCGGCGGTTGACGAAATGATAAAACAAAACAGGGTGAACGACGAAGCCCTCATGAAAATCTTCATGCACAGAGAGGCATTATTGGGTAAGTTAGAGATGGTTGGATGAGAGGTCCTTCAAATTACCTCTACCTAGCTATGTAATACAACCATTAGCTATTGATACAGTTTGATAGTTATTGATTTCACTGAATGAAAACCCCCAGAATCACAATAAAATTAATTTGAGTACCTAAAATGATTTGTAAAAAAGAGCAAAACAGTAAAATAATGGGGACAAATCAGAAATATTTTAAGTTTTGGAGGTTCCAAAACCCAAGATGGTATGTCAGGAATTTTTTGAGTTGGTTGAAGCAACTATTGAAGTTGCGCAGACTGGAATTGGTTGTTATAGGTAAAACTCTCACTATTTTCTATGCGTTTTCCATTTTGTACCTGTTTGGTTTTGGCCCACTGGAGGTTTTACTGAATACCACAGCTTAATTTTTGCTTGTGATAATCAAACAGGAATTAGTTAATCATTGGTTAAGGTCGATGTCTAGAAAGTAATTGTAGTAAATGTGTCCATATAGTAGTTCTAAGGGTGTGACTCCTATTACTGAATGGATGGAGTTACACGTTACAATGCCACCATGGTCTCTTTCGAGAACTCAGACCTACAATTAGAATTTAAATATGTTCTATTAATTTGGAATGTTCCAACAGAGAGTTAAAGCTTGGGTGTTACGAAGAGGTAAAATAGATTTGGATTTTGTGGGTAATTCTTTAACTAATGACCGGTGGAATCAGCTTCATTATCTACAGTAATGTAGACAGGCAATCCATGGTGTGACAAGAATCTTGTCAAGTTATTTACGATTTCACGACTGTTGTAAGATTTTATTGAATAGGCTTGGGTGTGTATGATGAACGTATCAATGATGGTGAGGAATTTCGATTTTTCTAGCATCAAGAGGTATCTCAAGTGGTTTGGTTGTGAGAGAGGTGATTTCAAATTTCGGCTTAATAGGCTTGCGGTTGTGTTTGCAAGAAAGACAAATTTCACAGCTATTTATGAAAGTGGTGATCGATTTGTGCATGTTTGACCAAAAGTAGTGCTTGTTTTTTTTTTTTTTTCAAGTACAGGCATCATTAATCCCTCCATGGGAGTCAATCAATCAATCCACTCATTGACTGAAGTTGTGGTTCCTGTAGCTTTCATGCCAAGTCCTCCACTGAGTCTGCAATAGCTAAATTTCAGTTTCATCGACGTTGCTTTTGTTATTCCCACTTTGTGAGGAACGTCTTGCATGTACAAGTATAATAATTAGCACAGAAAGCTGCCTTGAAGTACATCATTGCTGCTTTCATGCTTGGGACTCATCCTCCACTTAGACTCTGAAAAATCTGTTGATTAGTAGGAGAGGGGAATTTCTCAAAATAGATGACGTAACATCCCACTCTACTTGTAAAATGGATTTTCGTGTCAAACCTTATCGAAGGCCTGGGATAGGTACGTCCAGAACTACTGTACTACAAAATTTTGTTCTGTCTTGCCCAATCGAATAATGCTTCCTCCTGAAGCCAAATTGATGCGCAGATAAAAGGTTCTTTTCTTCTATCGTACTAATCAGTCTTGTCTTAAGTAGCTTTTCAAGTAGTTTTGACATCACTGGGAGCAGTAAGATAGGTCTATACGACTGGAATTAGTTGGATCCTTCTAGGAGGAGTTACGTTGTGTTTCAATACTTGCTTAGTTGATGACTTTTAATGTGTAATGGTTCACCCAACGGTAATCGTTACTAGTTTTAATGAATATTATTCCCTTTACTTCTTGCCATTTAATATGTCTGTCGTTACCAATTTGAAGATTCAGTGAGTATTTTCCAAAATGTTATTTTTTGCCACTAACTAGTCACGATCTAGTTGACATTAATCACATTTTGTGGTGATGACTAAACATGTCCCAATTTTTCATGCATAAATTTGATTTAATTTCTATAAAAGATAATTTATTGCGTTGTTTTGAGTGGGGTTTCTTGTTCAAAAGTTGTGTGCCCATCTTGCAGGAACTGATAGAGACGGCATTTCTTGTTCCCTCCAAAAATGAGTTACAACCCATCTGGAAATTCAGCTTTTCTGTGTTCTTGTTGATTTATCGTTGATAGGCTCCAAGATATTTCTAAAATAATAGTGATGAAGTCGCAGGGAAAAGGTATATACTGGAAATGGCTCGTAGGTTCCCATAGGTGCTTGGGAATAAACACCACAAATCTCAAAATGAGCCCATTTGCTATTGCCCCTTTTTCACAGACTTCCTCAATTACTCACCAAGAACAATGATTTTCCGAGGTCTATCAGTTCGATATCATTCAAATTCAGAAAGTGCGGATACTACATTTTTCTTCTTCTTCTTCTTATGTCCTTGCACTCCTTGAGGAGCATATGGCCTCTACAAAATTGCGCCATCTCGTTCAGTCGCTGGGCAGCACCTTCACCTCCTGCCACGTCTTTCCAGCTCCTCCTGAGGAGTAGAAGCCTTGAGGATTCCAATCCAATGCCTGCCGCTCCACAGATTCTTCATCTTTCCTCAATGTATGGCCAATCCAGGTCCATTTCCTCCGGCGTATCTCCATTGATACAGGATTTTGATCGGTTCGTTCCCAAAGTCTCTCATTGGAAATGACCTCAGGCCACCATACTCCGAGGATTCTTCTCAAACATCGATTTATGAATGATTGAAGCTTGTTGGTCAGGACTTTGGTCACTCTCCGCGTTTTGCAACCATAGAGAAGAACAGACTTGACATTCGTGTTAAATAGGCGCAATTTGGTCGTCAGCGAAATGTTCTTGTTTTTCCAAATTGGATACAACTGAACGAATGAGCCATTTGCTTTCCTTATACGGCTTTTAATGTCTTCATCTGTTCCCCCTGATGCGTCTACATTGCTGCCAAGATACTGGAACGAGTTTACAGCCTCTACCTCCTCTTTATTAACCCTTAAGCCTTCCCGTGGATGTTACCCCGGATCTCCTCGGTTTTTGCTACGTTTATACGTAATCCAGCCGTGGCAGAGTACTCATTAAGTTTCTCCATTTTGTGCTTTATATCGCTGAATCTGTGAGCCAACAGGCAGACGTCGTCAGCATACTCCAAATCCTCCAGACGGTCCCAAGGACCCCACTGCATACCTCTTTTCCCTTCTCCCAATGTTCTCCTCATCAAGAGGTCAAGAACAATTAGGAAAAGTGTAGGGGACAGGACGCATTCCTGCCTGCACCCAGAGCGGATAGAAATTGTGAAGAAAGGCTGCCATCATGGATCACTTGACAGGTGTAACCATCATACAGGCCCTGGAACAGCCTCAGTATCTTTCCTGGGACCCCGTACAACTCCAGGGTTCTCCACATTACGACTCGATTGACCAAATCAAAGGCTTTCTGGTTGTCCACAAAAAGTGCATACTTTGAAACTCTGTGCTTTGCTCTAGGATAATACGAATAGTGTTGATTAAATCAACATATCTCCTGTGCCTCCTGAAACTAGCCTGTACGTACTATACTACATAGCTCTCCCATTTTGGCAGTCATTTTTCTACCTAATGTACGAATCAATCTTTGATTAATCAAATAAAGTCAACCCTCATTAAATCCACGTTCAATAAGTTGTTACACGTTAGGGGTGTAACCAGCGACTTACGTTTGAACACTTTCTTGGTGACAGAAATGTAAATCTTACTGGGTTAGATTGACCTTGTGTGAATTATCTTGACTTGAATTAAAATGGAGTACTTGAACCCTTCTATGAAACTGAAACTATCCCATGTGTACCGCAGATTCCGGTAGAGTCGACGAGTTCGTTGTATTGAAGAGATTGTGGCCAGTTTTGGAACAGGTAAAGGAAATTACTACATCTCTGAAACAGGAAATGATCTCTATTAACTCGGACTCAGGAACGCTTAGCAAAATTGATGCGTTCGTTCCAGTTGGGAAAGGTAAGAATTAATTTCCTGCCGATATATTTATTTGTACTTCTAGTCTACCTGGATAGCTGCTTCACAGTGAGAAGATAGTGTTTGATATTCACAGTGACATTGATTGATAGTGTGATGGATTCAAGGTGGATTATAGAGAAATGGAACATGTAACACGAGGATTCCCGTACAGTAGGCCCAAGCTAGCTGCGCGCGGTCTTCAAAGCAGGCGGGAAGGCTGGGGGCGAGGTCTAAAAACATCCGCCGCGCCTGAGTGACATGACTCACTCTAGCCATTTCCCTCCACCTGCTCCAGCGTGGCGACACCTCGGCATTACTAATAGAATGTCAGCAGGATGGCTAGTACACTGGTGGCCGTGCGCTCAGCTTGCTTGGGCCTACTGTACCTAGTAGGGCTTTAACGTTTTGCCCAGCTGGGTTACAAGTTTTTTGTCCGGTTGAAAACTGCCAAGGAATACTCAAGAGATCGATTCTATAGCTTTTCCAAGTCGAATTGAGAATTTTCCAAGTCGAATTGAGAATTTTCCAAACCCAATTGAGATTTTTCCAAACCAATTTGAGAATTTTCCAATCTAAGAAACTTTCACTACTAATAAGGAAGACGCATTTTTGTTTTTGTTGACTTCAATAGACCAGCCAAACGCAGAGTGGCCTCGATTTTTTCTGTTCTTGACAAGACCGTAATTTTTATGAAGCATTCTTCGTTCATTTTGTGTTTTTGATTTCAATGTTAATTAGTTCTTAAAGTGCTATTCTTTCATTTTGCTTCACTAATTTTGTTTTCATAAAAGTTTTGGATTGCCTTAAAAAATTGTCAATTCGGTTTGGAAAACTCCCTCTTCCTTTTTAGTAGTGAAAGTTTCTTGGATTGGAAAATTCTCAAATCGACTTGGAAAATTCTCAATTCAACTTGGAAAAGCTATATTACCTTTTTACAATAAAAAGTATCTCCTGAACATTTTTTTAAAGCTTCGTTTAGAAATAACACCTTTTCTAGTGTACTACAGGCGTTCATATTTTCAATGCTCAATAAAATTACATTACTTCGAACGTAGTAACTTATTTTGGTACTGTACAATACGATACCTAGAAGCCGCTTAATTTTTAATACAAGGCGACCTTATGGGCTTTAAAAGATAGATTATAACTACTAGGATTTCTCCCTTCAGGTCAGCTACCTTAACGTTGGTTTTTCCCAGTTTAGTACTATTAAAGCTCATCAAGTTTCCTCGACACATTGGTCCGAGGTCATTGGCATAAAGGGGGCTTACAGCGGGAAATATTAGTATTAAGCGTACTTAATAACTAATAATAAAAAGGTAAAGCACTCAGAAATTCCCAACTTTTGTCCACCTAAATTGGTGATTTTGCTGTGTGTGCTACGGTTCGAACGTAATTTTTATAGTAATTAATTAATGAAGTATGGACTTAGTTACATAAATACGCAGTGTGCTTATCTCCATATTACAATTCCTTGCCACTCAGTTTTAATTGGTACTTGAATGTCTTTTCAGCGAAGAAGAAAGATAACACTGATTTCAACGTTACCCTGCTGAAGGAAATAGTAAAAACATACGAGGTGGCTATCGTTGCGATTAGAAACTTCCTGTTATTGAACAAAGACGTCTTTGAAGAGAATCTTGTAACTGAGTTTGCAAACCAAATCAACGCATTGCATAAGAAATCATATATACTTATGGCCGGATTCGACGAAACGGGTGAGTACAGGCGAATTTTAATTGTGAAACTTGTATAAACATGTTTCAAAGCTGCCTTGTTCTATCAAACTAAATTCCAAACGTTAAATGGGGGTGTCGTTTCTTAGTAATTTTAAACGCACAATCGACTGGGACAGGTTGCACATCCATAGACGTTCCCCTAAGCAAGTAATCGAAATTTCTGGACATAAAAGTGACCCCCCAATCTTCTTAAAGACAACAGCAATCACGCATCATTAAAAAAAAAAACGCTGCAAATTCTTTCACTGGGGTTTATCATTCAATGGGCTTGCGTTCATGATTTGAATCTGTACTAAGCTTTGGAGTGTGCGTGTTTCACAGGTGATAGAGCGATTATTGAATTTCAGGAGGCACACAAATATGATCAACTGATCAATCCAAATAGGTATTTTGGTCTAGAACAGATTGACGTGCTCTATGCATGTCTCCTGAAATTCAATAATCGCTCTATCACCTATGAAACACGCACACTCCAAAGCTTAGTAGAAATTCAAATCATGAACGCAAGCCAATTGAATAATAAACACCAGTGAAAGAATTCGCAGCGTTTTTTATTTTTTTTAATGGTTATCAGAATGCTTCAACCCGTGTATCGGCTAGAAAGCCTTTTAGGAGTTCACTCCAGTATCCACACTACTACATCACTACGTCACTGATATCAACACAAAAACAATAATAAACCGAAATGACGCACCATAAATCGGGCCATAGATCGAGAATGGTTTGACCTACGGACCTGGGGAAGGGCTCATTCGATTCATCGTGGAGTGTTCTTCAAAAAGAGTACAAATTTAGGTCGCCTTGACTTTTTTTGAGGTTTTTAGGGATTTTACAAAACTTTGACAACCTTTAAAGGGCACTTTAAATTAAGTGAGAGAGCTGGCTCAAGAATTGGGGCGTCGCCGGACCAACATGGATTTTTCCTGAAAATTTCAGCTTTTTTGCTTCAGCCGTTTGGGAGAAATTGTGCGTATGGCGTTCGGCGGACGGACGGAAAATTTTTTATTGCAGGTATGGGATTGGCGAATTTCCTGCTAGAAGTAGCCATTTTTAAGCCCTTTTGGATGCTTAAAAAGAACACTATTCTATCCTGAAAGTAAAGTAAATTTGCTAAACAGCAACTTTTTTTTAATTTGTGATGCATCTTTTCTTCTCTTTCTTCACGAAGACCTTTTTAGCTCGAAAAGGATGGAGCGTGGCTTGCTTTTTGGGACAATTTTGACAATCAACCCACAGCTATTAAACACTTCTGCACTCAGCAGCCAGTCCTAAGCCTAGAGATGGGCAAAATATATCGATCTAAGAAAAGATCGATCTTGTTCCGATTAATCGATTTTTGAATCGATCTGATGGAGGTCGATTTTTGTAGAAGATCGATCTTTTCTCCTCGATCTCCGATTTCGATCTATACCGTTTTGCGCAAGAACTCTCTTCTGAACAACAATATTGCAATATTTAAGTAGAATTAAATAATCTTATTTTTGGTCTCCCTTCTCACATCACTTAAAGAAACCTCACTCAGGGACAAAGGTATGGAGTGGCAAGGGGTCCGATCAACCGTAGAGCTGTTGGCAGGAAATTCTTACCGCCTTGTGTTTTAGCGGCGTTTTACTGAGCTTGTGTTCACTGTGTCCTCTTTAACCTAACCAGCGGATATGCCGTATTGTCATTGATCACCTAATCTTATTAGTATTTTCATTACAACTTATCGAATTATTGGAAAATGTAAATTTGTGAATGGTAAGATTGGTATTTTAGGAATAAAATGCCGTATCGATTAGGTTTCTTAGTGCCATATTAGAGGAGAAATATTAGTTGAAAGTCGGAGGCTCATTTTCCCTTGCCACTCCATACCTTTGTTCCTCCCTGCCTCACTTGCCTGTAAAGCTGGAGTCTCTTACTGTTAATGAAATAAGTAAGCATTATATTTCAGTAAGCTACTTATAGCCAACAATAGAAACTACGGTACAATCTGATCTGACTAAAGATCGATCTTTTACGTCCGATTAATCGATCTTGAGAATCGAAAATTTGCGATTAATCGATCTCCAGAGATCGATCTTTCCTTCGATCTGCCCATCTCTACCTAAGCCTGGATTGAGTGTGAAGCGTAGTAGTGTCTGCTCATCCCACGCCACCGTTTCATTGCATGAAATCATCATAGGCGGCTCTAGACTGATTTTTCTGGGGGGGCTAATGGGCTATAGCGCCCGTTATATATATTTAAATATCTAGATAAATATTATATTTTAATATATAGGTACATAACATATATTTTTTGCCACACTACTGTGTAATTACCTGTTTTCTATACTGTACTGCTTAGTGACAGCCAGTGCTGCCACCTTAACCGTTGCGACAACTAGTTTGTGCTGCAATCTAGCATTCCCGGTGAAACTAGATGAGCCTATAGGCTATCTGGCAAACAAGCGTTCGGCAACAATTCGACCTGAGAATGGTTGATTGGTAGCTAGGTTATGTGTATAAGGTTGTGTACTGCGTAAATATGTAATTGCCATAATTTAAACTAATAGTTAATTTTACAATTATTGTTTAATCTTTGTTTAACTGACACTATGTTTAATCGGATTCAATTAAAAAATATGTAGCTTTTTAACTAAAAAAATCAAGGTTACTTGGATTAGGTAGGCTATATAAACTTTAGGTTGTCTGACAAATCTAGGGGGGCTAAGCCCCCCCCCCCTTTAGCCGCCTATGGACATCATTATTTTTTTCTTAACCGAATTCAAATATTGGTGAGAAATGCAAGCCTTACAGGGTCATCCCAATGTCCAGAAAATCACTGTAGTCCGTTGGTTATAATCTTCATTTTTCTGTTCAGAAAAGTTACTAAGCATTAACAGTTTCAACCATTTTAATCCAAAAGCTCAGGGGAAAATCATTCTTATTATGTTATTATTTTAACAGTTGTATAACATGAACAAAGCTGGTACATATTGCCCTCTAATTTAATAAATAGCAAACACATTAGCACGGTTGTGATTATTAGAATAGTTGCTGGCAGATCTTGTCAACGTTTAACATGATCGAATATGAAACTTTTTTTTTTCAGTCAACCAGAAGTACACTTTCCAACCGCTTCTTGAATCGCACCTTCAACGAATCGGATTTCTATCTTCAAACCTTCTTACTGCAATGCGGTCAATCTACAGAGTCGCAATGAAATTTTCCGAGGCTAAAGCGATGCAAAAGAATCAAACTAAAAAAAAAGTTGCTGTTCATTGATTCAAGGACATTATACCATTTGTTTCGATGAATTGTTTTCTTGTACATAACATTGGTTTCACATTAATTAGCCATATGTACGTTCATTTTATGTGAACAGTTTATTTAGTGTTGCAATATGTTCGATACAGCTCTTGAAGGTAATTCAATACATAATGTGGAGGTTGAGAGCTCCTTTGGATATTGTCACATTCATCCCTAACTAACTGTAAGCGTTACTTACTTACTTATTTCCTATGGCTCTTGGTCAGAGCAAAGGGCCTCTACAAAGGATCACCAACGGACTCTGTTCTTGGGCAGGTTCTTAAGTTGACCCCAGGATTTCCCAGCAGCTGCAGCCTCTGCCTCCACACTTCTGCGCCAGGTAACAGGTGGTCGTCCCCTCTTGCGCCTTCCTTGCGGGTTCCATTGCAGCGTATGACGCTCTACCGCTAGGTGGTCTTTGTGGAGTGTGTGACCGATCTACCTCCACTTCTATCTTCGTATCTGAATTTTGATCAGAGTTTCCCCTGTCTTCCTCCATAGGTCTTCATTGGAGATAGTAGTGGGCCAGAAGATGCGGAGTATCCTTCGGAGACAACGGTTGATGAAAACTTGGAGCTTCCTTGTTTCCGCCTTTGTTACGCGTCAAGTTTCACACCCATAGAGGAGAACTGCTTTCACATTGGAGCCGAAGATCCTCAGTTTTGTTGTGACACTGACCTCTCTAGAACGCCAAATTCTGTAAAGCGACAAATGCAGCATTTGCCTTACAAATGCGTGCTGCTACGTCCTCTGCATTCCCGCCCCCCTTGCCCAGATAGGTGAAATCAGAGACATCCTCTATCACCGTTCCATTGACATGGAGAGGGTGATCTGAGTTGGCATTAGTTCGAATGGACTTCGTCTTGCCAGAGTTCACCTTAAGGCCTTAATCATGGGATGCTGATTCCAAGTCTGCCAGCTTGTCTCAGGATATCATGGAACCGCAAGGAGAATAAGCAAATATCGTCGGCGAAATCCAAATCCTCCAGTCTTTCTGACAACGTCCACTGGATGCCCCTCGCTTTGCCCTCCGTCACCTTCCGCATGATCTCATCCATCACAACGAGAAAAATGGTTGGCGAGAGGATGCACCCCTGCTTGACCCCAGACCTCACATCAATAGAGGAAGAAAGGTTTCCTTGATGAACCACCTGGCACCTGAAGTCAGCATAGGCTTCCTTCAGGATGGTTATCAGCATCTCTGGAATACCGTAGTTCCTTAAACATCTCCAAATCTCCTCTCTATCCAATCGGTCAAAAGCCTTCTCGAAATAACTGTAAGCGTACGGACAACCAAATGTTCTTAAGGTACACAAGTGAAATAACTAAGTCTGGAATTAGAATGATGTGTGATTAGTACTTATGAGTAACAATTGCCTTCATCTAATATTTCAACATTGAAGATCAACTAGGAGAGAAAGTGGATCACTCACTTGATCATGGTGGTTCTGCATATCTGTTGTCCTTGCGTTCTACCTGTCCAGACCTGTTTTGCCAGGCGTTACCAAATTTTACCACAAGTTATCACACAACATTTCAATCTATAGCATCTATCTACATATTAGAGATGGATATCTGTACTACAGATCTATCTAAATATAATTATCTATTATAGGTTGTCACCATGTATATCATTTCCCAACATGAATGGCAGTTTTCGGAACCGTTTGGGCACCGATTTTAGTGATCAGGTTAACAAGTTGCTAACTTTAGTGAAAGAAGCTAAGTATGCTTCTGTTGTAGCCTCAACGTGTCGTTAAATTGTTTTTGAAAAACCATCGACCCGCTGTTTATCACTAAAATTCCTCACGACGGACTTGATTTTTGAGAATGCACCATCCAGTGTGATCCACATAGTCCAAGAAAAATATACAATACAAGTTGAAAGGGTCTGAAGAAAAGTGTACAAAATGTCTCCGTACACCCACTTGCCTTTTCACGAATATTGTAGCTGCTTCTCACCACCCTAGAATAATCGGATACTAATTTGTAAGAATGTGTTTACAGAGGTCTTAAATAACGTATTTCAAGTCAAACAATTTTCCAACTAAACAAATCAGGCCAAATTGCCATCAAACGTACACGAATTCATTTTTATAAAGGCAAAAAAGTGTTCGTACAGTCCAAAGAACAGCAAAAATCGAGCTCAAAAACTGGAGTAATAGCTAATGGGCCCTCCTTTTTGCTTGACAACTTCCAACAAACGGAACTTCATCGAATCGACGAGCTTTTCAACCAACCTGGAAAGTATCTGAGGACACTAGTTCAGAAGCACTTACTGTACCATAACAATAACAATACACTACACATATACAGTAATAATAACAAACCGTTATTATCAATCAAAATCGTTAAAGAATTGACAGCTTGTCAGCGTCTATAACATTTGTCACAGGCACATAGGTATAGAAAGTCATACAGCTATCGGTCCCCCCCCACTTCCTTGGTCATAGATTGGTCTAGAATGGATTTGTATTCAGCTATTTTTTTTTTAAATTTCTATTTTAATTAATTTTTTATTCTTTGGGTTGTGACCCAGCCCCTAGGATCAATTCTAGCAGTCATCCCTGTCCTGGGAGACCTCCATGATCGTCTCTTGAACAATGCTAATACCGCAATTTTCATGATTCTAGACCTCTGATAGTTGTTTTCGCGGGTGGTATGAGTCTTGCTTCATATGAACTCCAGTTTGCCTACGGAGAGTTTGTTTCTTGTATTCTTGTATAAACATCCGAATTAGCTTCCCAGGTCAAAAAAGAACGCATTTTGGGGTGTACGGAGTCATTTTTTACAGAGTGTAGGTAAGTACTGTGACGAAACTCAGTATTGAAAATGTACCAAAACCTGAAATCCTTTCAATTTCCTAATTTCATTGGGAAATCAACTGGCAAACGCTTGTATAACTATCTATGAACTCTCACCGTTGACCAAATTTAAGAATAAATCGTAGTACGAGGCCAAGTAAAGACGACAACAGACCTCGAGAGTCTAATATTTCAAGTTACGGTGATGGTTCCTACAATTGAAGATGATGAATTTCCCTTCCTTCCTTGTTTCCTAGAAAAACCAATCGGGGAGGACACTAAACGAGAAAAAGATGCCTAAAGATGCAGCCAAAATTTGAATATAAAGATTAGGCGTTAACCTTATTTTTCTTCAAGATTATAAGAATCTTAACGTCAGAGCTAATCGCCTGATCTGAATGTCATTCGTACCGTAGGTGCTTGATTAAGAGTCCACAAAATTCGAACTGTCAGAATGTTGAGAGACATCGCGAACGTACCCAGTAAGTACACATGTAGGTATCATACTCTATTTCCAAAATACTGGAGGAGGTAAGTGTGAAATTCTTAGAGATACGATCAAACTTGATCAAAGTAAAATCAGATAGAGAATTTGTGAAAAGCGAAAAAGTTACTCATACTTACTGGAGAAAAAATTAGTTGGAGAAATTTCAATGGTGACAATGAAGAATTATGATGTGTAAGCATGTTTAATAATTAAATTAGATATTACGTACGTAGTACGATAATTAAAACTTGAAGCAGCAGTATTTGAATTTCCTTGTGGAGTCCGCGAATGATAACACTGCAGATAACACTGTTATGATAACAGTGATAAGTGGTTCCTACATATCCCTGTACGAGCGCTTCAACCGAATCTATAGTGGTTGATGGAATCCGTAAATCCCGCTAGGAGCGCTATAATCGGAATTTTACAGTAAGGGTGAAGTTTCCTACAGATTTCCTTGTTGCCCTTTTGGTGGATGAGAATTTTTTCATGGAAGAAAATTATTTCATGGTCTCTGTACTCCATGATGGTAGTTAATAAAGAAAATCAACAAAAATGTGTTTGAATTTATTGTTGTTGAATATTACTCCCACCGTTAATATCAATTGGTGGTCTGTCGAATCAACCGAGAAAATATTCTAAAATAATTTAAACTTAAGCTAAACTATTTAAGAAAGAAAAGTAGGCAACTTCAATTTATTATCATTATAATTTTTGTTGGTAACTTGCTCCTTAGTCATATGTGAATGCGAAGTCGCCAATGGCCATGTTTGTGTTTGAAAAGTGGCCGTTACTTTTCTGTCGGGTGTTGCTGTTGAACAGAATGCGCCTTGTTGTTATACGTATTTCAGGTGCCTGTTAGTTCTGTGAGTTCATAAGTGAATGTTGGTGTTCATTTTTTCAGTATTGAGTTTTATTATTGTGAAAAACGTTGAGCTGGAAGATGGCTGAAGACCGGTGAGTAATTGTTGGAAAGTACCTTTATGTAAAGCGATATTTGTCCGGCACGGTTTGATCCTTTTTACATGTATCGTTTGCTTTTCAAATCTTTTGAGTATTCGTTACATTTCAATTTGTTCTAATTTCTAAACCGAGTGATATGTTGAGGGCGGGATTCATTGTCGTCACTTGAATAAAGAGTTTTCCTTAAGAAAGTAAAGAAATGTGACTAAGGAAATGCTTGAGGTAACTCTGGGCCTACCTTTATTTTCCACGCACTTGATTGAGAATTTACTTGGTCAGTGACTATGAATTGCGCACTTGACTACTTCCTTTCTCCTCTTAAGAATGCAGGTGTAAACTTCCCCATTTGAGACTGGCTAGAGAAATATTTCCCACCCCAAACGCTACCACGGAAACAACATTGACGAACAGGGATCGGCGACATATACACTGTTTGATAGTGCTTGTTTAAAATGACTCAAAGTAACGTATAACAGTTCAAAAGGCGTTTTCGTGAGTTTGTGTCTTGTGACGAGAGTTCATTAGATTGCTGTAGAAGATGAGTTCTTGGTGCTGAACGTGAACATCTTAGAAGCTGCTATGAGCGTCTTCACAATGTGTTTCTATTTACTAGGTAGGTATCTCTCATGTGAAGAAGAAAATAACTTCGAGGCTACAGTACACATACAAATTTTACTAGACAAGTTTTATTGGCAATTTGCCGCGTTTCATGCGTATCAGAATGCTTCAACCCGTGTATCGGCTACAAAGCCTTTTAGGAGTTCACTCCAGTATCCACATTACTGTATCACTAGGTTACTGCGATATCAAAACATAAACAATAATAAACCGAAAAAACGCAAATGTTGGCAGCATAACTCGGGCTGTGTATCGGGAATGGTTTCAGCTACGAACCTGGGGAGGGGCTCATTCGATTCCTCATAGAAATTTCTTCAAAATAGTTCAAATTTAGGCCGCTTCGACTTTTTTTGAGGTTTTTAGGGATTTTACAAAACTTTGACAACCCTTAAAGGGCACTTTAAATTAAGTGAGAGAGCTGGCTCAAGAATTGGGGCGTTGTCGGACCAACATGGATTTTTCCTGAAAATTTCAGATCTCTTGCTCCAGCCGTTTGGGAGAAATCGTGCGTACGGCGGACGGACGGAAAAATTTGTATTGCAGATTTGGATTCTACACCATTTGAACGTAAACCATGAAATTTTCAGAGGGGGCTAGAATTTTTGTTCAAGAGCGATTACAATGGCTTATCATTGAATAATAAACCAAAAAGGGGGGGGGGGGGGGGGCTCGAGAGGTAACCTCAAGATTCAATCGATGATTTGAAGCACTAAAACATCGAAAAATGGAAAACGGGTTCCACCACCTTCAAACAGAATGAAAATACTATAGAAAAAGTCCGGTTCAATTTTTTGATAGCTCGCACCGTATGGTTGTAATTCCTTAATGGGCCCATATAGATGGGATACCCTGTATAGTTGTCAATGGTTATGCCGCTGATGTTTGTGATTGAAACAACGAATACTTCGACTTACTTAATGTTTCAAGTTTGTGGACGTTTATAGTGTTTTCACATTTTGAAAACAACTTTTATACCTACATAGTTATGGATTAAAAGTGCTAGAAAAAACAGTTTTGAAAATCGTAAGGGAAAACGTGTTATGTAGTGTGGTTTTCACTCCATCCAAGGTGGTGCACAAAAATGAAGCTTTTCTGGTCAGGTCTGGATTCAACAGCTCTCCAAATGAAGTCCATAAGAGAGAATACCGTTTAATTCAGATAACAGAAACATTTTTATCCTGTTGCAATAACTTGTATTTAATTATTTAGCTGGAATGTTCCCTGTCAGAAATGTTGGAAAAATGAGAAGAAGAAAATATGTTTATTTAACAAAAGAAAAACAGATATTTGACGCTTAGGTAATTAATAAACTCTGACTTATGTTTAACCGTACTTTTGTTCGAATAAAAAAGAGGATACTAAATGTGCCACAAATTATAAATTGAAAAACGAGCATCAAATCAGTAAGGAGTGTCCAAGTCAACATTTGCTACATTTAAAAGCATAGCCAACAACTAACTTCGAAAATGGCCTAAAATGATAGATAATCGTTGGATTTGATTTTACTAACCATTGCTGTCGTGAAAATGATCAAGGCCTTCCCCCGCACTATTACTCAAGATTATTCTCATTTTCCAGGATCGAGACACTTGCTGCAGAAGCTCAGAATCTCGTTCGAGAGAAAATGACTTTGTTCTGCGGCCACTGGAAGGAAATGTACGGACTGGATTCTAACCTTCTCAACAAGTATTTCTCTTCAGTCCAATACAATCTGAAGGTTGGTTTTTCGCAGGGTAACAGTTTTCATTTTGCAGAATGTCCAGGTTTCCTTTCCTCTTTTCTGGGAGTACGGTGAGTTTTGCAAGGTACAGTTCCGAATTTGCCCTCCCACGCATTCCCTTTTTTCTGTTGACTCGACCAACATCGAGGACGAAATTCAGTAGTAAAAGAACGTTAAAACACTTTAGTGAAAAAACCAGGCTCCTGAAGGAACCTGGCGGAGCAAAGGTGCGTGTACAATAAACCAAGAAGATAGAATGTTTCAAGATGCTTAACACTTTCAATGAGAGACCAGAAACCCAACCCAACGCCCCTGATGGGAGTGCTCAACTTCGGAAATTTGACATTGTCTTTTGATTTTTGGGTGTTTAGGGTATATATTATGTTTTGAAGGAAAACGAATTATTTCTCCTTTGTGCAGCTAGACATTGCTGTTTACATAATGCGAAACTACCATATCCAGTTGGAGCGTGATTCGTGAAGAAAACAAGGACTACTATGAACCTCCTCGTGTTCCAACACTATGAGTGCCTTCAAACAGGGTCACCAAGTTGATGCGATTTCCACCGACTTTTCAAAGGCATTTGACAAGCTGGATGCGATGGGATTTTTCGGGCCTCTCCCGGTTTGGGAGTTACCTGTCTGGGCGAGTCATTGTTGTGAAGGTTGATGGGACCCTTTCCCAGCCATTTCCAGCAACCTTGGGCGTTCCTCAGGGCTCGCACTTGGGACCGTTCCTTTTCCTTCTTCTCATCAACTCCGTTGCTGCTGCCTTCTCAGGAGTCTCCTTCCTTCTTTTTGCCAACGACCTCAAGGTCTTCATAATTGTTCGCTCGTCTGAGGATTGCCTTCTTCTTCAAGAGAATGTCAACAATTTGGCAGAGTGGTACAGGCAAAATAACCTTTCTTTGAATGCGTTGAAATGCTACGCAATGACCTTCCACCGTTCTCATCAGCCCATCACTCACCATTACTATTTAAACAATCACCAGCTGCACCGTTTGACACTCGCTAGGGACCTTGGCGTGCTTCTTAACCCTGGCCTCACATTCTCCACTCACATCGACTCTGTGGTCTGCTGTGCGATGCGTGCCCTGGGGTACCTTAAGAGGAATACCTCAGATTTTGACAGCATTCCAGCTCTGGTAAACTTGTATTCCACACTGGTCAGACCCATAATGGAATATTGTTCAATTGTATGGTCGCCGCTCTACCAGATTTACAGGGAGCAACTGGAGAGAGTTCAGAGGAGATTCCTGAGATACATCGGGTGGAAGTTGCGGATTCCTTACGAGGAGTTTAGTTTGCGGGCTGTTGCCCATCGTTGTGGCTTGCTGACCCTTGAAGTCGCAGTGTCAAAACTGGTATTCAGCCTGAGCATAGAAGTACTGTTTCGCATACTCCCACTGCATTAACTTCAAATATTAATTTACCCAAATTCCGAAATGAACACATAAAAAAGAATGCTTATTATCATGTTTTACGGTTCTTTTATGAGAATAGATTCAGCATGGACATGTTCAATAGTTATATTAATTTCAAGTGTCTTATTTTGAACAGGAAAAGGGAGATTTACCTGTAGTGATTTTTACTTTGTTTATCTAGATGAATAAGTAGTGTTAAAAATGTTATAATTTACATGGATGATTCTCCTAAGACCAGCTCCACCAGCCACCACAAGTTCTAATGAACTTATTCGGTTGGTGGACAGAAGAAAATTTTCATTTATTTATTCGTCCAACTGTGTGCCAATTAGCAATTTGATTTTCTCTGTTAATAAATTAATATTCTATTCTATTTTGTTCTGTTATTGTCGAGTCTTTTATAAAATGAAGTAAACACATCGAGGTGAAAACGGCGCATTCTATATTGTACGTGGGGAACTAATGAAGAGAAATACCACCTCATGAGGTTTCTAGATGGAGCCAGGTATTCAGGCGGGATTTTCAAAGTTTGGAACAACTAGAAGAGCAAGTGATGTCATGACATCATCCGCGTTGGAAGTGTTAATAGTTTGAAATAGGGATGGGACATCGAGACAAAACATTGATATTGATATCGATGTTGATGTTTGAGAGTTGGCATCGATATGTCATCCAATATCGGGTGAAAACATCGATATTATCTATATTTTCGATATCGGTGTCCTTATCAGTTAACAGCATCCTTATCAAACGGTCTTTATGATTAACTAGTTTAATGGCCCTGCTACGCAGGTTCCCTCTTCTCAGGGGCCCTCCTTCCTTCACTGGCGTGGTCGGGGGGAGGGGGGAGCAGGTTGGTTGCCCTGGGAGACGGGGGGCGAGAATTCCACCCGCCCAGCGTTACCACCCCCTGAAACGTCGATATACTCTGATAAGCTCGTCTTTATATAGTGTGATATCGCTGCAAAATCAACAGTTTTATTTTGTGACAAATGATATCTTATTTTAAAGGTATTTCAACGCTGAAGAAGATGGTAAAAAGTTCCAGTCATGTAGCATGACGAAATGAGCAAATTTTCAAACTAGTTTAGTGTGAGGAAAAATTACGCAAAAAAAAAAAAAATTTTATTTTCTGACTTTTGATACCTCATTTTAATTTAGAAATTTTTGAAAGCTGAAGAATCTCATAATTTTTTTCCAATTTTGCCCATCTACCTTGTTTTATTATCTTCAAACTGCTCTAGTTAGAACGGATTGAGATATCTCCAATCTGATTTCACTATCGTGTTTAGCGTGACAAAACCTATATAAAAGAGAGTCACCTACTTGGGGGTTGTCGGGTAATTTTCCCCCTATTGGAAATGCCCCAAATCTCCCTTTCGAGTGAGGCGATTGTCCCCATCTTCAAACTTTCGAAAGCTTAGATTTTTTGTGCAAATTTGATCTTTCTCTCTCGATTCTATCGAGAGTTATTGTCTGAAATGAGTTTTGGTGCCTTTTGACAGTGGATTTAGAATGCTTTGAGGACGGATTTTGGTGCAAACATTTTTTGAAAATATTTTCGATCGAGAACAATAGTTTTTTTTTTTTTTTTTTTCGAAAATTCGCCAATACAACAGCAGTTGAAATAATTTTTAATATATTTTTTTCACGTTTGGTAGCAAGCACACTAGATGGAATTTTCTCAGTGAGTGAAGAGTAAACCAAACCGATGTTATCGGAGAGCAAACCTCGATATATCGATAATATCGATGCCGATGTCCCATCCCTAGTTTGAAGTAACCCTGCTGATGAAGGATGCTCAATCCTCCTTTTGTGGCTTCTGGCGGGGAATGAGTGGCAGGATGTGCTGCACCTTGTAGACTCATCAGAGCGTTGCCTAACAAATGGACTGTAATTGTAATATTTATTGCAGTTTGATCGATTTAATGTTATAATTATTGTTTATGGTGTTATGGATAAATTTAATATAATGTTGGTTATACTGGAATTATCATTATTCCAGAACTTGTTCAGCGACATAGAAAGCCAAGTGGAAAACAAGAAGGCTCAGTTGATCGCCGAAGTTGAAAACAAATTACAAGAGCACGATCAACTGCAGAAGGTAAGTTTATGACTACAAACAATGATATACATTTACATTTATTAATTCATTCAGAAAACCTACATTAAGTTGATTAATCAAATTTAAACGCTAAATTTAAGTTAGAAATGGTTTACTTACCAAAAAGAAATAGTTTTCAATGTGGGTCAATCAAAGTCTACTTTTGAGATTAGTTTGTGATACGCTCATTGGAGAGTGGGGGAATGCCGGTCACTTAACTTTGGGGTACCGTATGTTTCGCCTCAACGGTCCTGAAATAATGCTCCCAACGCACCAAAATTACCAAGGGATACATTTATCTTCCTCAGAAAAACTCATTTGAATAATATAATGATTCAAATGTACTTTCCTTGGCTATGCTTGAAGACAGGTCCAAAATAACATCAAAATGAGGTGATCATTCCCCAATTATTTAATTTTAATAATCGTTGATTATATGCAATGTATCCACCTTCGCTTGGCCTAATTAATCAAATTTAAACGCACATAAATTTAAGTTAGAAATGGTTTACTTTGACAAATCAAAATAGTTTTCACCTTGGTTTTTTTATAATACACCTAATATAAGAAGTATTGGTTCTAAACTTGGTTCATCCCTCTAAAACTTGTGACCGGCATTCCCCACTGACTGGGGCTGCCCCACCCTCCCCCACTATTTTGTTTCTTCGTGGTATTTTATGCATGGATTTCAATTTATTCCCTTGGTACTTGGTGTATTGGATGAAAACACTATCACTCATTCCTATTTAATGTTATCCGGGTAATTTTCAAACTACGGGCAATTTTCAGGTCCTGACATTTTAAAAATTTAAGTGTTTCTTTTGCTGGATTTTTGGATGTTTATCTCTTTAATTAGCCTCCCTGGATGTCTTTCTAATGCCCAGTCATTCAAGACATGCTTTAGTTGAGCCAGACCTTAAATCAGACAGGAGCTGGAATTGTGTATGACAAGTGTGTCCTTTCCCATCTCCTGAATCCTTTTTTTTTTTTTCAAAAATATCCTAAGTAATTGTGTTTTACTCCCTTCAGGAACTTGATCTTCAAATTGCGCAACACTGCTCGGACGACCTACCTCTTGCAGATATCATAAAATCGCTCGATAGGCAACTTGAACAGTACAGAGCTTTAAGGGCGGAACGGATCCAAATACTGGTTACGCTACAGGAAAAAGTAAGAAATGTTTATATCAGTGCCGTATTTAGTTCAACTTGAAATGAGGGTATTCAGTAGGCACAAGGTGACAAATGTTTCATATTGTCAACTGCCCTTCCAGTAGCCCTCCTTTGAATAGGACCTAAAACTTCTACATTAGTGTCAATCGGTTAAGGAACTTAGGTTAAAACGTATGTTTTTATGTATAAGAGTCAGAATGCTGGCAACCCTCAACTCCCTTATATCCTTCAGCGTTTATTGTCACCTTGCCCTCCTAGTCGTTTTCAGTAAGTACTCTAACTCTCGTTGTGTTCACTTTTCTTTATGATAGTTTTGAATCTGATTGCAGGAAAGAGAGCTGTGTGAGTTCTTGTCTGAATCACCTTGCCACATTCGAGCTACAGTCCCTTCGGATGCTCAATTGTCAGAAATTCGACAACACATTCTTCACCTGCAGAGCGTCAAGGTAACCTTTTTTTCCTTTTTTTAAAGACCACTAAGGTAACCTCCATCTCCTTCCCAGGCACAGTTGTCTGCCCAACCTGGGCACCCTGCCAAACCAAGCACTAAATGCTGTGTTCAGCACTTGCGTCAATTTTCAGGAGCTGCCTGGGACCCAAGCACTAACTTCTTGGTAATTATTGAGTAGGCATTGACATCCCAGTCTGTTGTGGCGACCTAATGTCGTCGACCCCAGACAAAGCTGGAAGGTCCACCCTTGCCCACCACGTTTTGACGAATGAGAGGAGAGCCTTGACCTCTCCCGTTTTAATAACCTGAGGATCAATGGAAGCCTGCCCCCAGGTTAGAAAACGCTGTTTTTCCAGCACAAGGCAGTGGCAGATCACATGACACGCAGTTCATCCTCTGCCCCACAGAACTGGCAGGGGGTGGTGACAGATTTGCCCATTTTGTGGAGATGGTTTCAAAGTGGATAGTGCCCCATTAAGAGCCTGTTACACGCTATACGTATCTCCTTTCTTCCTAGGCTAAGCAGCTCGTTAGCTCTCTTCCTGGAGAAATCAATAAATTGCTTTGCCTGCCTCTACCCCCTAACACGGAGCCAGCAGGCAGTACTCTTCTTACTCTCCCATTTGGAAAGCTCTCCATAGTGCCCAGGAAGGGTACTGGACCCACCAGGAGAGAAGCAGCACCTTCCCTAGCTAAGGTGTCAACTTTTTCGTTCCCCTCAACCCCTTGGTGCCCAGGGCACCACACCAATGTAACCTTATTGTTACTGGCAATGGTCTTGAAGTTAGCCAAGCAATCCCCCACCAGCCTCGAGGAAATTGTAAAAGAGGCCAGCACCTTAAAGGGCCGCTTGACTATCTGAAAGAATATAGATTGTTGCTCCATCAACACCGGTCTACCGTAGATATTGAGGAGGGATTGCACATCAATTTGTGTCTTTGGCAATTGATTTATCAGTCGACTACTCAGGTGATCAATTTTATTAACTATATTTGGATAATTGAAGGAAAAAGTTTGATTACCGGTTGCAACACGTGTAGAAGGTTCGAATTTTACAGGGAGTTTTGGAAATTCCACACCATCTTGTTAGTAATATCCATACACGACCATCTTGATTTTTTATTACAAGTTGCCGGTAGATATCATCTCCTCTGTCACTTCTTCGTGATTTCAATCGGTCACCCTGACAGCCCTTTGAATGAGCAAATATATTGCATACTTGGGAGTACTTGGAAGTTACTGAAGGTGTGGGTTAAAATTGTTCTTGATCCAATAGAAAACACACTTTTGGAAAAGATTCGCTGAAAAGAGTATGATCGCTTGTTGCATTATTTAGGGAAAACTCGTGCAGTCAAAGGTGGTGCTTACTCCTGACGGACGCAGGCAGGCATTGCAGACAGCTGCGGGGAACACAATTGCAGTGTTTCGCCTTCACTTGTGCGGGCTTCCGCTCTGCCTACCTCCATTCTTCATCAACTTTGTTCTCCTGGGTTCTCGATGCTTCTACGCAGTTGTGATGTTTGTTGTGCAATGTACCTTGCTACCCTTCTGTGGAGAAGAAATCAGCAGCATCTCTTATGTGCTGCAGAGGCTGAAGGCCTGTTGGATCAGAATGAGACCTCCATACGTTTTTGGGTCCTTCCTTTCAAGGTCACCACCACTCCTTCACCACTCTGTCCTTAAAGGAACTGTCACTTCTAACCCATCGGATGGGGATTGCCACGAACCTCTTCAATCAGTCTGTGGATATCTATAACAAACATCTAAGATCAAACGCAGTTTGGAGAAACCGAAAAACCCCATTGGTGGTTGGTAGGACTGGAGGTTCATTTCTACCTGTTCCCCATTCCCAGTTGCGGTCATTGAGCAACATTCTCCCTGCTGCTGAATCTCCCTCCTCTCAGTCAGGTATAAGTCAATACCTTTATTTCTTTGGGTTCTTCAACTGGGACTTGCTGCAATGCGCAGGCTGGACCCACACCCATCAGGCCAAACCCCCGACAAAGAGGCTCAATTAAAATTGACCTTTAGACCCCATCCCATCAAGCTAGATATCTGCAGCTATCCATCCGTCACCCTCTTAACTATTGAGTACAGATTTGTCTTTTCTTTCATTTCCATTTTTTAAATCGGTGCAACTTTCTGCGTCGAGACATTTCTACAATTAACCTACCTTTTACGTATCCAACTTCACATTTTAGTTAAGTACTAAAATCCAGTATTGATGAAATAGCCTAATACGAATTTCTCATCGTTACAGATTGAACGTCACAACACATTTCTGGACCTCAAGTCTAAGATACAACATCTTATGGATATCCTTGAAGTCGGACCTGGGAATGAATTCGAGAGAGCCGCACTACTGGATGATAGCGAATCATTTCAATTGACCTCATTGAACCTCAGGAAACTCGAAGTAAAAATCCTGTGATATTACTTTCTTTTGAATAATTAAATTCTTTTCCCCCTTTTTTTCAATTTCACAAAAAAAAAAAAAAAAATATTGACCCAATGTTTCCATCAAGGCTCAATTAAGCAGCATGTTGTCACTTATCGAGGTCGATCATAATTTTTTCCACGGGTAGTTCCTGGAAGAACACGATAGGAAGGCTCATTAAAATGCAATGTTACACGCAGCATTTGTAACTTCCGTAAAGATACCACCGTCGTATTACAATACGACCGATCGTATTGGCAGCGCATGCGCAGTTGCGCATTTGTATCGCGATATGGATTTGTATCGGTGTTGGCGGATCTCCTAGGAACTCTCTAATATATACATAATTCACGGAATGGGTGTATGGAAATACATCTATGGACTCTCTGCAATAGGTATTCCATCCTCGAATCACACCAATTATAAGACAGAACAAAGGTTCCATTTCATGTTCTGTATGAAGACCCTTATTCTATAGTTAGGGTTAATCCTTGATGAGCCAGAGTTGGACTCACAATTGGTTTTTGTTAATCCGAATTCAATAGCTATTCACTTAATTTTCCAGGATACCGTTCAGAAGTATCATCAGGTTATTAAAGACAAAGAAGAACAGATTCTATTACTAAAAAGCAAAATGGAAACATTGTGGAAAAGGATATCTGTTGACGAAACCTATAAAGAAAATTTCATGGCCCAATGTAATGGCATCAGTCAGTCAACTACCACAACGGTGAGTAATATAATTTAATGTTATGATCTGTTTTCTGTCGAAGGATTTAAGAAAGTCATGTTATGCATTTCGTAAGCTGTGAAGTGATCATCAGAATTAATTTTGATGGTCGTGATATCCAGTTTCACTTAAAAAAATATCCAAATTTTGAAAAATGTATGGGGAAACATCGTCACTTGACGCTGCTATCGCCAGTTTTATCAACATGAGACTACTCACAGCTTATGGAATCATGACAATTTTTCCATTCTTCTACAAAGGTGGCAAAATTGAGATGTTACGTGATTGTACTTACGCGACGATATTGGATGCTTGTTAACACTTCATCTGACTGTCGTAGAAATGCACTGGTCAAGTGACGAATGCATACAAGGCGTTGCTCAAACTCACAATATGTTCTGAACTTATGTAGATATTGAAACAACTTCAAGGTTATTATCACGTGTACATTTAAATGTGTATAGCGTAAAACCTTGATCAATCACTAATGTACCACAGGTGGGGCAACATAACTTCCTTATTTCCTATTGCAGTATAACAAAAAATACTTGAGTCAGTTGTTAATTATATCAATTGCAGGAAATATCCACATTCCATGCCCTTACTTTCATCTTCCTTGGAAATATTAGTTCATGCGTCATGAAAAACCGTCACGTAATTGTTTAGTGCTGCATTATCTGTCATATACTCTTGCCCACGTAGGAGCGACCCTGCGGTTTTCTGAAGACCTCTGGGTCTGGCAACGCCGCCCAAATCCGAGCCTCCAGGTAGTAGCCTGACGGCTCGCATCGGACCCTAATTACGGTGCGGTACTTACGCGGCTTATGCATTCCAAATGTGATCCTAATAGTTAATTCGATCATGCCATCACCAGAATCGTGATGTACATGAAAAAAGGGACACAACGATTATAAATTTGAACTGGAAAAACATACCTAGACGTTATGTAAAAATACCCAATGGCGGTTTTTGTCAAACTCAAACAAAAATGGGTTTTTCCCATGTGGGCATGTTCCATGTAATATTGGACGCTGAAGCGATTGGAGTGGGTCCCAAACCTGTGCGATTGACCCAGAGCGAGGAAATCCATTTTCATGGGGTAATATGGTGCAAAATCATTAATGGTAATTTGTTGGCCATCCCATGACAGGGTTGGATCAAATAAACATGAGTTTAAGTGTAATAAAGTTCGACACAAGAATAATAAACCCATGTGTAATCAAATTTGCAGCGTTTTTTTGCAATTTATTACACTTTTGCAATACGGCCACACACTTGTTTGATAAGGTGTTCCTGAACCGATTGATATGAAATTTAGACTGGTTTTACTCTGAACGTCGAGAAAATTTTGAATCTCACAAAAAAATACATTTTTCAACTAAAACGTCTTGCGTTAAGAGGGGGAGATTGAAAGGGCCTTTACTGCTGGTAATGAAGGATAGTCGGCCGAGTTGAAGGGTCCACTGCAGTGTTGCCACCTCATGGCAGGGAAGGGGTTTTCGTCCCTGCGGTCCAGGGTCGCTCCTATATGGGCAATATCATAGAAAGCTGAAATTGTAATGGTAGCTTCCGTATGGCGCATTTTCTGTCCTAATCAATCTAGAAAGCTGAACTTTGACCGTATCAACATTTTAAAGGATGTGGAATGACCTATGGTCTCACATGCTTTATGAGCTAATAAGGACATGGAATTCTTTATCAGGGATTGACTTCAGTATTGGAGACCTGGTTTGATGTTCAAGATCTACTATGCTTCTACGATTAGCATTGCTTTAGAGTAGGTTGTTGCAGTTGAATGGGGATATTAGGAAGTACCACCAGGAAATGAAGGGGTGAAGGAGGAAGGTTTGCCCAGATGCTAAAGGAGGCATGGACAGCAAAATTGTGATGCAGTTTATGAATGGAATAAGAAACCTAATCTTCAAACTGGAATTCGTGCCCACAAACCACGGGAGGAGAACTGATTGTTTCTCTTTGAATGAAAGCTGTATAATTTATTCCATGCTCTTACTTTCACCTCCCTTCTAGGAAATATTAGCTCGTACGTCAGGAAAAACCGTCTTTGTCTTCTTCTTCAGTGGCACTACAATCCGCACTGGGGCAGGGTCTCCTGAAATGATGTCCGCCAGCCATCTCTGTTATTTACGCTGCTCTCCAGTTCCAAATTCCCAGGATGGAAAACGCATCTCTCGCCACACTGTTGACCCAGCGTAGCTTTGGTCGAATGAGTATTTTTTTTCTATAAATGGTTTCGTCCAGAAGCTTCCAAGGGATCATCTGCACTAATTCTGGCTACGTGTCCAGCCCAACAGGGTCTTCCAACCTTTATGATCCTTATGACATCCCAGTCACCGTTAAGTCCCATAATTTCGGCGTTTGTTCGTCTTCTCCAGACAACCTCTAGGTCAAACACTGCCCCCAGAATCCTACAGAGAACCTTTCTCTCAAACTGGCACAGTTCTTCCCCAATTGCTTTTGTCAGCGTTCAGGTTTCAGAGACATAAGTCAAGGCTGGTCTTACGAAGGCTAAGTTTTGTAGTCCATGAAATCACCCTGCTTTTCAACTGTTGAAGGAGTCTGAAATAACATCGGTTAGCTGGCTGTGTCCTTCTGCTTACTTCGGGTCTCATATAATTTCCAGCATTCGTTTTGAATATCTTGTTGCCCAAGTAACGCCCTCTATTTCCAATGCAAAAATCGAGTCGGTTTAGGCTCTCTAAATGTCGACCACTATGTTGACTACTCGGGAATGATGGTCCTTCAAGAGTCCATTTACCCGGGACTTGAGGCAACTTCACAAAAAGAAGTTGACTGGGGTTCAGTTGGGTGATCGTGGAGGTCATTTCAAATTGCCTCTTGGAAAGATGAGGCACCCTGGGAAGTGCTCCCACAGCAAACCTGCACTTCCTTGCAGCGTGAGCCAGTGCTCCGTTTGGTTATATCAGGATGCAGAAAGAGACCATCGTTTGCCTGATTAACAGGTCTACATACCAGTCAACGTGTTGAATAGGGTGATGCAAAAAACGCGAAATCTATACGTTTAGTGTTCAAGCAAACCCGACTGAGCATAACGTTTCAATCGTTGTTGCCATCAGATCAAATTTTTCCAGTTTTTTCATGTTACCAATCTGAGATCCCATTGGACAATTGGAGACCGACCCGAGCTAAACCAGTTAGAATTTAAGGATTTCAAGTGCGAACAAACACACCTACATAATAATCATACAAGTTAAATTCAGTACCATTTTGAAATCGTTAAAACTGAGGGCCTCAGTTGCCCATGATTGTCGAAACATTTAGAAAAAACAACTTCTGTAAAAAGAAGATTTCTGTACCTACTTGAAAACATGAAAAATAATTAAAACAAACGAATATCATTGCTGCTTTTTGTTTTTGACTTAAGAAATAAGCAAGTTATGTTGCACACCCTTGTGATATTTGCTGGTTGTGACTCAGGGCCACTTTCACCAAACTGGGTTTAACGTGGCATTAGTTAATCGGCTCGATAAACTAACGCCCAGGCGTTAAGAGTTAACGAGGAAGGTGTCTTTCACCATGCGTTTCGTTCGCTAAGTGAGCAGTTCGTTAACTAACGGAACGGAGCAGTGCAAACAATCGATTTTTGTGATAATGTGTCCGTCATTGATGAACCAGGACACGAAAAATTGCCAATGACACACTCCCGAAAGGCAGGACAAACGAAACGCGGTTGCCGTAGAAACGACCACGAGTGTTTCTCTTGTTCTCACCTCGAGAAACTGCGAAGGCGCAAAAACCCAATTCGACGGTCAACCTTAATCGCAATACCAAGTAAATGTATTTTGCCTCATTTCCATCACAATTCGATTCAAATTTGAATACAACTCTGTAAGGAATAACCGTTATAAATTTAGAATTAATCGATAGGCTAGATAATTCGTGGGATAAGTTTATAACCTACACAAGACCGAACCAAGAAAGGTAATTACATTATGATTCATGTAAAGCGAGTAAATAGGTGATTTCTAGTATATAAACAGAAAAATGTTTTGAACCAGGAATAAATATCATACAAGGTTTATGTCAAGTACCTAATTTTTGAACGCAGCTGCCGTTCCTCGTCGGACGATGACGAGGAATCGTCAAAAAACGCTGCAAATTCTTTCACTGGGGTTTATTATTCAATCGGCTTGCGTTCATGATTTGAATTTCTATTAAGCTTTGGAGTGTGCGTGTTTCACAGGTTAGGGCGATTACTGAATTTCAGGAGATATGCATGGAGCACGTAAATCTGTTTTCGACCAAAATACCTATTTGGATTGATCAGTTGATCATTTTTGTGTGCCTCCTGAAATTCAATAATCGCCCTATCCTGTGATGAAAAATAAAATTCAAATCATGACCAACGAATAATCTTTGCTTATTTACCCCAGTTAATATTGAATAATAAAGCCCAGTAATAATATTGAATAATATTTACCTATATATTATCAGAATGCTTCAACCCGTGTATCGGCTACTAACTACACTACAAGTGTTCACATCGACTATCACTCCAGTATCCACATTCACTACAACTCGACGCTATCGGCCGGACATCACTACGTTACAAACAAACAATAATAAACGAATCCGTCCGTTTCGGAGATTTGCGTACGGCGGACGGACGGAAAAATTTTTATTGCAGATTCGGATTCTACACCCTTTGAAACGTAAACCATGAAATTTTCAGAACAAACGATTACAATGGTTTATTATTGAATAAAAAACCAAAATCAAATTATTTACGACGGAGTTCAAAATATCCATCTCGAAATTGATCCGAACGATAGGGAACAGAAACAAAGATGGCGAGACTTATCAGCCCGTTAACAAGTTAATTGACAAAATTCTGCCGATTAAAGTTTGACGAGCTCGTTAATACTAACGGGCGTTGGGGCTGCGTGGAGAAAGACAAATCGATCTAACGACGGCGTTAAATTCAGGCGTTAGCCTAAACGGCACGTCAAACTGGTTGGTGAAAGTGGCCCTTAGTCTGACAACTTTAAACGGAGTTGTAGCGAAAAACTGCTTAGTTTTTGTGCTGTTCCTAGTTGACTGTTTTTTACAATATTATCTACCAAGCTAACAATCACCAATTAGCTGAATGCGGATTTTGTTTGTAACGGATTTATTTTTATACTGCGAATGATCACCACAGAACAAAATTTTCACATTACATATTTCAGAGTATTTAACCACCGCTGACGTAACCACCTGTCTTTCATTTTTCCTTTAGATTTTAAAAGAAATCGACCGATGTGAAGAGATCAAACGTGCAAATATAAAGCCTTACATAGAAAGCATACGGAAAGATATTGCTAACCTGTGGGATATTTTGACTTTCTCGGATGCTGAGCGCAATGAATTCTGCGCCTTTTACACAGATGCAATCAATGAAGATGTCCTCGAACTCCATGAAATGGAGCATTTTCGATTGGTACAACTTCACGAAGCATGCAAGTGAGTTTGTGTGGAGTAAAATCTTATCAACCGTTTCTTTTGTGTGAAGGAATGAAAAAGTTCTAGTGTACACAGCTTGAGAGTGTAAATACAGAAGAAATTAGCTGTTGGATTGGGGAACATGAGTATAGCAGGGTTCAGGTCCATCCGGTTCGTTTGGAAATACAGGTGGGGGAAGCTGCTAAAAAGCAGTGGAGGGGATGGAGGGGAATCGGCCGAGCACTCGCCAACAACTCGTTTCCTGCGCTTCCTCCAACAGCTGTTTTGGTTCCCACCGCCATTCCACATGTGCAGTAGTGAACTGCGCCATCCGGTACAAAAAATATTTGAAAAATCTGATGCGTACAGTTTGCTTCAAAACTGCCTGTCTGGAAAAAATATTCCCTCTCCCCAGCTGGTGTCAAACCAATCAGCTGCTCGTATTCACTTTCTGGATAGCTTGCTGGATGGATGTGAATCCAGCTTATTTCTTGATGGCTCGATGGGATGGCCCCAGGTTGGGAGCACACAACCCAGTTGTGCCCACGATCGTGATCAATCAACCCTAACGCTCCTTGCACATTACACGATTTCGCCCGTGCGGGAAAAAACCGCACGAGTTTTAACCGTGGTGCTATTGCTTTCACACTGTACGATTTCAACCGCACGGCAAATAGTTTAGTTCTGTGGAAAGTGGGAGGTTGGTACTAACTGCATCCGGTGCTTGTATGTCCGTTTCCGCTCTGCCGACTTGTGACTAACCTCGTCCTAAACTCCGGAAACCGCATGAACTCGTAAGTTTTTATGTTGTTGCTATGGATCGTGAACAAATCATTGCATTATGGTTTTTTTTATCGCCGTTGGAGAAGACGAAAGCGAAATCGCCTTCATTGGGTTCATCCAATTAACCAGAGACGTGAGGATGTTGGGCTATTCTATACGTTATTTGAAGACCTGAGAAATGATGAGCGCAAGTTTTTTAAAATCTAGGATGACAATTAGATATTATTTTAGTTCAGTTTAAATTTAAAAATTTCTCTACATATTTTAGTGTTGAATTGTGTACTGTGTTTTTCTGTCTCTTAGTAACAAATACATGGAAAAACAGATGTTATGTGTTTTCTATGAGTGTAAAACCGATCTTATTTTAATAAATATTTCTTTTGACACATTAAGTTAAGGGTTTGTTTTTAATCAGCACTTGATAACATTTACTGACTAAGAATAAATAATAAATATTATTCATTACTTTAAGCAAAACAAAAAAGTTTATAGCAAATGAGTGTTTGTACGAGTACTGATTATTTTCTTACTTATTCCTTCTTATTTATTTTCTGGGATCAAAACTAGCCACATTTAAGCAATTTTTAACCTCCAGGAATTAACTTCAATTCGGTAAAATAATGTGATATAATTACTTACCGAAAGTAGTTTTCTCTGCTTCACTCAGGCTCTCAAAATCAGGCTTCAGTGCTACACATACTTCTTCCCAGGCTTTTCTTGTCGCTATTCTATCTTTATAAATGTCTTCAGTTTTGTCCCATAACACAGGTTTTGATTCAACTAAGGTAATTAAAACCTCAGCATCAATTTCTTCCATTATCGTAGACTGTAGTAAATAGTAAATAATAACAAACCTGACGAAGCAATGACAAGAAATGACAAATAAACAACACGCACCACTGGAGGCAGCTCCCGTACGACTGAAATCGTCCAATGTGCAAGGGTGCATTTGGTCGCGTGGGCTACAGAGCTGAGGGACGATACGGTAGCCGTTGGGCTCCCGTGGCACTAGACGGCTGCAACGCGACTAAAAACCGTACCCGTGTTGTAACCGTGTAGTGTGAAAGGTCTGATACTGTTCATCAGTCGACTGAAAAATATTGACCGTACGGTTTTTTCCCGCACGGGCGAAATCGTGTAATGTGCAAGGAGCGTAAGGGTAAGGCTACACCGGAGGTGACGAGGTAGGTGCCTAATGACAAGGTGAGTCGCTTGGGAAGTCATACAAGAAAACGAACAGTCTAGAACGTTCGAGAGTGGCGACACCAGTACACCAGTAAACGTCATTGTTTTTTACATGTTGGGTAGAGACATTTTAATACCCCGTTTACATTTTGGCAGTGAGCAGGGAAGTGGGCAGGACATTGAGTCACCCCAAGCTAAACGCCACTCTCGCTGCCCCAGCAGCCCTCAACTGACAGTGTTTCGTGCGGAATTCAAAGGGAGGGCAGCGCCAGTGGGTGGTCCTCCATCTGAGTTCCTGCCACAGAAGTGGGCTGCATGTAAACACTCAGGCTGCCACGGAAGTAAGTAGGGGAGTAACTACGGCAGCAAATACGGCAACGCGAGTGGCAGCAGCAGGGGCTGCATGTAAACGGGGTATAAGAGCATTTCCTTGCTAACAAAACTCAATGCACTGCTGTCATCCAGGCAATGTGGACACTTGTAACCTGCCACCAGTTAACCCAGTCACTAGGCACTTAGCTTGTTACTTCCAGTGTGGCCTTAGCCTAAGAGATTATATTTGAGGATTAAAAATGGAAATCTCAAAACCCTTTTGAAGTAAGTGGTTATTTCTTTGTTTGATCCAAATAGAAATTAGTTCCCTGAATCGAATGAGACCACTCAGGTTAATATACAATCATCCGTTAACTCACAACTTATATCAGTTCTTAGTTAAACTTGTGAAGCTAACTTTGGAACTAAACTAATTTTTAGTTGGAATTGCGAAAATAAAAACTAATTTAGTTGCAACTTCTCACAATACGATGTTCTCAGGGAACATCAAGGAAAACGGAGGCCTCCTCTCCTGCCACATCACTAATACTCTCATAATATTAATAGTTTTGTTAGTTTTGACTATCAACACATCTTGCTGATATGAAGAAGAAGAAAACCGTTTGATGAGTCTATCCTGTCCTGTTTGATACGTTTTAGGTCGATTCTTGAGCTTGCTCGAGAACGAACAATGTTATGGGATCGAATGAAGCATCTTCAGGATCAAGCGACAAATCCATCCCGGCTGAAGAACAGAGGAGGGCAGCTACTGCGAGAGGAAAAAGAGCGAAAAGCACTCGAAAAGGTAACAATTGTTGGTGTTAATTTGCAAATTAACTCTTTTGAACACAACGTCCAACAAAAGGATCAAGTTATTCATATTTTTGTTTGTTTTATAATTGAACGTGCATTCTAGAGATTTAACCAAACACTAGGGGTATCATTGGTGATCTAATTATTGGTTCTAATTAGCAATTTTGCATTACAGAATCTGCCGAAAATTGAGAGCCAACTCAAGAGGGCCCTGGTCTCGTACTATGAAAGGCATGGGAGACCGTTTTTATGGTATGGTCAGGATCTTCTTCAGAAAATAACAGTCGAGAGTGCAATCGAAAGGACTTTGTTGAATCCTCGCACTGCCAACTCATCCAAAGTAAGATTCACCTTTCATTATATGGGGTATTTCTTTAGATTTTGGGAAAACTCTTGTTTTTGAAGAACGTTATCAGTATGTTATATGTTTCTACTGTAGGAAAGCTCCTACACGCTCGTCACGTTTTCAGCATGTAGCTAGATAATTTGGAATTGGAGATAGGTGTCTTATGCAGCTCTAGTTTTCATCAATATCGTATTAGTGGCCGCAGCAATATTGAGGAAGTAACATTGTTATTCTGGCGTTAGGTGTTGAAGGTCTCCAGTACAAGTTGTTCTCATTCTCCTCTGTAGCGAATATCCTGGAAGCTCTTGTGTGTGCAAGAGAATAGGAGTTGCTTGATTAGATGATCCACATTGATCAAAACTGTCCTGGTCAGAGTAGGTTCATCCGTTTACTGCCCACGTGGGTTATTAGGATATAGACTTGTTCTTCATGATGTTTAAACAGGGTTGCGAGATTCTGAGGTTTGGATCTCCCTTAACATACTCATATTTATGCGGTCAAGAACCACATACTTGAGTGTATCTCAAAAATCTTCGTGTGGATAGGTGAAACTTCGGTTGACTTCTGTTTGATACTCTTTCAGTATTCTTGATCAAAAGGTCCACGCTGATTAAAAGGCCTGAACACTTTATACAATTTGCTGGGAAAACGCTGCAAATTCTTTCACTGAGGTTTATTATTCAATTGGCTTGCGTTCATGATTTGAATTTCTACTAAGCTTTGGAGTATGCGTGTTTCACAGGTGATAGAGCGATTATTGAATTTCAGGAGATATGTATAGAGCACGTAAATCTGTTCTCAATCAAAATACCTATTTGGATTGATCAGTTGATCATATTTGTGTGCCTCCAGAAATTCAATAATCACTCTATCACCTGTGAAACACGGACACTCCAAAGCTTAGTAGAAATTTAAATCATGAACGCATGAAAGCCTTTTAGGAGTTCACTCCAGTATCCACATTACCACATCACTACATCACTAGGTTACTACGATGAAAACATAAACAATAATGAACCAAAAAAACGCAAATGTTGGCACCATAAATCGGGCCGTATTTCAGGAATGGTTTGAGCTACGGACCTGGGGAAGGGCTCATTCGATTCCTCATGGAATGTTCTTCAAAAAGAGTCTACATTTAGGCCGCTTCAACTTTTTTGAGGTTTTTAGAGATTTTACAAAAGTTCGACAGCCCTTAAAGGGCACTTTAAATTATGTGAGAGAGCTGGCTGAAGAATTGGGGCGTTGCCGGACCAACATGGATTTTTTCTGAAAATTTCAGATTTTTGCTCCAGCCGTTTCGGAAAAATCGTGCGTACGGCGGACGGACGGAAAATTTGTTATTGCAGATTCGGATTCTACACCCTTTGAAACGTAAACCATGAAATTTTCAGGGGGGGTGGTTAGCATTTTTTTTTTTTTTTCAAGAGCGATTACAATGGTCTATTATTGAATAATAGGTAAACCAAGAGTATTGGATATAAGCTTATATTGGCTTATAAGCTGTAATGTGAAAACATTTTTCTGCACGTAGGGTTCTTTCTGTTGAAAAATAAGCATATCCTGATTTTTATTGTTGACTTCTCAGATGAGTTTATTTTTCCTTCCCTGGTTCCTTGGTACCATGAGTCACGTGGTCCGATGATGGCCAAAATCTGACCTAAAACTTTCCCATATTCCTATATAGAGGGACCAAAAAACAGTCTGCGACATCTAAGATCTAGGTAGACTGGCTCCATGGCCTCTCAGACTCAGCCTCAGCCTCACTCTGATCTTTCAAGGATGGGATAATAAAATTTGATGTTACTTCCTCAAATGATGGAGTTATGGCCGCTTTAACGAGTTACAGTTGAAATCACGGACAATCCTTTAAACTGACATAACTCGATAACTGAACGAGATAAGAAAATGTTTTGGAATAAATTCCATAGTAAATTAGTTGTACCAACTGTCCTGTGGCAGGTACCATAAGTTCACACCCAGTATTATAGAAAACACTCAAAAATCTTTGAGATTTGTCGAATATGTGCCACTTTTTCCACTTTTTTCCGTACTTCCTTTGGAAGATAGATTTTAAAACTATTTTCTCCATATTCATAATTCAATTTCCATTAAGAAATCGTCCTGAAATGGTTTTGTCTACCATTTATACAGTGTGGGAGCTCAACAATCTCGACTATATGTTTTCAATATATCTATATATATCTGGTAAAGTTAATGAGCAAGCAATGTTAGGAATTCTTCATATACATGTATGTATATTTAGCCAAGGCTACGTTCTAAAAATTTTCCTTCAAGCAATTTAAAATTAATATTTTCATATTTATATAATTTAGGAACATATCGAGAATAATCCAAAGAGTTAGTTGCTTTTCCTTTAGGTTTCAACTCCTCGAGGGACTCCAAGAGCGACACCTTCGAGAGGCAATTCAAGGCATGGCAGCGTATCTAATCTGTTGGTTCCCCATGAAGTTGATGAGGCGTCGATCGCGTCCTATTCGCAATTTCAGGTACTTCCGCATTTTACTATTCATTTTGTCTTAGTGGCCTTAATTCTAAACATTAAATTAGTAAATTTTGAGGAAGTATTGTTAACATACACCTGTATGAAGAATTTCTTCACTACATCCACGACGTGGATTCCATGTAAACCCCATAAAGACGAGTCCAAATGAATACTCAATTCCTTACCTGCTTGAGTATAAACTATAAAAACAGAATTGTTAATAGCTTTATTGATCTTCAAAATACTCTCCACACTTCTGACAACGTTGGTATAACGCTTGAAAACTGTTGGAGGAGTCTTGATGTGGAATTGTTCACAGAATAGCCGTCAGATCTCAAAACGTCTTGCTATTTGTTCATCTGTTAGCATTTGCGGCACAAATTGTGAACAAATCTTGCGTTTGTCCAGTTCTTCACGGACGATGTTCCATACTGTGTCTTTGCTAATACCCAATTCTTCTGCTATTAATCGCAGAGTCAATCGCCGTTCTTTTGCTAGCATCTCTCGTACACGTTCATTTTCTTGTGTCCTGCTGATGGCTGGCCTGAACGTGGTTCAACAAAGGCATTCACAGCAGTGGGAAATCCAGAACCATGTTGTGTCGTTGCTCCATAACGTGTACTACTCGGAAAACTCAATTAGACTGAATGCAATAAGCACTGTGTGTGTTCAACAAAGGCATTCACAGCAGTGGGAAATCCAGAACCATGTTCGGAGTCCAGGGTGTCCATTTTTCTGAACACTTAGAATCCTAGGTAAATTCTCAGTTTGCACTATGGAAGAACTTTCCATCTCTTAAAATTATTACCAGTTTTTGGCCTCAGCTCCTGAACTACGAGGGTTGTTCGGAAAGTAAGAGTACTCGATTTTTCCAGACTTTGCAAAAATTGTATTTAAACAAAAAATAACAGGGTATTACAGTATGTAACAGGGTATAACATTATTTTCCACGTAATCGCCTTCTCGATCAATGCACTTTTGCGACCGTGAAATGAGCTTTGTAATCCCCTCGTCATAAAAACTTCCCGCCACCTCCTTGCTCCAGTTTATGACAGCTTTTTGAACCTCCTGGTCGGTTGAAAAATGTTTCCCACCAAGGTGCATCTTCAGAGAAGTGAACAGATGGTAATCAGAAGGCGCCAAGTCGGGGGAGTAAGGGGGTCTAAAATGTTCCAACTGAAGGAGTCCAAAAGAGCCTTGGTGAGGTTCGCCGTGTGTGATCGCGCATTATCATGCAAAAAACAGACTCCCTTCGTCAGCATCCCTCTTCGTTTGTTCTGAATTGCCCTTCTGAGTTTCTTCAAGGTTTCACAGTATCATGATTTTTTTTCGACGAAATTTGGGTTTTGAATTTTTTTCGTCGACGGTGAGGTGGTATGGCGCCACTGTAAGGATTGTCTTTTTGTCTCAGGAGTGTGATGAGCTACCCAAGTTTCATCGCCTGTCACGATGGAGCCCAGAAATGCCTCACCTTCCACTTCAAATCACTCCAATGGCTTTGGAGCTGGCAATCCGCTTCAATTTGTGATCCTCAGTAAGCTGTTTCGGCACCCACTGTGCACACAATTTTCGAAATCCTAGTGTTTCAGTGATTGTCTTATACAGTAGGGTTCTTGAGAGCTGAGGAATCATTGCGGACATTTCGTCCAAAGTCAATCTGCAATCTCCCAAGACAGTTTCCTTAATTTTCTGCACCAACTCGTCTGTCAAAATTGAAGGTCTTCCACTCCTTTGATCATCATGAACAGAAGTTCTTCCTTCCTTAAACTCACGGCACCACTTGTAAACATTAGTTCTGTTCATGACACCTTCACCATAAACGACTTTGATGCGCGAAAAAAATTTCGAGAGGCGTTCTTCCTTCCGCAACGAGGAAACGGATAATGGCGCGCACTTTGCACTTGGCGGGATTTTGAATTGGCATTGTTCACGCAAACGCTCACCAACACCAGAGGTTTCGTACTAGCGAGGTGGTTGACCTCTCAATTTCTTCAGGAGATGCCCCCCTACAACGCAGTGCAGCCAACTTAGGGAACAAAAATTGCCCCATCCCGTGAGAGCACCAGTACTCTTACTTTCCGAACTACCCTTGTATTAGGCTAACTCAACTTCATCCATCAATGAACCTCATATGTATCATCGATCTTCAGTAGAAATTGATCTAACTGACTTCCCATTTCTTGTATAGGAACAGATGGAGTTGGGTACCTGCCTACCAACGCCTACTAAGAGGTACACCCCCAAACCATCGAACGTCAAAAGATTCTTGACTCCGATCACCAGGAGCGTCACTAGGAGCGCCACCAGCAATAGCCGCCTCCCTCTCCGCCAAATTCAGCCGTCTCCTTACAATTACCGAGCTCACTCTTCCCCCACGACCCCAAAACGCACCGCAATCTTCAAACCGAAGCCCTCGCCGAGGAGAATAACTCCAAGGAGGTACGGACTCTCAGCTTCGAAAAATTCCTTCCACTTTTAACAACTCATCTGTGATATATTTGTAAATTGTTTTTAAAACTCTAACTTTGTTCTACACATTTTTTGTAAGTTAGTAAATTATTAATACTAGTGCCTTTTCTTTGAAAAACCTAATTAATTAGCATCTTATAAGTTACTCAAGTAGAGCATCTATAAAAGTTTTTTTTTGTTAAAGACAAATTTTATGTTGTTGATGTAGTTGTCCCACTTTCGACACTTTTTCTATTTGAATATTTGATATTAAGATTTGAATGTTTAATATAAGGAATAAGTACATTTATTATCAATGTTGCACCGACAGTGTTGTTTGTAATTTAATGATTCAAAATTGACGATAAGTTTATTAAATTGTTCCTCAGGCACGACCAATTGAGTTTGTTTCCTTTGCACACTTTGACATTCTGCGACAATTCGTTTTGATATTCACGGGCAATGTGATTACTGATACATTTTGTTGATACACTTTGCAGCATAAATCGGGCCATACATCGGGAATGGTTTGAACTACGGACCTGGGGAAGGGCTCACTCGATTCCTCATGGAAAGTTCTTCAAAAAAAGTCCAAATTTAGGCCACCTTGACTTTTTTTGAGGTTTTTAGGGATTTCACAAAACTTTGACAACCCTTAAAGGGCACTTTAAATTAAGTGAGAGAGCTGGCTAAACAATTGGGGCGTTGTCGGACCAATATTGATTTTTCCTGAAAATTTCAGATTTTTTGCTCCAGCCGTTTGGGAGAAATCGTTCGTGCGGCGGGCGGACGGAAAATTTTTGAACGTAAACCATGAAACTTCCAGGGGGGGGGGGGGGGGGTTAGAAATTTTTTTTTTCAAGAGCGATTACAATGGTTTATTATTGAATAATAAACCAACATCGGTCCTTGTTGGGTATGTTGTACCCCTGGGTGACAATAAATGACACACTTATTTTCAGATCAAGTTTAATACACACAACGATCTTATTAAGGGTTGTAGACAAGAACAAAATTCAAATTGAGTTATATCAGACTACACAGGATAAATTCTTCCCTGTAAAGCCTATCTGTAACACAGAGGAACTAAATCATCGTAATTTTAGTCTTTATCGTGTACAATACAATATTTCAAGTGTATATCTTATAAGTATTTAGATGATTCTCATCATACAGTTTTCCAAACTGGGATTACATTCATCTGCAGTAAAATTAAATCTGTAATCCATCTTCTACCAAGTTTCGAATTATTTAAATAATTAAGATACAATTGGAAAGGTAGTGGGCCACAAAGCTGTGCCGAAGGCAATTAAGGAAAAATCATTAATTGCTTTTTTTCATCTTCACATATAAAATCACAGGCAATCTGTGAAATATTGGGGATATATGATTCTTATTAACAAAGCATTGGGCTTTCTAAGAAAAACAATGTCGCCAACATATCAAAAGCTTTAGCCACATCGAGACGGGTAATACACAATTCATTTCCAATGTTTATGCTGTGGGATGATATACGATAGTAGAGGGAAAAGGAGAGACCTGGCGCAGGGGCTAATGAAGATAACCTGACGCACTGAGGAGTGGGAGGTAACAGTTATGTACCCTTCCTCCAGGCCTGAGATCCCTCATATGGGTCATTCTCACAAAAACGTGCAATCTGAAGCACAGCAGGGTCTGACGGTAAATGTAAGTAGAAGGGGTTTCTGAAATGATTCATGTTATTTCCGTCAAACAATTTTATGTTTAACACATCTTGAAAACATTTTGATATACAATTATATCATAATACAAATATTGAAATATGACCAGAACAATGAACTAGAAAAACGGCGCATCTTCAGCTTTGTTGCGTCAAGCGTATCAAAAAACTTAGGTTCCAAATGAAAAACTCCTCTAATTACTTAACATACATTGACATTGAACATTTTATATCATATTATGCAAATTCGACTAAAAACTTATTATTAATAATCTAATCACAGTTTGAAAAGTTCAGTTTTCGTTTCCTTGAATGATAAATTTCTACTTTGTAGCTAAACTTTAAAAGTAATCCTTGAACACTCAACGATCAGGAAAATTCTCGTGCACATTATATAAATATACATAACAAAGTGCAAATCTCGAAACTATAGGAACTAATAATTATTAAATCACAAAATTATTGGCATTTAAATCTTGTTAAGTCTTAAAGCTCGGCGGAGATCATGATATTTGTCATTATTCCGCAAAAATTAAGTCAAATCAAAAAACGGATAGCATCACGTGGATCAGCGTTAAAAAACAATGAAAATTTATATGCCACACTTTACAGATCACCATCATCAACTTTTTGACAAATTCGGGGTTGGGCAACTTTGCGTGCTCGCTAGACCGGTTACGCGCAATAAAAAAAATTGATTGAGGAGTCAAATTTTCATGAAATGTTGAGCAAAATCCGAATCTGCAATAAAAAATGGGGGTTCCCATTTAAAATAACAAAGTTAATGCGCAAATCGCGCATTTGCGCACGTGCGAAATTGTAATATTTGCATTCCTTGTTAGAAATTAGTGACGTTATCATTTGAAATTTTTTTTAGGCTCTGAAATTACGGAGATAAATGCCTGGTCCATTAAATTTTGGCCACCCTGTATATTATTCAATATAAGGGAGTGGCTCTACAAGAGCATATATAAATGTACGAACTTTTAGCAACAATAATTCACATAACAATACTAATTTTTATATTTCGGCTTAAACAAGATTAAACAGAAGCGGCCTTCGCTTCGTTGCAACGCCATCATGCCACACAATTTTCAACTCTGAAGATAATACTCTTACTTCAATACAACATTTGAGAAGAGCTTGATAGTTTTTGATAATTAATTAGGCAAAGAGTACTAATTTGTACAGTAGGTAGAAAGACAAGTCAGTCCTTGCTTCACTACGTCTGTCCCTGCTGCAATCCATAAAACAAATGGCGGTAGGGACTTACACAGCAGGGACTGACGAAACAATATGTTCGGAGCTATAATTTCCACTCCAGTAATTCCTCTAGAAATCTAGCTATATCAACGATAAGACTGAGGCACAATCTCTCAGGAAACTGAAACAGCAAAAATTAATTACTTATACGAACCTTCATACGAGAGCGGAAGGGACTGACGCACAATAAAAATACGCGCACGTTTCTCGACACTTGGTATTTTGCCGTATCGTTGTTTGGTACTGAACCCCCTCCAAAACAATTCCAACGTGACCGGCAGGGCGTCGGTAGCTATTTAGAGTGGAGGAGAACCCATGCAAATCCAACTGAGGCTCGAAAACACGGGAAAACCTATCGCGGTAGGGACTGACACAAAACTTATGTGACACGTAGATTTCCTCCTGTAGAATTAATTAGAAGCCCTTGTTTTTTATTCTGCTCTAGATCTTACAAGATCAGATATAATTCTTGGAAAACAAATGAAAATATGCTGAAAAAAAATTAAATTATTAACAAAGCTGAAGGGCTGTTGTTGACAAGGTCGGGTGTGTGACAGCGGTAGGGACTGACATTTTGGGTATAAAACCAAGTTTTAAGTAATTAAGCAATTGCTTAGTCGTTCGGGAACCATTAGTCCTAAAGAGATCAGACAATTTACTTAGAGGTTGGAAAAAGAGGGTTTAAAAATAGATCAGTCGTATGGCTGAAAATCGCCTGTACGCCAATATGTACGTTTTCGTGAGAATGACCCATATTTCAAATATTGCTAATATGAGATACCTCATATTACAAATAATATTAATATGAGATACCTCATATACAATATATTGCTAATATGAGATACTTTATATTCAAAATACTGCTAATATGAGATACCTCATATTCAAAATATTACGATGAGATACCTCATATTCAAACATATTGCTAATATGAGATACCTCATATTCCAAATATTACTAATATGAGATACCTCATATTCAAAAATATTGCTAATATGAGATACCTCATATTACAAATAATATTAATATGAGATACCTCATATTTCAAATATTGCTAATATGAGATACCTCATATTCAAATATTGCTAATATGAGATACCTCATATTCCAAATTTTGTTAATATGAGGTATCTCATATTAACAATATTTTAAATATGAGATATCTCATATTAGCAGTATTTTGAATATAAAGTATCTCATATTAGCAATATATTGTATATGAGGTATCTCATATGAGCAATATTTGAAATATGAGGTATCTCATATTAGCAATATTTGAAATATGAGGGATCTCAGGCCTGGAGGAAGGTTACATAACTGTTACCTCCCACTCCTCAGTGCGTCAGGTTATCTTCATTAGCCCCTGCGCCAGGTCTCTCCTTTTCCCTCTACTATACGATTAACAGCGTAAGAGATATATGTAGTTGTTGATATGACTAGTCTAGTCTTCTTTTTTCTAACAAACGACAATTTTGATTATAACGAAACGCTAGTCACAGCACTTCCAAAAATACAACGTTGGTAACATTAAAAACTGGTGTTAACCACACCAGTTTTCTGTCTTGATTTCGTGTTATGTCAATTTCCCTTTAAAACATATTTGCTTTATACTTGAGATATGTCTAAAATATAAGAAACAACCTCTGAATGAAGGATGTAGGTAAAGATTTGGTATTATGGACGTTACTTACCGCATTGCGGTATGAAAACGAATAAGACCCTACGAAACCATCATAGAACTCCCCAGTTTTCGGCACCCTTAAGGAATTTTCCGACGGTTTAAACCTTGCTGTCGATTGTCAGTTGCTTTGGGTTCAACATTGTAAACACTTTTGGGTTCCTTCAGAAGTCTACTTTTGTTTGACGCGAGCCAAAACTAGATGGAATCGATCTAATCAAAAATATTTTGCAGAATATGTGGAAAAGCTACGCGAACCAGTTCTCGGCACAATTTCGCTAGTTTTCGGCACACAAAAAAACCAGTCTTCGGCATCCTATCTCCAGTTTTCCGGCACCCCAAGATACCAGTAATCGGCAGTGCCTATTTTAAAAATAATGGAATAATTTAGAAAAAAAAGATTCCACAATAAAAATCTTTATTTTTGCAAATACTATAAAAGTGTAGGTAACTCATTTCGTTAACTCTTTAAGTACCTCCTGAGATCATTCTTTCAAGTTAAGATCAGTCGTCTTGGCTTGGAAGATTAATTAGCTAATTCAGGGGTGCCCACCACCCCTAAGCTTCATGACGCACCCAACCCTCCCCCTCAAACAAAAATTTAAAACATTAATTGAAAACATTAAAAATTTAAAACATTAACATGTTCATTAATATTTACATTTTATCTAGTGACGTAATATATTAATGAATGTTGTCACGTTAAACACTGTTTCAATCAACTTAAACCCCCCCCCCCCCCAACATTTTTTGAACCCCCCCCCCCCCCCCCAAGAAATTTCAATGACGCAGTCTGCGTCATAGCTTCCCCCCCCCCCCCCTGTGGGCACCCCTGCCAGATTTCAGAAAAAACTTGTGAATTCCTTGGTCTCGTATAGTTACTATTCTAGTGAAGAAACACAACCAGTATAGTTAGAATCACAATTTCCCTTCCTTAATATAGAATAGGGACTTTCTCCTTGGAAAAAAGGAAGCAATAAAACTTCAATAAGCCGTCACTTGGGTAGGAACCATAAAAATTTACAAGATAATCATCCAAAACGAAAGAAATAAAAAAAGGAAGGAAAGTTCTTTGGATGGTTGAAAATCGATCAGCAACTCTAAAACTTGTAGTCATTCAGACATGGTAAGCAGACGAAAAACACATCATCCTCTTCGAGGTCCTCGCTAGGATCTGAACAAGTTTTGTGAAAATTCTGAAACCACTTTGAAGTATTTCTAGTCGCACACTCAGCCAGGACGCTCTTCAAAAGAGGGGCGACGAGTTCCTTGGCGATTACTCCGTCCGAATTTTCACTTTTCCACTCAGAAACTCGTTTTACCCATCCTTGCTTGATTGGACGAAATCCGGCTACATCAGCTGGCTGAAGGATACGGGTTGCATTAGGGTAGAGCGCAATTAACACTACTCCTTCATCTCTGCATAGGTCACTGACTTGGTTAGTGAGATGGCTCTTATGTCCATCCACGAAAAGGATGACTGGCCTAACAATTTTGTTTTCCTGTTGGCGATGTATTTGTAGAAGTTTTCAGCTTTCAGAGTTTGGTTTCTTGAGTGTTGATTTGTTTTTTTTTTTTCTTCATTTTGAGGTTTCACCATCGTGAGGTAGATTAAAAATTTAAAAGTTCAGTAGGAAAGGAACAAAAGAGCGATGTAGTGAACAGTATTCGTAAAGATGAAGTAAGAAATTGGTTAAAAGTGGACAAAATTTTATAAAAATGATAAGGTTGTCCTTCTCAATTCTTTCTTTCATCATTTACTATAGTTACAAAATCAAGTGTTTGCACCGGATTGTCGCCGATTTACTTGCCGATTAAAAAAAATAAAAAAATACCGCTTCTTTCGTACCGATTTAGATAGTTAAAAGGAGCAAATATCGAAAATTATTGCGACCTAAGTAGACTGCCCAGGACACAAGCCGAGCGAGATGTCGGCATGCCAACATCTCAATAATTCGGCAAGCCGGAAACAGGGAAAAACGAGTGCCAACAATTGATTCGAGCGGATTCTATATTCGGCACCTGGGGTGCCGAAAATTGAGTTTTAGGTGATCCTTCGACCCACTTTCCGGCACCCGCTCAAATGAAAGAAATTAACATTTTTTCCTCTTTTGTTTGCTACTACATTAGACATTAACAAAAGCACAACACATGGAAAGCTTGGAAACGTGGGAAACATCAACCCTGACAGTTAATAAGTGGTGAACAAACAATTGTGTTCCTTACCAAAAACGTTAGAAATGGCCTCCGGCGACGAGAGTTGGCGACTCACTGAGGTTGACTGTTCTTCACTATATAAACTTGAATTTCGGGTAAACCAAATTGTAGTACGCTTGCGCAGGAGGCTTCCCCGCTTCCAATGAGTGCTTGCCGAATGTTCTAAAACGTCCTGAAGCTTATTATTCACGAGAAACCGGAAACGGGTGCCGAATACTGGGACACGCACACTCCAAAGCTTAGTAGAAATTCAAATCATGAATCATTGAAAAATAAACCCCAGTGAAACAATTTGCAGCGTTTTTCAAGAGCGATTACAATGGAAAAATATTCTATTTGAAAATTTTAAATTTCGTAAGACGGAGCATGCAAATCAGAATGCTTCAACCCGTGAATCGGCTATAAACGCTTTAAGAGTTCACTCCAGTACCCACATTCACTACATCACTAGATTACCGCGACCAAAAAAAAAAAAAAAGCTGTTGTTTTTGATTTGATCGCAGTAACCCAGTGATGTAGTGCATGAGGATGCAAATGTTCGCAGCATAAATCGGGCCGTATATCGGGAATGGTCTGAGCTACGAACATGTGGAAGGGCTCATTCGATTGCTCATGGAAAGTTCTTCAAAAAGACGTCCAAATTTAGGCCGACTTGACTTCAAAAAGAGTTTTAATGGATTTTACAAAACTTTGACAACCCTTAAAATGAGCGAGCTGGCTCAAGAATCGGGGCGTTGTCGGACCAATATTGATATTTCTTGAAAATTTCAGATATTTTGCTCCAGCCGTTTGGGAGAAATCGTGCGTACGACGTACGGCTAACGGACGGAAAATTTTTTATTGCAGATTCGGATTCTACACCCCTTGAAACGTAAACTATGAAATTTTCAGGGGGGGTTAGAATTTTTTTCAAGAGCGATTACAATGGTTAATTATTGAATAATAAACTAAAATATAATATATTTCTTACACATATGTTGACTCACCTTTTTGAGTAAAAAAAAAAAAAAAAAATAAACCCAACGAATTTAACAGTTTTTTGTAGTTGCAATTTTTAGTGATTTTTTTTTTTACAGTGAGTATAACTCAGCCGTTTTGCGCCATTTTAAAGTAAAAATCTGATACGGTGTTTCAATGTAATGTGAAACTTTTGTAGAGATTTTTTAAATCGTTTCTTAAAGCATGTTTTAACAAAATTGACGTAGAATATTTTGTGCTAAAAAATTTGAATGTCTTAGTTCAAATTCGATGAACTCATTCGGATTAATATTTTTCTAAAATATATTAATTGAACGATTTGTAGGAGTTTTATACTGTTTTTAGTCATTTTTTTGTCGTACGTTTTTTAAAATTCGACCAATTTTCTGTGATTAAAAAGTTTTGTGTACGCTTCATCCTTTTTGTTTCTGGTGAAATAAGGAAGATTTTAATGTTAACCCTGAAGAAAGTTATTAACGTCTGGAGGTACAGACAAATTCGCCTCAAACAAAAATTTAACGTTAATACTCTTGTTTGTTGAAACTTACCAGTCGTGATGAAAAGAGAATTCAATGTAAAGACGCCAATGTAAGTAATGAGCAATTCAGATCCGCATATTTCGGTTATGAAAAACCCTGAAACAATACACGAAGTATTTTAGGTAGGTAGGGTTTCAACTGTTTATCACAGCGTGTTATATAAGAATAGATGTTAGACTAACTTAGGAAATAGATCCACACATATCTTGTTGTTGGTTACTTTTAGCTCTGTATTTGTCGTTAAGCTTTCCACTCCTGCCTGTCCATGTATTCAAGTTGGTCATAGTATCTATTGCTCAGTTGTTTAATCCTTCCTAGGGCTGAGGCGATTAGCTTGCAATACCCAAATGAACGAGGCTTCAAATTTATGTTGAGACGTAGCAGTTTCAAGAAAGGAAGGAGGAAATACCAATATTTATCGTATTTGGAGTTCAGTGTCTCAAGTTTTGCATGTAAATACGTTTTCTTTTAGTGTTCTAACTTCCGCAGGAAAATTCGTGACTCCAGCAGGCCACCACTAACTGGAACATGTTGACTATCTAAATGACTTGACTTGACTTGACTTGACTTATGTCCTTAAAGTCGTATGGGAGCATAGGGCAGAAACAAGATCCCTCCAGTCTGTTCGATTGGCCGCAATTCTCTGCTTCGTTCCAACTTTTGCCAACCCTCCTCCTCCTAGCTTTGACTCTTGTAGGATTCTATAATTATCTAATGAGCTCCATCAGAGTTTTTAAATGTTGATACAAATTCTGTGTGTTAAAGTTTTACTGTTTCAGACATAATATATCTGAACAACAAAAAACATATTATGTTTTTGTTAAAAAGTGCTCTTACGTTTTCTTTATTAACGGCTGCCAAGATATTCTACCAAGATAATAGGGATAAGTATGATTCATTATAAGTACAAATCGTGGGGTTCCGAGTAAAAGTGACCAAGTAACATTTGCAAAATTTTACAGGGGAGCGATCTGAAGTTTCACCTATTTTCTTCTTACGGACACTGGTTGTGTGATGTCTCATCCGACTATGTTTCGATTTTTCTTTATCCTGTAGGTAGCTAGCTAGTGCCCGCCTATGATATCGTGCTTCAAAATTCACTTCAGATTAAATAAGAGCTGTTTATTCGGAAAACTCTATTTGATCATTTTTACCTGCCTGGAGTTTCAAGCTTTACTCATTTGGTCAATTCAATTCTTCGAAAATCAGTCGCACAGTTACATGAAATTGAGAGATTGAATAGTTTTTTCGTTAATTTATCGTGTTGCCAAGCATCTAAACAACAATGACATATTTCTGTTAGAGAAGGTTATCCATTACCTGTCACTGTAATTGGTCATTTTCACCTGCCCACTATGCAATCTTACAAATCTTACACAGTAAAAGTGATCAAATGGCAACTGATAACATTTACATGCACCAGCGAGAGTACATTTATAATCCATCTCGTGTTTTGTGGTTGAGTTCAAATGCCATTTGGTCACATAAAACTCTTTGGGTCAGGCAGGTAAAATTTATTTTCAAGTATTTCTTGCTCATCAGTTTGAAGATAACGTTCTTAGCAACAACACACAGTAGACAACGTTCCTTAGTACCGGAATGACAAAAAAAGCTCATTTTGAAAAAAATGTTACGTGGTCACTTTTACCCGGAACCCCACGAAATATCAATGAGGTAAAATCAGTTAGTTTGGTAACTCCGACTCAATCAGATAGCGCTTCTGTACCTTCAAACCGACAAAGTTACATCAGTCTTACCGTACGCTACGCCAACGGATTCGACGAAGAACACCAAAGTGACGACCAGCGTCATGCTTCCTAGCATAATTTCCTCGTAGAAACCGTAATAGATCACAAACACGATGGCGTTTTGAACAGCGACCAACAAAAGTTGCACTACAATGTGAGCAGCAACTCTCTCAAGGTAGGTAATTCCTGCAAACAAAGAAAAAAAGGCAGCAAATTATTAAACAAAGGTTTATTATTTATGAGTAGGCAGATCACTGATAATGCTTATATTTGACTATGAAAGAATTGGTACAGGCAGAAATTATGTTTCCAATACATTCAGGAAGAAAATTTCCTGTGCTCATACCCGCCTCTCCGTCACAAGTCTGTACTGCGTTATTCTTAAAATATTTATTGGTTGGACATGTGAACCAGGTTTAATTTTCAGTGGAATCAAAACTTTTGGAAATGTTGAATTGTTTCACATGAGGAGCGAAAGTAACAAGGTACAAGTACTCTAATGGAATCTTCTCATGGGACTGATTTCTGTCTGAATGGAACTAAAAAACGTCTGCCAAGTGGGTGTGGCACATAGCTTCCTCGTATCCATAACATGACAGTATAGATCATTGAAAATTATTATTGACTAAAACTTTATTTTCTCTTTATTACTCACGAGGACCATCTACACATCAAACCGAACAATCCCTGAAAAATTCATCGAAATTAATCGAGAACTCCGGGAGTTATGCGCGTAACAAGGATTTCACGTTGGCGCATGCGCAGAGGCTACTATTGATCTGGGGGTCATGAAACTTATAGGGGATCATCTACACATCAAACCGAACAATCCCTGAAAATTTCATCGAAATCGGTCAAGAACTCCCGGAGTTATGCTTGATCAAGGATTTCACGTATGCGCATGCGCAGAGGCTACTATTGATCCGGGGGGGGGGGGGGGGCATGAAACTCATAGGGGACCATCTACACATCAAACCGAACAATCCCTGAAAATTTCATCAAGATTGGTCAAGAACTCCCAGAGTTATGCGCGTAACAAGGATTTCGTTTGCGCATGCGCAGAGATTATTATTGATCCGGGGGTCATGAAACTTATAGGGGACCATCTACACATCAAACCGAACAATCCCAGAAAATTTCATCGAAATCAGTCAAGAACTCCCGGAGTTATGCGAGTAACAAGGATTTCGTTTGCGCATGAGCAGAGACTACTATTGATCCGGTGGTCATGAAACTCATAGGGGACCATCTACACACCAAACCGAACAATTCCTGAAAATTTCATCGAAATTGGTCATGAACTCCCGGAGTTATGCGCGTAACAAGGATTTCACGTTTGAGCATGCGCAGAGGCTACTATTGATCCAGGGGTCATGAAACCTATAGGGGACCATCTACACCCCAACCCGCACAATCCCTAAAAATTTCATCAAAATCGGACTATAACTTCGTGTAGTTTTTGACGTAATTAAGCGAAGTAAATGTTGAATTAGGGTAAATTTATTGTTATGCAGGAGCATAACTTGGGAAAATAAAGGTAGGTATGTTCAACTATTGAACAAACTATAAAATATACCTAATAAGTCCGAACAATCCCTGAAAATTTCATCGAAATCGGTCAATAACTCCCGGTGTTATGCTTGTGGCAAGGATTTCACGTTTGCGCATGAGCAGAGGCTACTATTGATCCGGGGGTCATGAAACTCATAGCTGACCATCTACACAACAAACCGAACAATCCCTGAGAATTTCATCAAAATTGGTCAAGAACTCCCGGAGTTATGCGCGTAACAAGGATTTCGTTTGCGCATGCGCAGAGGCTGCTATTGATCCGGGGGCCATGAAACTCATAGGGGACCATCTGCACATCAAACCGAACAATCCCTGAAAATTTCATCGAAATTGGTCGAGAACTCCCAGAATTATGCGCGTTACAAAGATTTCACGTTCGCGCATGCGCAGAGGCTATCATTGATCCGGGGGTCATGAAACCTACAGGGGACCATCTACACCAATACCCGAACAATCCCTGAAAATTTCATCGAAATTGGTCAAGAACCTCCGGAGTTATACCCGTAACAAGGATTTCACGTTTGCGCATGCGCAGAGACTACTATTAATGGATTCATGAAACCTACAGGGGACCATCTACACCCCAACCCGAACAATCCCTGAAAATTTCATCAAAATTGGTCAAGAACTCTCGGAGTTATGCGCGTAACAAGGATTTAACGTTCACGCATGCGCAGAGGCTACTATTGATCCGGAGGTCATGAAACTCATAGGGGACCATCCACACATCAAACCAAACAATCCCTGAAAATTTCATCGAAATTAGCCAAGAACTCCCGGAGTTATGCGCGTAACAAGGATTTCACGTTTGCGCATGCGCAGAGGCTGCTATTGATCCGGGGGTCATGAAACCTATAGGGGACCATCTACACCCCAACCCGCACAATCCCTGAAAATTTCATCAAAATCGGACAATAACTTCGTGTAGTTTTGCCCGTAACAAGGATTTGCTGACAGACAGACAGCCACACAGACAGACACACAGACACACAGACACACGGACACACAGACATTTGATTTTGGAGACAAAAATTTTTCACATCTCGCTTCATAAAAATATTTCAACCCTTGAATTTTAGCTCATTGATTGAAAACGATGTCAAGATTGCTGGGATCTCATCTATCGATAGACCCACCTGCTGCCGTATTCCTCGCTAGCAATCCGTAGGATTTTTCCATCATGACGGCTCCAGACGTGAAGAGGAGAGTCAAGTGGAAACACCAACTGAAACAAAATTGATTATCAATTACAGTTAGCAAAAAATATATACAGGGTGTCCCAGGAGTTATGCACAATTCGACTCCTACGTGTTTTACAACTCATTTCCGACCAAAAATGCCTCTTAGCAATTTTTTGCCAGAGGCCTCGTTTCCGAGCTATTCGCGATTTAAGATTTTTTTCGTGTTTTCGATCTTATGTCATTAAAACTGTCATAACTCCCTCAATTTTGGATAGAGCACAAATATGATGACACCGTTGAAAAGAGCGTTAAATGTTCTATCTATTTGATGTCAGGAAACTTTTTCAAATTGCATTGAAGATGTGCGATTGCTGCGCGAAATGGCAGTTTTGTCAAAATCTTGAAATCGCCTGTTTTTCATTCGCCTAGAAACCCCATGAAAGCTTGACGCAGAACTGTGCAGGCCTGGGAAAACGTGCGCCGAAATGTCAGGTTTCCAACGGTGTAGTCGTTTTGGTGTTTAAAAATATTTTTAGTTAAGGAAAAGGTGTTTAAATGCAGAAAAACGTGTGTTTTCTGTTAAAATTGAGGTTTTTCCAAAGTCTCTAGTGAATGCAACTCATCGCAGTCGGAAATAAGTTGTGGAACACGTAGCAGTCGGATTGTGCATAAGTCCTGGGACCGCCTGTATCACTAAAAAACACCTAATGTTTGAAAATTGGGAAAGCTACGGAGGAGGCATTGTCTTGGTCTGGGGCAAGGATGTGCAATGACCCGCACGACCCCGGTCTTGAAGGAGGGGTTGCTTTGAGCGCCGTGTATTATCAACCCCAATCTGATTTGGCCGTAGCATCCCAGCAGCCCCCAGTTGCAATGTTGAAATCGAGTTCATACAGAGAGTTAGAGTTTAAACAAGATTATTAAGATATAAATTAAAAAATAATTATTTAAAAATGAAAAATGAAAATGAATTTAATGATTGAAAACGTTCGTTTGTGATCACCGTTCACGGTATTTCCAAGCTGTCCAGCCAAAGTCAGGATAATCGAAGATCCGAGAGACAGCTATTGTTTGTATTCATTTACGATTGATTGCGATGATTTGGTTTCAGTTGAGCAGCTGTACCACAAGTGAGTATGTTGACATGATTTTTGTGTACGGTTTTGCCAATGGTAATGCTTCTGAAGCAGCAAGGGAGTCACACTCCTCCTGTGTACAACTCACACCCTAGCGAACACATCGGATAGTATGAGGAAAAAATATTGGTAGATAATATTGTTTATGTCGCTGATCCTTCTTTATCTAGTAAACTTTCTGTTTTTTATCTACTACCTAATTGTTTTTTGTCACTAAGGTTTTGGTTATTACTACTACCAGCTATGTTCAATAGCTATAGCGCACTATGATGAATGGGAATATGCAATAGGGGAAACCTCGCTGAAGGAAATACAGCGAGGAAAGAGACGAAAGGGAAGAGTTGGTAATGATACGGAAGCCTGGTTTGATGATGGTCCATAGTGTCAGCAAAAATATGAATGAAACTCATCGCAATCAATCAAAAACCTCAATTTCAACAGAAAACACACGTTTTTCTGCAGTTAAACACTATTACCTTAACTAAAAATATTTATAAAAACCAAAACGACTACACCGTTGGGAAGCTGGCATTTTGGCGCACGTTTTACCAGGCCTGCACAGTTCTGCGTCAAGCATTCATGGGGTTTCTAGGCGAGATGAAAAACAGGCGATTTCAAGATTTTGACAAAACTGCCATTTCGCGCAGCAATCGCACATCTTCAATGCAATTTAAAAACGTTTTCTGACATCAAATAGATATAAAATTCAACGCTCTTTCCAACGGTGTCATCAAATTTGAGCTATCTCCAAATTGAGGGAGTTATGATGGTTTTAATGACATAAGATCGAAAACACGAAAAAAATCTTAAATCGCGAAATAGCTCGGAAACGAGGCCTCTGGCAAAAAATTGCTACGAGACATTTTTGGTCGGAAATGAGTTGTAGAACACGTAGGAGTTGGATTGTGCATAACTCCTGGGACACCCTGTATATATCAGCATCATTTTATAATGATGCACACGGTTCAGGTGTTTAGTGGAACACATTGTTGAGAAAGAGTAAACCATCAAAATGAACCAGTAAAGGTCTATTAGGTGCACATAAAGTTTCCAAACAAAGTCGCACAGAGTTAATATAAATCCAGAATTTTGATAGATACGAACAAAATGCAGTCATTGGCTCGTATGCATAAAATCGAAGCAGATGCTTCGAAGTAAAAGGTAAAAGTAAATGCTTTAACTCTTACTCCGTATCGAAGCATTGCCTCCAAATCGTATGCAAAAAAATGAAGGATCTGCTACGAAGGTGCTACGGGTACCTAGTAAGATCTTCAGCAGTTGTTGGATCTTTACAAGGGACTATCAACCACGGGGCAAGGCCATACCCTTCATCCGCTAAAAGCACAGCGTTTTCGGTACCCCGCATGAATCTGTATACCAAACTGTTTCTCCAAATGCGAGAGTCGTGAACAGAACCAGGCCAACGTATGTCAACACTTGTGAATCGCTCAGGTCCAGCACATGTTGCTTGCACATTAATGCAGGAACTCCCTTTCTGTTCACATATTCGTCTCCATGAACTTTAGGCTTGGTTATTTTGATGTGCGTGCAATCGAGGGCACCGATAGCAAAAGGAAACGATTTCGACAGTTGCCATACCTGTTGACTTTCTTCGATTCCTTCTTGATTCCTCGAAAACTTAATCCATACATCGGCCTTTTCAAATATCTTCTTTGCGACGAATTCCACTGTGCGCGAAACTGTGCTCTGGTGCACCCCAAGGTCTTCCACCACTCCATCCTGGAATCCTGGATCAGCCAAGTACCTTAAAAAAGTTTTCATTTTTTGTTCGGGCGAGAGTGCCCCACCTCTCGTTTCCACGTGTTGTGATCCCAAAAAGTGATCGCTGGTCCAACGTTGTCTTCATTAAAACGATATAACTTTTTAAATTCGCTGACCCTGCACGACCTTCTATCTTTGTAAACTTTCGCACTACGCACTGACATAAAAGCGGCCATCCTGGATGGCTTCCAGTTGTTGACTAAGGACTCCTTTTTATGCATACAATTTGAAGTCGATGCTACAGTACCTGCTTCGCTTACTTCACCGTGGAGTAAAAGGTTTTAGCAAGTGCTATAGTACTTACTTTTTATGCATAGAAATCGGAGCATCTACTACAGAAAGTGGAGTAAAAGCATCTGCTTCGACTTTATGCATACTAGCCATTGTAACCACAAATTATAATTAACTTAACAACTTAATTATAATTAAAATCTTTAAACAGATATTTACTGAAGTTTGCATGCGCCCAGGGTAAGGATGGTCGCGATATACATATTTGATTTTTTTCGAAAACTATTTTTTATTCGGAAATAGTCTTGTCCTAAAGCTGTCCTAATGACCTCTAGGAAAAATTCCCATCATACTCCGTTCGACTTATTGCTTGTTGAATGGGCTAACGGATCGAGATTTGACTGAGTTGAACGAATGCCCACTCGATCCTGGAGGTTAGGTATATTATCATGAACGCTCAGAAAAGGTAAATTTATAGCAATTTTGTAGTTTTTTAAAGTTAGTTATTAATTTTGAACCTTTGAAATGATTCAAGTAATCTTTAAATATCCAGGTTATAGTATTAGTGACTGCTCCTGCCAATTTCTGATTCTTACCTGTTTTGTGATCGAATTAATCGATGATAACCCACAAACAGTGGTTATAGTTGTCAAGGAGAGCAAAAAGCAACCTTTCAACCCCAAAGATGAAAGTCCCTATAGACGGCGGACTATTATCAAAAATCTCCAAATTTATTGCTTAAAGTTTCTAACGATAGGTGAAACCTTTCCGGCTTCGAAGCTGAGCAAATATCCTTCTCGATTATCGCTGTAGTTCCTGAAGAAGGTTCTAAATAAACCGAAAGCCTCTGCGAAAATGGGTTTCGATTAATTTGTAACCCTAACTCCGACACCTCGAAATCAGTAGAATTGCAGATTGGTCGTTACTTCGCTTCGAATCCTCGTCTTGACAATTTCGAATTTAAGAGTGATAGGTCAGGAAAATATTTAAATGAAGTTATTCCTCAAAATATTTCATCATTAATGGATTCATTTTTGCTATACGTTTAGCTCCCCTCTCCATGATGTTACTGTTCTTGTCCCTTTCACGTTTTAAGCCTCAAGTGGCATTGGTTGGTCCTCCCCACCCCTTTCACTTCCCTGAGCCAATAGGATTCAATCTCACAAAACTCATGTTTTAATGTAAAAACTTCAATTTTCTCGGAATTTTAGTTATTACGACGTAGCACTTTCTTCTACTCGTGTCTTCAATTATGATGAAGAACTTACGTACAGACGAACGAAGGCAGTATAGTTTCCATCAACCTGGGATCGCTATGACCATGTATCGGTGTCATTATCTGGAAAATCACACAGTCAGAAATGAAAATACGTTCCATTATCTTGTTATAAGTGTGTCTGTGTTACAAGCATAGTTGATTTTCGAAGAAAACTTGATAAAATGTGGATAATTAATATAACCAATGCACGGTAACAGAAGACCACAAAGCTTATTCAGACAACTAAAAACGCTTTCTATTCCTTCAAAGTTTCGGTATTTGTACATGTATGGGATATATACTTCACAGCCTCAGGTGTACTAGTAGATAAATCTATTTACATTTTAAAACTACAATAGGTAGGTAAGAACGAAATTTTGGACCCATTTAAATTTAGAGAACGGAAGAATGTAATAATTCATTTTGGTTTATTATTCAATAATAAACCATTGTAATCGCTCTGGAAAAAAAATTCTAACCCCCCCTGAAAATTTCATGGTTTATGTTTCAAAGGGTGTAGAATCCAAATCTGCAATAACATTTTTTCCGTCCGTCCGCAGTACGCCGTACGCACGATTTCTCCCAAACGGCTGAAGCAAAAAATTCAGAAATTTTCAGAAAAATCAATATTGGTCCGACAACGCCCGAATTCTTTAGCCAGCACTCTCACTTAATTTGAAGTGCCCTTTAAGGGTTGTCAAAGTTTTGTAAAATCTCTAAAATCCTCAAAAAATGTCAAGGCGGCCTAAATTTGGACTTTTTTTTTGAAGAACTTTCCATGAGGAATCGAATGAGATCTTCCCCAGGTCCGTAGCTCAAACCATTACCGATGTATGGTGCTAACATTTGCGTGCTAACATTGGTTTTGATTACAGTAACCTAGTAATGTAGTGAACGTGGATACTATAGTGAACTCCTAAAAGGGTTTCTAGCCGATACACGGGTTGAAGTATTCTGATAACCATGAAAAAAAAACGCTGCAAATTCTCTCACTCGGGTTTATTATTCAATTGGCTTGCGTTCATGATTTGAATTTCTACTAAGCTTTGGAGTGTGCGCGTTTCACAGGATAGAGAGATTATTGCATTTCAGGAGGCACACAAATATGATCAACTGATCAATCCAAATAGGTATTTTGGTTGAGAACAGATCTACGTGCTCCGTGCATATCTCCTGAAATTCAATAATCGCTCTATCCTGTGAAACACGCACACTCCAAAGCTTAGTAGAAATTCAAATCATGGACGCAAGCCAATTGAATAATAAACCCCAGTGAAGGAATTTGCAGCGTTTTCAGACAACCATATTCCGTACATATCTCAACTATGTTTAATAGACTTAGTCTGTGGTACATCATTATCACCTCCATTCCGTCTACCTACCTAATTGTTTTCTGAACGCCTAAGAAGAGCTCCGTTCTTATTTCAATACGGTAGTTCGATCATGAAAAGAATTATCCACAAGAGTCCTCCAGGTGATCAGTGTGTCTCCATACCTTGTAAGTGACTTTAGAATGCCCCAAAAAGACAGCTTCATAAATATAACTCCACGAACACCAACCTAATTAGTCCTTCTATACGAAACCAAATATATTATCAAAATACCTACAATGTTGCAAAAAGCGGTTTATCGACACAGAATAGAAACCCACTAATTCATCAATCGAAATTTAATGAGATAAAATAAACTTGTCCGTAAATATACGAAATCCAGAAAGTGACATTTTACCCAACTTGACCTATCCGCCCACCGGTGCACCGATTCGATTATTTCGTAGTAGTCGGTGTGGGTAGTGGGGTGACCACATTCATTTTGAATCTCTTATTTGGAGCGTAAGTATTTATTTTCTTCATATTAGAAACGTTTCATCCTGCAGCGAGGACTTCTTCAGTCTATAACTAAGCATAAAAGTATCCTTTTAGTTGAATTTACATAGTGTGTATACTCATAAACATATAACATACAAACAAATAACAAATATAACATATAAACAAATAACAATATAACATATAACAAATATTAATTTCAGTAATAAACAAACAAACTGAAGAGATGTGTGGTGGCACCACTACGTCAAAGCCTAAATTCTGCCTGTACTTATGACATAATAAGGTAAGCAATATTAATATATAAGATGTTTAGTAGATAAGCTGATAGGTTCAATAGGTTTTATGAAAGAAATATGATCATTTGACCATCTGTGTGAATACACACTATGTAAATTCAACTAAAAGGATACTTTTATGCTTAGTTATAGACTGAAGAAGTCCTCGCTGCAGGATGAAACGTTTCTAATATGAAGAAAATAAATACTTACGCTCCAAATAAGAGATTCAAGATTATTTCGTATGTTTTAATTTCTAAAATAGTTGACTACTTATCAACTATAATAAATAGTGGACATTTCCACGTTTTTTTCTCTCCATAACGTAGCACATGGATTTAATTTGAGTGACTTACTCGGACGGGTGAAGTCGGAAAGTTGTCGGGAAACCCACACGACACCCCCAGGTTACTGATGAAGAATTGATAGCAATCATTCAGTTTTTTCCATAGCCACTGATACATAATAAAGTCTGAAACGGTGAATTTGACTTGTCAATTCTAGAAATGAATAGGATCCAAGAACTTGGTATAGGATCAATTTAATTTTTAAAACTTCAATAGATACAAATAAAATAATATTGGAACTTATTTATTTATTGAACGGGACAAGCCCAATTACATGTAGTGACGAAACAGAAGAGAAAATAAAAAATAATGAAGGATAGTGACAAAGAAATGATTTACAGGGTGGTAGGCAGAGATAAGATGTGAGACTTGAGTGTGGAGGCGGAATCGTTGAAAAAGTCATAATCGGGGAATAACTCCAGGTAGCGGTTCGCTGTTCGTGGGAGGAGGTGAAGTGGCGCATTCATTAGATAGTTTGTTGGCGTATACGGGGTGCTGAAGAGGAGAGGTGCACGGGAGGAGATGCGGGGAACCTGGAGACCCAATCTGGAGAGCAGGTCCGGACAGGATAGCTGGTTGTTGAGCAGCTTCCACATAAGAGTGAGGTCCGAGATCTATCGTCGACCTTCCAAGGAGGAAAGGCGACAACCCTCCAGTAGGACCCCATACTTCACCTCACCTGCTTAAAGGCGATGTAACGCAGGAACCTTCTCTGGACTCTTTCCAGGACATACCTGTAGGCCGAGTACCTAGGAGACCAAATGGAAGAAGCGTACTCTAGGATGGGCAATACAAGCGATTTATAAAGTAGGGTGATTGCTTGCGTACTGTGGAACTCCCGGGTGCTGCGTTTTATGAATCCGAGGCGTTGTAAGGCTTTTTTGGCGACATTATCGTTGTGACCAGAAAACGAAAGCTTGGAATCAAGGGACGCTCCCAGGAACTTGACATTATTACAGCTCCAAGCCATCTTCTCATCATATTACACAACAGTTTTAGCTCAACAGCACAGAACGACAATGTTTAATGACTAAAATGGGAGTAGTCCACTCAATATAGATTTCGATGCCTACAAGAGGTCGGATGTTACGTTTCTAAACTTTGAATTGGTGTCTTGGAATCTCAATAGAGGGGAAACTAAGAATCGAGAAGGCGGCATTTTCCATTCCAAAGACACCCTCTGGGATTCCAAACGTCAGCGAGGTGAAACATTCAAATTGAAGAAGGTGAGTAATGTTTGAAAGTTATTGTCTATTTTGCCTATGCGGACAGTGCGAGGAAAAAGGAAGGGACAGTCAATATCAGAGTAAGAATAGTTCGTAATCACCAGAGACGGGAAAAATTCATAAGTCATAGTTTTGGTTTATTGTCAATAATAAACCATTGTTTTCGCTCTGAAAAAAAAATTCTAACCCCCCTGAAAATTTCATGGTTTACGTTTCAAAGGGTGTAGAATCCGAATCTGCAATAAAAAATTTTCCTTCCGTCCGCCGTACGTATGCACGATTTCTCCCAAACGGCTGGAGCAAAAAATCTGAAATTTTCAGGAAAAATCCAAGGGTCCGACGTCGTCCCAATTCTTGAGCCAGCTCCCTCACTCAATTTAAAGTGCCCTTAAGGGCTGTAAAAGTTTTGTAAAATCCCTGAAAACCTCAAAAATAGTCGAATCGGCCTAAATATTTTCCTATTTGAAGAACATACCATTAGGAATCGAATATATATTCCCCACGTCCGTAGGTCAAACCATTCCCGATGTATGGCCCGATTTATGGTGCCAGTTTCGTTTTTTCGTTCATTATTGTTTTTGTTTGTCAGTAACCAGTGACGTCCGATGTAGTAATGTGGATACTGGAGTTCCAAAAGTTTGTAGCCGATACACGGGTTAAAGCATTCTGATAACCAAAAAAAAAGTGCAAATCTTTCGTGGGGTTTATTATTCAATTGCCCTGCGTTCATGATTTGAACTAACGGTTGCGTATTTTACAGGTGATAGAGCGATTATTGGAATTTCAGTAATATTAAAAATTCTCATGAACACCTATTTGGATTGATCAGTTTTTTTGCAGCGTTTTTTGTCATAAAATGACTTTTTTTCGCTGAAACGTCATAAATTGCAACTTTTGGGAATAAAGTGTGCCTGTGCCGGGGCATTGTTATGCTCTGGATTAATTAGGTGGGTGAATGCTCTGGGCTCGGACTCCATAGGATGGGTTTTTCTAATCCGCAAATTAGTTCAAATTAGGCTGCTTTCTGATTCGCCGTTTAAGAACTAAACATAGATCGCAGGTATATATGATATTCATTTTTCGAGTTTTTCTGTCACCGGCCTAAAACATCCAAAAGTCGATAAACAAAAAAAATTTTTTTTGAATCTTTATAAGTTTTCTAGAAATATCATTTTTGCGCACCCGTTTTGTAATGTTAGAAACTGACACTTTTTTTATTTTAAATGGGAACCTACGTTTTCATTGCAGCTATTCTACCTAAAATTTCATGAAAATTTGTTTCAATCAATTTCATTGCGCGCATTCCATTGTAATCGAGCACAAAAAAAGTTGCTAACCCCCCTAAAATTTCATAGTGTTTGAAAAATCCGAATTGAATGAATTTTTTTTTGTCATTCACGTTTATCCGTTTCGTGATCAAATTTTTGGAACAATGACCGATTTGGTTATTGGTCCGTTTTTTCTTGAAATCTTAGGATATTTAAATCCCTTTAAGAAAAACTTATAAAGATTCAAAAACATTTTTTTTTCTGTTTACTCCCGTTTGGACGACTGGAGGGGGGGAGCAACTCGTGGGACACCCTGTATATTCGTGGAGCAGGAGGGAATGGTTTCATTTTTCTCGTGTGCTTTTGCTACTGTCACCATGCCTAAAACAGTGAGCAAGTCGATATTACAGCAGAAGTGGTCGGTGGAGGAAAAGGACTTCGCTCTAGAAGACGGTTCCATCTTTAGCAAGCCGTGTGGAAAACATGTAATGTTAAAAATATGAACTTTTAATCTCTCTTTTTCTGAACCTACGTATTCAGTCAGCTGGAAGTTCCTCGGTACCTAAAAAGAATATTGTTTCTTTCTCCACGTTTTTGTGAAACGTATTTCTACGTTGCACGCGAAGGACAAAAAGTCTTATGCATGATATTCATTTCAAGTACTTACAAAAGAAAGTTCCAATCATGCAGCATGAGTTAATGAGCGAATTTTCAAAGACATTTTTGGCCGTTTTGGCGCTACGATTTTTTTTACCTTTTCGTGCCGTATTCTTACCTGCAGGAAATTTCAAGCTGATTCCGAGTATACCACATACCTATGTATTAATATGTTTAAAAAATCCTTTGAAACATTATTCTTTGAACGTCATACTTTCAACCAAAACGTCACAAAACATCAACATTTCTGGAACACACGTCATAAAATGGGGGGGGGGGGGGGAGTCATAAAAGTCATAGGAAAAAGGTCATGAAATTGAAAACTAAAAGTCATAAACGTCCCGTCTCTGGTAATCACATTCTGCTAACTGTAGCAAGGGAGCAATGGGTTACTAGTTGCCCCTTCCATAGTCTGAGATGATTATGCCATCAATACCTAGAGGGTATTCCTTAAAGCTAAAAGGCGTCGGATTTACTCTCTTAGAGACAGCTTTAAGAATCAAGAAGGGGGAACTACCCACATATATCACATAATGTAATTGATAATAATATCGTTGAACTGTGACTTACTTGAAGAATCTAGATGAGCATCAATGTCCACCATATCAAATAATTGGTTAGTTTTCCGAGAAGCAAGAATATTATAGTCGTAGAGCACCAGTTGTGTAAGAGCATATGTGAAATTCGATTGTATATGGAGCATTCCCCACACCTCGTTAGTTAATACAGCCGATTTCGCTTTCTGTTTATCCTGGAATATCACCTGAAAAATAGAAAACATAAAAATGTTTTGTTGCTTTAGAGTGGAGGTGAGGAAACAATTCATCAACATAAAAATGTCTTTAATTTTCGTCAAGATTTTGAGCTGAAAAATAGAAAACTCATCAAAATCATCATGGTTTACGTTTCAAAGGGTAGAATAGGAATCTGCAATAACAATTTTTCCCGTCCGTCCGCCGTACGCCGTACGCACAATTTCTCCCAAACGGCTGAAGCAAAAAATCTGAAATTTTCAGGAAAAATCCAAGTTGGTCCGGCGACGCCCCAATTCTTGAGCCAGCTCTCTGACTTAATTTAAAGTGCCTTTTAAGGGTTGTCAAAGTTTTGTAAAATCCCTGAAAACCTCAAAAAAAGTCAAGTCGGCCTAAATTTGTACTCTTTTTGAAGAACACTCCACGAGGAATCGAATGAGCACTTCCTCAGGTCCGTAGGTCAAACCATTCTCGATCTATGGCCCGTTCCACTATTCGCGTTATTTTGGTTTATTATTGTTTTTGTGTTGATATCAGTAACCTAGTGATGTAGTGATGTGGATACTGGAGTGAACTCCTAAAAGGCTTTGTAGCCGATACACGGGCTGAAGCATTCTGATAACCCTTTGGAGTGGGTTTATTATTCAATTGGCTTGCGTTCATGATTTGAATTTCTGCTAAGCTTTGGAGTGTGGGTGTTTCACAGGTAATAGAGCGATTATTGAATTTCAGGAGATATGCATAGAGCACGTAAATCTGTTCTCGACCAAAATACCTATTTGGATTGATCAGTTGATCATATTTGTGTGCCTCCTGAAATTCAATAATCGCTCTATCACCTGTGAAACACGTACACTCCAAAGCTTAGTATAAATTCAAATCATGAACGCAAGCCAATTGAATAATAAACCCCAGTGAAAGAATTTGCAGCGTTTTATTTGAAATTGGTTGATTCGTTTGCATCAACTTGATTATCCCGGCGGTACCGCTTACTAAGCGCTCCATAAGCGAATTGTACAGCCCTTAAACAGTTTAAGAGAAGTTATTGATAGAGGTTGCAGAAAGATATGCGCAAAGTTAGGAGGATGTTAACCTACCAAGCTGTACCAAGCAGAGTGACCTTTAGCTAAAAATTTCCTGGCTTTAATATCTCCCTTTTTCTTTGCGAAAGTCAATATTTTCAAGGTTTGTGACAATACAAGACTTCAATTGGGATCGAAAAAGATAAGAATCATGAAAATCGGGTGAGAATTGTAGTTTGAGCAGCTTCAAACTGATTTGTTGGGGAACAAAATCAATCGATAAAACAGTGTTTTCGGCTTCCCACCTTAACATCTCCCTTTTTCTTTGCAAAAGTCAATATTGCTTCCGAGTCTACCAAGGTAGCGGAAGCATTGTTTTCACTTTCGGAATGTGAAAATTTTTTTGTCTCCAAAATCAAAAATTCCACTCGCATTTTGCGTTTTAGACCTTTCTGAACAATTTTGGTTCCGTGTCTGTCTATCTGTCAGCAAAACTGCACGAAGTTATAGTCATATTTTGATGAAATTTTCAGGGATTGTGCGGGTTGGGGTGTAGATGGACCCCTATAGGTTTCATGACCCCGGATCAATAGTAGCCTCGGCGCATGCGCAAACGTGAAATCCTTGTTACGCGCATAACTCTGGGAGTTCTTGACCAATTTCGATGATATTTTCAGGGATTGTTCGGTTTGATGTGTAGATGGTCCCCTATGAGTTTCATGACCCCCGGATCAATAGTAGCCTCTGCGCATGCGCAAGATATATACAGTTACACTGTGCGGAGGGATGACGGCAGTTTCGTACTTTGCAACGACGCTGCAGTCAACCCAACATTATTTGATCCGTCATTGAACGATGCTTATATTTTATTTTTAGAAATGTCATAATAATTATTTATCACTTCAGTCATCTATCCATTCAGCGTCAATGTCAATTTTTATTATTAGGTATATTTTATAGTTTGTTCAATAGTTGAACATGCCTACCTTTATTTTCTCACGTTATGCTCCTGCATAACAATAAATTTGCCCTAATTCAATATTAACTTCGCCTAATTGAACGAAGTTCTTTTAGGTTTGTGACGTGAAGACCTGGTAAACCTCTTAGTTAGCTCTTTATTCAAATTCTTATTATACATGTGGTGAGTTATTACAGTTAGCTTAGCTATTTGCGAATTCACACTTACAGTTTCGATGTGATCTTTGAAACTCTGCAGAAGGAGACAGGTGAATGGGGCCGATACGTTGCAACTGAACTCGTCTGTAACCAAACGGTCTCTGGGGCGTTCACACAGATCTGCGGGGCTCAGTTCGTCGGAAACTATCGCAACGGTTAGTTTTGGAAGCGGTTTGAAGGCTTCCATTTGAAGGATTGACAGTGTCAATGGCAGGCAAAGCATTAATAATAACATTCTGAAATGGATAGAACAGACTTTAGTATTATAAATGTCGGGATTCACTATTTGGTGAAGTTGTCTTTTGAAGCATGAACCATTGGTTAGAGGGACGTCCTAAAAATCAAAGCGTTCTAACAGAAAGAACTTTTACAAATCAATAAACAAAATCTTAAAACGGTTCCAACTTGTTAAAGTCATACCAAGTACGCAGAATATGGCTTAGGAAAATGAAATTGGTGTGGAAATATGTTGTTATAAAGCGAAATTGTGCTTAAAAAGTTTCAGTCATGCAGCATGATCATATGAGCGAATCTTCCAAAATGATCGCATTACATTTCTGATAATTTGAATAACCTTTGCCCAAAAATTGTTAACAATAAATTTTAATGCGAAAAAAACTTATTTTATACAATATCCTTCTATTAAAACAACGGATTTTTTTAGAACTTTTTGCATTTTGATCGATTTTTTAGTAGATTTTAATGAAATGTAAATGCTTTTAGCATAAATGTCAGCTTCGATCTATAAATTACCTAAATTATGATTTTTGGTAGTTTTTTGTGGTTTTACAGCAAGTGCAAGACATAGAAATAAAAGCGATAGTCTTCTTCAACCAACCACAGACCAACAACCAACCCCTCTACATAAATCACTGATAGATATCATCTATCTATCTATCTATCTATCAAACTATCTATATTATTAGTAGATAGTCTGTGATAGTTTGTGATACATATCTAAACTTTTCAAATCGCACCCCATAACTTGTAATTGCATTAAAGATGAATATACTAGAGCTGCCTCCAGCCACGCGGTCTAACTCAGACCTCCTGTGGATCTGGCTCTAAAGCCCGACCGCCTAAGTTGACCAAACGAATGATTGTACATTAACCCAAGTGGTCTCATTCCATTCAGGGAACTAATTTCCATCTGAATCAAACTAAAAACGCTGCAAATTCTTTCACTGGGGTTTATTATTCAATTGGCTTGCGCTCATGATTTGAATTTCTACTAAGCTTAGGAGTGTGCGTGTTTCACAGGTGATAGAGCGATCATTGAATTTCAGGAGATATGCATAGAGCGCGTAAATCTGTTCTCAACCAAAATACCTATTTGGATTGATCAGTTGATCACATTTGTGTGCCTCCTGAAATTCAATAATCGCTCTATCACTTGTGAAACACGCACAAACAATTTTTAACCCCAACTGAAAAGTTCATGGTTTACGTTTCAAAGGGTGTAGAATCCAAATCTACAAAAACATTTTTCCGTCCGTCCGCCGTACGCCGTATGCACAATTTCTCCCAAACGGCTGGAGCAAAAAATCTGGAATTTTCAGGAAAAATCAATATTGGTCCGACAACGCCCCAATTCTTTGGCCAGCACTCTCACTTAAAGTGCCCTTTAAGGGTTGTCAAAGTTTTGTAAAATCCCTAAAAACCTCAAAAAAGTCAAGGCGGCCTAAATTTGGACTTTTTTTTGAAGAACTTTCCATGAGGAATCGAATGAGCCCTTCCCCAGGTCCTTAGCTCAAACCATTCCCGATGTATGGCCCGATTTATGGAGCCAACATTTGCGTTATTTCGGTTTATTATTGTTTTTGTTTTGATTCCAGTAACCTAGTGATGTTGTGAACGTGGATACTGGAGTGAACTCCTAAAAGGGTTTATAGCCGATACACGGGTTGAAGTATTCTGATAACCATAAAAAAACGCTGCAAATTCTTTCACTGGGGTTTATTATTATTAGGAGGCACACAAATATGATCAACTGATCAATCCAAATAGATATTTTGGTTGAGAACAGATGTGCTCTATGCATATCTCCTGAAATTCAATAATAATGAATGAAATGAGCGAACACGCACACTCCAAAGCTTAGTATAAATTCAAATCATGAACGCAAGCCAATTGAATAATAAACCCCAGTGAAAGAATTTGCAGCGTTTTTGAATAGATGAATCCTTAAATATAATCCGTTAGATTTGAATGATCAAGATGCCGAAATTACTTGCTCATTTCTAATCACTGTTGAGGTTTTGAGCCAAATTTTGTACACTTTGGTCCAGTACCAACCACTATTACAGTTCACCTGTACTGCATAAATAGTGTATATCTTACGAACCTGCATATATTGATTTTGCAAAGTTGACGAAGTAATTATGTTAGTTACTCACGTTAAATGTCTCTTCATCGTTGCATAGTTTTTGATTAATTGCGCTATGAATCTGTTTGTCTTGAAATAAGAAGGTGGTTCTCTGATGCCATCTAGCAGTTCTACTTTTCTTTTCTGATTCACGTGATGTTGCTATCAAGAAAAAATTATACATGTTATTATTCAGTTGTGAGTAGCATCGTACATACTAATCAATGTAATGATCGTAGTAGTTCTTTGGGAGTACTTGTGGGCTAAGTATGAGGTACGTAGTTTGAATGCTGGATGAAGGTATGATGAAGCATCAAAGAAACTCTGTTTAACGAACGATATTGCAAAGGAGATGAGCTTTAACTTGTTCTGAAAATACCCTATAATGGATGGCATTTACGAACTGCCATTGTAGTAGGACATTTCTGGAACCACGGGGAAATTTTAGGACACCATCGGATCAGGCTGAATGGTATTCTATGGCAAATCTGAAATCTCCTGAGGGGACAGGAAAAGCAAAGGCATCAGTCCTTTGGCTGTTTATTTCAGTGGGAGTTGATTACGTTTCGAATCCGACAGGCACCAATGATTAGGGCCAAAATCCTATCAAGTGTTGTATACCTGTCCTGTCGTTATACATGTCACCTCTGATCTCGATATCACGTGAATCCAAAACGCTCCCAACCCAGGGGCGGGCAATGGAAGCCACGAAAAATCCTCTCTAGAGGACGGCTGGCGACGTCCGCGACACCTCCGGGTAGTCGGAGGAAAATCCAAGCTAAAAATCCTTGTTTACTTTACTTTTCTTTTCTGACTTAGTGACAAAGGCTATTTTCTTTCCTGATCAAATTAAGAAGCCAATATTTGAATAGTAGATAGGTAATAGAAAACCTAACATGATAAAAGATCCGGAATGGCCCTTGGTCTGGCTTGCAGAGCTTCGTGAGCTACAAGTTCTGTTTCGTACAAAGGAACTAGTACAGGTTGTCGCTAACGCGAACTGAACTATATATTTTTTAATATTTGGAATGGGTTTCGCCATTTAAATTAGTTGTACTGATTTCACTCCTGTCAAAATTAGGAATATCATGTCATTTGATTATTAGTTTATTACACGTTATGTACTAGTTTGCCATCTGAGTAAAGATTTTCATTTTTGGTATAACCCTACACGAGAGTAATTCTTTATAGAAATAGAAATAAAGGTAGCCATTCACGGCGTTATAGGTGAGACAAAATCATCCCAATGACGGACTTGTCAATAATACATCACTAGGTTACTGCGATCAAAACAAAAACAACAGCGTTTTTTTGTTATTCTTTTGATCGCAGTAACCTAGTGATGTAGTGAATGTGGATACTGCAGTGAACTCCTAAAAGGGTTTGTAGTCGATACACTGGTTGAAGCATTCTGATACGCATGAAACGCTGCAAATTCTTTCACTGGGGTTTATTATTCAATTTCATTCATTTGGCTTGCATTCATAATTTGAATTTCTACTAAGCTTTGGAGTGTGCGTGTTTCACAGGTGATAGAGCGATTATTGAATTTCAGGAGATATGCATAGAGCACGTAAATCGGTTCTCAACCAAAATACCTATTTGGATTGATCAGTTGATAATATTTGTATGCCTCCTGAAATTCAATAATCGCTCTATCACCTGTGAAACACCCACACTCCAAAGCTTAGTAGAAATTCAAATTACGAATGAAATTGAATAATAAACCCCAGTGAAAGAATTTGCAGCGTGTTTTGTTTAATCGATCAATCGTTCTGGAGTGGGCAAGACAAGATATGGTCGCTCAAGTTTAGATGATGTACCTTCCCCTGACAAGGCTAGTGATTTATGTGGTGCTATTCTAATACTGAAATGATAAACCTATGTCTAACAATTTCTAGCCTTTTCTTATTACGTTCTTCAATGTAGGAACTGGGGGGAGACTTGACACGATTTGGAAGGGCATTTAACACTTCCTCACCCTTCTAAGAAATGTTAAATTTTTATGACTGGATAATTCTGAGTTCCTCGGCATTTAGGTCATTCTCATGTCGTATTTCAGATATGAATGTGCCGAATGAAAGTTCAATTTGCTCGCTCTGCGATTTTGAAGTCCGAGAAGGAACCTAGGTTTTTGGGAGTCTGCCCGCTTAAGGAATTGGAGACATTTCGGAAGGGGCTCATCTGCAATAAAACTGAGGCCGGAGCTACTTGGTGCGTTTGCACTACCAATGTTTGGCTGGCGTGGAGATACTGAGTGGAATATATGCATCAGTCAACGACTTGCTTCACCCCAACAGGTGAAATTAGTTCTTTAATGGATGTAGCAACCCATCATGTTCAAGAGTTTTTCGTTTGTTTATAAGTAGAGTTCGCTTAACATTGCTCTTTATCTTGAAAAGTAATATATCGTGGGGTTCCGAGTAAAAGTGACCAAGTAACATTTGCAAAATTTTACAGGGGAGCGATCTGAAGTTTCACCTATTTTCTTCTCACGAACACTGGTTGTGTGATGTCTCATCCGACTATGTTTCGATTTTTCTTTATCCTGTAGGTAGTTAGCTAGTGCCCGCCTATGATATCGTGCTTCAAAATTCACTTCAGATTAAATAAGAGCTGTTTTCCGGAAAACTCTATTTGATCATTTTTACCTGCCTGGAGTTTCAAGCTTTACTCATTTGGTCAATTCAATTCTTCGAAAATCCGTCGCATAGTTACATGAAATTGAGGGATTGAATAGTTTTTTCGTTAATTTATCGTGTTGCCAAGCATCTAATAACAATGATATACCTATTTCTGTTAGAAAAGGTTATCCATTACCTATCACTGTAATTGGTCATTTTCACCTGCCCACTATGCAATCTTACAAATCTTACACAGTAAAAGTGATCAAATGGCAATTGATAACATTTACATGCACCAGCGAGAGTACATTTATAATCCATCTCGTGTTTTGTGGTTGAGTTCAAATGCCATTTGGTCACATAAAACTTTTTGGGTCAGGCAGGTAAAATTTATTTTCAAGTATTTCTTGCACATCAGTTTGAAGATAACGTTCTTAGCAACAACACACAGTAGACAACGTCCCTTAGTACCGGAATGACAAAAAAAGCTCATTTTGAAAAAAATGTTACTTGGTCACTTTTACCCGGAACCCGACGATATGATATGCTCCAAACTTTGTTTTTCCTCTTCTAAACAGTTTCTTACTTCATTATTTCTTTCTGAAACTCCAGACTCCTGACGGCTACTTAGCATCAGAAAGGCATCTTCCAGTGATTTGACATGTAACCTGGACTTGAGTTGTTCAGGGGAATCTTCCACAAGCAGCACGCCACCTCTCATCATTCCAACCTGTGGATCGAAAACACTACAATTGTTGCAGTAGTATTATACTATTTTTTAAAAAATAATCTCCCCTCAAAGACGGAGGGGGCACGCCATTAAACAAAAACGAAAAAAAAAACTAAATGAAATAAAAGTGGGGAGGACGCCCAGGTTTACCCGACGCCGGCCCTTGGGATACGGGAAGTTGAGGATGTTGGAGGAGGAAGGGAGGGATGAAAGGAAGTGCCTCTATAAAATGACCACAAATTCAAGTACGAGCCCCGGATGACGCGGGTGGTGATACCACGAAGTACTCCTGACGAGATGCCCAGCTCAAGTAACTCCGTGGCACTTTTCCCGCACCACACTCCGCGCCATGACACGGTCGCAGCCATAACCTTGATGTTGTTAGGTGCCACTCCTTTTAGCTCAGATACCGCTTGCTTTAGGTCGTTCCTATCATATTTGCTAATCTTAGCCCTCCAGGTCTGCTCCATGTCCACGCTGCCACTGACAACATGTGAATGAACAGTGTATCACAGGGCTAGATCATTTCTTAACCTCCTTCTGTCACCGTTTGTAGTTTCAAGAGGCCGCCTCTGTCTGATTATTCATCGAAATCTTGAAGGGATCAGAAGGATCTTAACGGATTTTCGCAGTTGTTAATTTGTAACACAATTTATGAACGTTGATTTCGTGGTTAGAAAAATGATTTCCAATACCCGACTTTTACCACTAGTTACGGAACTTGTTAGAGAACAGTCATGGGTTTATACTGAAAAACATCTAAACACATCCATTCTTAATAAAACACGATGAAAATGTAGTGTGCTAACTTCCTTCTGAAAGTTATGTATGTATAATGGAAAAGACGAAATATGAATTCGCGATGTGCAGAGTTCCACGTTTTTGGCGCATTTAACACGTTCACTCGTTCCCTTGCAGATTGGTACCTATCAAGTTATATTTAAATAATGACCATACACTCCGTTTAATAATTATCTGCCGTTCAGAGATCTGCGAAAAAAGGGCTATCGAGAAATAATAAAACCATGTGTTAAAATCAGCGGCGTTTTTCACTATTTCAGTTATCATTTATTGCACTTTCCCTCACACTGGTGCAAATCAGAATTTTATTACTATCATAAAGACATACGATGCAAATACATCAAACACCTTCGATAAACTATTTTGAATAATCAAATTCTATTTACCAGGTGTGCCATTCTTGCTTCTTCGACGTAGTGAGTTGTTATGACAACCGTGATCCCGCCCTCAGCTGCTTGTGTCAAATATTCCCAAATGCTGGAAAAAGGAAGTAGGAATAAACTAGTTATTGAGATGACTAACAGCTTTGAACTAATTACTTTTAATTCAAATAGGGGAACTAAAATTTAGAAATCGGAACAATTCAATTTGATTAAAACCGATAACTTCATGTCCAACATTTGATTAAATTTGAGTTGGAAAAACCTTGTAGTTCTGATATTGGTATCTTCGGATCACCATTCTTCACTTCGTGGGTGTTGCAAATTGACGGGTACCCTCGGAGAAGGGGTTCCGAGGAAGCCAGCTTCACTATGAATATGAGGAATCAAGAAGAACAGGTACGACCTCAAGAGATAGTTGGAGCAAGCAGTGTGAATTTAGGGCTAAATTTTAAAAGAGCAGAGTAGGTTTAGGATAGAGAGACGGAATCAAGAAAGAGGATCTGAATGAACCCTGTTGGGCTGCTCCAGGCTTATTTATACGGGTGTTCTATCATCTTACCTAATAATCCACCTCTTTGTTCGGTCAACTAGTTGTGGTTGTACTCTGTCATCAGAATAATGTGTTAATTAAGGATTCACGTACCCCGTTTCTAAACAGCATATGGTTGAAGTTGTCACAACCTATCTAATAGTATGGGTCTAGTAAGTATTAATAGTAACATTTCATCTTAATTTCTATTATGCTTTTCCAGGGGGCTCCCAGATGTTAAACATCCTTAAACGGTCGCCCCAACCTTCCCCTGCTCCGATCGTTGCACTTACGATAAAGTAAATACTTGTAATTGAAACATGTATCCAATTAGTTTCAAGTTTTATCACCGTTGATGCCACGAAATGCACTGGTGCCTACGTAAAGTCAATGATCTCTCCATCTGCACCTGTATTTACATGTAGTACCACGACAAAACATGAAATTACCTCATACTGAGTACAGGATCAACCCCCACCGTGGGCTCGTCCAGCAGGAGCAATTTGGGGCTATGTAGCAAAGTGACTGCTAGAGAAACTCGCCGTTGCTCTCCCCCGCTATAACAATTATAGTAAATGAATTAGAAAATTAGAGGGTACAACCCCTCAGAACAGAAATATTTTGGTTTACTCATCTATACAATATACATATTTTTCATTATTTTAGACAATTAAGTACAGGAAAACACAGAATTGGCACTGTTGAGATGTTGGTATACCTTATATCTTCATTAAAGGTATTTTTGTTGGAAATAAGGTTACTACTCCACCTCCCTGGTACTTTTCCAATGCTCGTCTGATGACAAGAAACTACCTACAACAATAACAAGTACCTACCTACATCCAATCTATGCTTCAAGAATGGAGGATCAAGAAGACTTCCTGTCGTCTCGTCGTCTTTTGTTTCTGCTACACTTACGCATCCAGGTGTAAACCCAGGTCACCTGAGGGAATTGACTCCCTGCAGGTCACTCAGTTCAAAGACAAGGTCAGTGGGAGAAGTTCACCAGTTCACTCCATGGATGAATGCGACCTGCAATTTACTCCGCTATTCACTTTGTGAATGAATGGGACCTCTATTACCTTCGTGTACAGTCAGGGTTCGGTAGATGACAGACGTCTACTGTACTCCTTAGATGAGTACTTCTGAGTAAAACAATGATAGGTACCGAAACGAGGTCATTTTCCGAGTCCTCATGAATAAATTTTATTTGAAAAGTAGAATCTGCTGTAAAGGAACGGCGACCTGCCAGGGTTGTTAGGTGGGGAGAGTGAACGGTTATCTTGAGCCAAGACTCCTCAGCAAGAGACGTTTGCGACCTGCAGGTCTCGAATTTCGCTTGCCACGAAAAGTTCGCAACTGTCTGAGTAGTTAGAATGTCGGCCACGGGGAGCCATTCTGTCACAAACGTCTTGTGATGAACTGCTGGTCTTCCTTCCACAGGTCATTTGGGACAAGTTCACTTGAAAGAAAAGGTCTTTGAGACAAGGTCACTCTAACTACCCACCTCTAATCTCACTTACTTTCCGATACTTGTACTTTTGGTACCGTAGTTTTGGTTAGTAAACCTCGTTCTTCCGTTTGACTAAATCTTGTCTTTTTGCAAGTGATTACCAGTATTCTAAACAGGATTAAACCGTGAAGTTCACTGGAGTGATAACAAAACGTTCTGTAAGTATTGCAATAATTTGTTTATTTCTACTGCATCAAGAATCGTTGTAGTTTTATCTTCAACAATTTTGATGCTAACTTTTGTTTTGTACAGAAGGACTAGGAAATTTTGGTGTCCATGGAGTTATATTTACGACGAAGTCTTACTATTGTCTTGGAACTTTTACATCTTACCGGGGCAGCTCTCACAGCATCCTGATGAGGCACCACTGTCTTAATTTCGGAAGAGGCTGGTCGCATTAGACGCAAGGAAAAGAAATATATTCAACTCCATGAAAGTGCTTCATTCATTGATCAAATCTTGATAAAAGTGTGTACCAGCTATTTATTGAAAATTTCAACGCTTGAATTACTCCCGTTTTGGTTTTGAAAAATGTGGAAATTGAAAACTGATTACCTTTTTGGTTCATTATTCAATAACAAACCATTGTAATCGCTCTTGAAAAAAAAAAAAAAGAAAAAAAAAAAAAAAAAATTCCCCCTGAAAATTTCATGGTTTACGTTTCAAAGGGTGTAGAATCCAAATCTGCAATAAAAAAATTTCCGTACGTCCGTACGCACGATTTCTCCCAAACGGCTGGAGCAAAAAATCTGAAATTTTCAGGAAAAATCAATTTTGGTCCGACAAAGCCCCATTTCTTTAGCCAGCTCTCTCACTTGATTTAAAGTGCCCTTTAAGGGTTGTCGAAAGTTTTGTAAAATCATTAAAAACCTTGAAAAAAAGTCAAGGCGGCCTAAATTTGGACTTTTTTTGAAAAACTTTCCATGAAGAATCGAATGAGCCCCTCCCCTGGTCCGTAGCTCAAACCATTCCCGATGTATGGCCCGATTTATGGTGCCAACATATGCGTCCACATTCACTACATCACTAGATCACTGCTATCAAAACAAACACAAAAGTTTTTTTTTGTTTTGATCGCAGTAACCTAGTGATTTCCTAAACGGGTTTATAGCCGATTCAAATCTATACCTATTTTTCCATTGTAATCGGAAAAAAAAAAAATTTTTCGCTGCAAATTTATTATTATTCAATGATTCATGATTTGAATGTCTACTAAGCTTTGGAGTGAGCGTGTTTCACAGGTGATAGAGCGATTATAGAATTTCAGGAGGCACACAAATATGATCAACTGATCAATCCAAATAGTTATTTTAGTTGAGAACCGATTCAAGTGCTCCATGCATATCTCCTGAAATTCAATAATCGCTCTATCACCTGTGAAACACGCACACTCCAAAGCTTAGTAGAAATTAAAATCATGAATCATTGAATAATGAACCCCAGTGAAAGAAATCGCAGCGTTTTTTTTTCCAAAAGTAAACTTTGTTGTTCGAGAATCAACAATATCGTTTTGGTAACAATGGTAATATAATAGAAATCTCTATGATGAATCATGCGTTTCAGGTACAACCCAGTGGTTGCCCTGTTCCAGTATTTAACACAATAAACAGTGTTTGAGCTCATGTGAGAAGGGCATCTTGTGGTCGCTTCCTTTTCAGTCTACGTCTGTTTGGCATAGGTGGAGGATTGGCAGCTAGATGTGGGACTATGGCATTGGAAAGCGGATGTGGAGAGCTTTGTAGGTCCTTTTGATCTCTTCAACTACCTAGGGGATGTCTAAGTCAACAAGAATACGACCAGATTGGTTTGATGAACGAAAGGTAAGTAAGTATTTTTGTGCTGAGGGGAAATGGGTGATCTGTCTCCAAGTACTGGCTTCAGTTGCCTTATACGTTGACGTACTTTTGTGAGGAGATACTTAATGTGCTCACACCAAGTAAGCTTGCTGCACTTCATTAAGAAAAAGAGATCCGTCGAAGTTTTGACGGAAAAGGGCGAAGGAACCACAGACTTGGCCGGATTCATAACGACCCTCTATCTCTAACACCAATCCTTTGTGCCATTTAGGGCACGCTAAAGATCCTCTGATACGCCAAAGGAATCGCCCGTTTGGAAGAAAGCTGTGTCATCAGCGCACTGAGCACACATGGAGCTGATTGCGAGTAAAGCAGGAAGATCGTGAACGTACACTAAATACAGTGATGGATCGAGCACACAGTCCTGTGGAACACCAGCAAGAACAGGTTGGGATTCAGAAGTTGCCGCTTTATACTTAAACGAAATTGTCCCTCCCCTTAGACAGGTATGATTGAGACGATAATAAGTGTTAATGACGATAATGAGTAGTAATCATAAACTAATTACCAAACAATATTTGATTTTTCAACCCACCTGCTTGAGTCCGCTCTTGCTAGACAAACGTTTTGAAATGGTTTGCAGTTGTTGTCATCCTGGCTTATTCCAAAAGTTCTTGGAATCTTCTTCAAAATTGAATGTTATTGGCGCCTATATACATACCTCAATTGTTTTATCACTGAATTCATGTCTGGAAGCTCCAAAACGGTGACTAGTTCTCTGACTTTCTCGTTTAGATCATTTCTCTTGATATTGTAGACTCGTCCATAAAATTCGAGGGTTTCTTGAACAGTGAAGTCCTGCGATAATCCTATGTCCTGAAGAAACATAAAACGTCTTATTACTCAAAGCGCATTCTCTATTTTCGAATATACCTGTTATTCAGTATATACAATTCAATATTACTTCAAATAAGAAGGGGAAATGCCCATTTTTTGGAGTTATGGATTCGTGATCAGCATTTAGTTAGCCTTGTGCACTGAAATTCATTGACCACTAACAGAACTGTAAAATTATGGCAAAGGCTGTGTGATTCTGCGTCCTTCATTTCGTTGAATTTACTAAACTTGCACTTTCGTTCATTGCATTTTGTGACGTTCAACGAAGGGGCTTCACCATACGGATAATGATATGCGAAGGAACGAGTGTATAAATGAAGAATCGGAAGGTATACATCTTTCGGAGGTCAATACAAAGAAGTTACCATGTATATCTATTTAGCCATTTAGGTCCACTAACATGAAATTTACTAAATTTGAACTAAAAAAGTGAATCTATATTGAAATAAATATTAAATTTGGTTAATGTGATCAAATATTGAGTCTAGATTTTGATTTGATCGCTCAAAATCCGATAAATAACTTTGCTAATGAATGATAGGTAAATCCGTTCAACTATGGTAACTTGTCCAACGACAGATTTTCTTTTTGGACAAGTTAGAAATGACTTATAAAATGAATTTATAAAAAATGAAAAAAATAATTGGGCAATCTTAACATGCAATCTTATTGTAAATAATGAATAATGTTGGCAACAGTAAAAGTAAAGGAAGTTGGTAACAGAACTGGAAATAAACGTTCAATTTGACTCGGGAAAACCTGTACATCACCTGAGGCATGTAGCCGATTTCTGTTCTTTTCTCGATGCCTAATTTGATGCAGCCGCCGTCTAAGGGTCTCAACCCCAAGATACAGCTGAGAAGGACCGTCTTGCCGCAACCACTGGGACCCAGGAGAGCGTATCTAGACGAATCATGAAAAATGATCTTCATTAATTGAATTAATGGGATCTAATGCATCTCCCTCATCTGAGAGTAGAGCTTACTTTTGCATTGATTGGTGGTTTTGGAATTGGGGAAAAACTGCTAAAACGCAATCGAATTGGAGAAAGTTTGGGCATCGTAAGGGGCGATCGAATTGGGGAAAATGAAATATACGTACTGCCAATTTTTGTGTCATCAACTGAGGGGTCGATTCGTTGTTTTCCGTGCTTCCTGCTTTCTTCTACTCTTCTGATTCTACGTAGTTATGTATTGTATACCTGCCAGCCACTTATGTGAGGCACTTCACCACATCGCGATCCTCCTGATACGATTCCCAGCATTCGTTCACCACGAGGCTTTGCTGCATTTCTTTGAGCTGTTCAAGGCACTCCTCGAAGGACTTGGGAACGGATGGCATGGGTTTCCTTCTCGGAAAATATATGCACTGGAGAATGATTTTTATGTGAGTGCGCTTCAAGTTAGAAGTGGCCGATGAAATTAGCTCTTTCCTATGCTATGCCGACATCCATGTTGAGTAGTAGTAGTACTTAGTAGTAAAGTAAACAAGGAATTTCACCGACTTTTCCGACGAATTTTCGTCCGACTACCCAGAGGTTTCGCGGACGTCGCCAGCCGTCCTCCACAGAGGATCGGAGCTAGGTCTGACGATTTCGCTCTTGGCTTCCCATTGCCTCACGCCCCTGGGTTGGGAGCGTTTTGGATTCACGTGATATCGAGATCAGAGGTGAACTGTCTAACGACAGGACAGGTATACAACACTTGATAGGATTTTGGCCCTAATCATTGGTGCCAGCCGGATTCGAACCGGGCAATCAGTACTCCCACTGAAAGTAAACAGCTAGAGGACTGACGCCCCAGCTCGCTCGGGAAACCTCTCCCCTGACATCCATGTTGATGGGCTCGACTCCACACCGATACTGTTGAGACTTCGATAAAAATGGCCACAACGGGAGCTTTGTTTTGGCAGACGCGATCAACGGACGCATTATCTATCGATACGCAAGTTTTCCCAATTCAATCGTGTCTCCCTCACTGCCCTTTACCCGAATCGATTGCCCCTCGCAGAGCTTACCATCGATTGCACTACCAGAAACCTGAAGTAGCAATGCGAATTTCCAGCTTAACACCCCAAAATCTCCATTCGCGTACAACCAGTCGTTGCTAAACTGGGTGATGGATATGGTTGGTCTGCCCGATTCTTAAATCCCCCGCCTCGGGGGATATATCAGACGCCTTCAAGCATCTGGGACATCCTCCGAGTGTTGCGGGCATTATCCACATTCCTTGGGGTGACACTTACAAACAACCTCTCTACGAAAATCCACTTCAAACAAAAGTTTAAAGTTGCCAAATTTGCCATAAACTCGGTTTGGCACACTCTCATTGCCTCAAATGATGTTACGCTCCCAATAAAATTTAAGGTCTTCGACACAGTCCTCATAACATCCATTTGCTAATCGGCGCAGGTGTGGGGTTACATACTGTCTCATGAGCTGGAGAAAATACAGAGGTTTTTCCTCAAAAAACTTTTTGGCCTTCCCAAAAACACCCCCAATTACGTCCTGTTCCTGGAGACTGGAGTTGACCACATTTTCCTGCGCACTTTGGCAACGAATGCCCGGTATATCGCCTCTGTTTTGACTGCTCCCGAAAGCAGATGGATTCGAGCAACGGCTGAGCTCTGCCTGCAGGAAAACGTGGGATGGGCGGCGGAATGGCGAAAATTGGCTATAAAACACAATATACCCTTCAATGCGAGCTCGATGAATTCGTGGAATGATATGGCTGCCAAAGTATTGGAGGGAATTAAACTTCAAATGCGCCAAGAATGGATCCTGAACTCAAACCAGGCACAATTCCACCTGCTATACCGACAGCTGGATAAGGAACCTAAATATATACAATCAGATCTCAGCTTTCCTGACATAAAAACTATAATAAAGCTTAGAGGAGAATTACTGCCGTTGAATAGTCGGCCATGGGACCTGAATGCGGTGCAACTTTGCTCCATGTGCAATCTGCAAGAACCCGAAACCACCGAGCACTTCTTGGGGAGATGTGCCATACTTCGCGGTATGAGGAGCCGATTTCTTGGTAAACCCCAACTGAGCACACAAGAAGTCGTCGAGTTCCTGACAGATAGCCGCCGTTATGCTGACCTGATCCGGTTTTATAAAGCAGCTTGGTCTTACAGGAGACTCTTAGTGGCCGAATTTAATTACGTATAAATCTACCTGGAGAACTTCTTTTTTTAAAAAACGAATTACCTAAAGTTAAATTATGAATTAAAATCAAAGATAAAATTAACAATTCTATTATTCTATTATCAATCTATAAATGTTATGCACAAATTTGCCCATAATCCATAAACGCGAATTGAAACTTATTTGTTAAGAGAAATTTAGTCTCCGTTGTGAATAATAATTATTATAATTAAGCATTGTCTCTTAAATATGTTACTTTCAAGTAATCAATGTATATTACATGTATAGAACGGCCGGCCTCCGCCAAACGACCTTTTTGTCATGGCGTATATGTGTATTGCACCTTTCGTTATTGCATTCTTCTTCTTATTTAAATAAATACACTTTATCTATCTATCTATCTATCCACATTCAGCCCATGGAAGGAGCAACTATATTACAACTGTCAAATAAATTTTCTTCCCCATAAAAATCGATCAACAATAATTTGAAAGCTGGCATTCATCCAGAATGTCCCAAATGACAAATTATTAAACTTTTCCTTATTCGAGGTAAAACTATAAAACTAGGTAGCTTGTTTTGAATTTGTATAATTAATAGTAAACTTTTCGTTGTTCTTCATTACACATTTTAGTTCATAGCAGACGATCATTTTATTACGTAACTGAATCTATAAAACTTAGTTATCAAGTTCTTTAAAATACCTTACATTTTACCAGTCGGCACGGTCACGTTGAGGTTGTTGAAGATCACGTTTTTAGCGAAGGATTTGCGGCCATTTACTACTCGAATCATCGGCGATAAGGTTGTATCGCCCATTTTCCTGCTGTTCTATGCTGTAATGGACAGAAAGAACGCTGTTATCTCATGAAAGGCACTGACAAAGAAATGAGTACGAAACGGATAAAACACGTTTTATGAGGAATCCAAAATGACTGTAGCAGCATGTGTAATGTGATAGGAACAGTGGTAACGGTTCATTTATTGCTTCCTTATCTACCTTCGTTCTTACTTTTTAAGATGAGAGCATTTATTCTTCTCCAAAATCAAAATTCACATTATTCCGTACTGGGCTGCAGACCCCTAAATGCATAATAAGTCTTCGGCACTTTCATATATGTGCTACAATGTGTATGCACATGGGGAATTCAGTAAACTGGATTAATTATTCTTTGCAATAACTCCATTCACTTATGTAGGTAAACTGAAACCCCTAAAGAGCCCGTAGTTAATTAGTATACGAGTGATTAGGGGTCGCTTCAATTTTCACCTGGCTCACGACAAACAGACCGAATTCGTGGCTCGTTTTCCAAGCCCCATTGGGAGTTGTCTTAATACTAAAAGGGTAATTAACTGTAATTTGAATTGCATGTTTTGACTCAATTAGAATCGCAACAATGCAAGCTCATTGGTAGAAGAAGCCCCAACAATTTCAATATAGCATGTGGTTAATAATAAAGTTGACGAAGAGCGACTCAATGGTAGAATATGAGTAATTGGTTTTCCTCGGTAATTGCGGAAGGGTGGGGAAAACCCCCACACGAGGGGCAGAACACCCGTATACAGGGTGTCCCAGGAGTTATGCACAATCCGTGTTCTACAACTCATTTCCGAACAAAAAGGCCTGATAGCAATTTTTCGCCAGAGGCTTCGTTTCCGAGTTATTCGCGATTTAAGATTTTTTCGTGTTTTCGATCTTATGCCATTAAAACTGTCATAACTCCCTCAATTTTGAAGGTAGCTCAAATTTGATGACACCGTTAGAAAGAGCGTTAAAGTCTCTACCTATTTGATGTCAGAAAACATTTTTTTATTGCATTGAAGATGTGCGATTGCTGCGCGAAATGGCAGTTTTGACAAAATCCTGAAATTGCCTGTTTTTCATCTCGCCTAGAAACCCCATGAATGCTTGACGCAGAACTGTGCAGGCCTGGTAAAACGTGCGCCAATGTGGCAGCTTTCCAACGGTGTAGTCGTTTTGGTTTTAACAAATATTTTTAGTTAAGGAAATGGTGTTTAACTGCAGAAAAACCTGTTTTCTGGTAAAATTGAGGTTTTTCCAAAAGTCTCGACGAAAAAAGGTCGGAGGCACGGTTGCCAACTTTTTTCAGAAAACCTCCTGAGCGGCAAATAAACATCCCTAAAAAAACCCTAAATCCATTTTGAAAATCCCTAGAAAAACCCCGAAGGCATACGTACCTCTTTGTATCATCATAGCCTGGATTGAGGAGCAGTGCGAATTTGGCGGAATATCAGAACAGGAGAATTAATGCACTACATTACATCATGCTGAACGTATATTGTTTTAATGAGCAAAAACTACAGATAAGACCAGGTATCCTCTCCATAGTACAACCTACTTCTAATCTAAAATACTAGTACCTAATCTAAAATAGTAGTACAACGAGATCATTATTTGAAGAATGAGATCATGCGAAGATATGGTTTTAAGAGCAAAACTACAGATATAACTAGGTGTCAACTCCATACTAAAACCTACCTACTTCAAATCTAAAATACTAGTACCTACACCTATCTTCTACTAAAAAGTGAAATATATATTTTAAACCAACAGTCCGAAAAATAAAACAAATTCAAAAATCTAAATCACATTCCAGGTCCAATGCGTCCGCTATTGAGCTGTCCATTTCGCTATTGATGTGGTGGTACATCTGTTCATTGAACAACGAGATCATCTCCTCCGTGGGTACAAAGAGATGCCCTTATTTCGGAGAAAATATTTCACCATCAGAATGCCATCAACAGAGAGCCTAAAGATAGATAAAATCCCTTAATTCCCCCTGACTAGCAAAAAAAACCCTAAACATTTCTCCCCTCCTAATAAAACCCTTTCAAGAAAAAAACCCCTAAATTTGTGCGTTTTATGGCCGGAGCTATTCTTTGGAATAGCGAATTGCTCGGGAGAAACTGTTCTGTGGGAATAGATAAGATACGATTGTAAACGGTACTGGGAAAACCCCTGGAGAGAAGAAGCATAGCCGCTCAACCGTTTCAAGAGGAAAATGAGACTCGTAGTGTGAATGAACGGTGACTGGTGCTTCAAGATACATCTAAACAGAATTGGAGTCTACAGAGGTAGTCTGGTGTGCAGATTGTGTGGGGAGAGGGGAGAAACTGCCTCTTGGAATCTTCTCTTTGATTGCCCAGCATTCGTTCAGAATGCAGGAACAGTTCAGAACCTTTGGAACTCTTGACCCAGAGGTGATAGTATCGGTAGCCAACCTTAAGGGGGGAATAATCATTCTGGTTGATGCGGACCGGCTCCAGAACCTATAGGTTGTAATCAGGGGAGTGAACCGGACTTCGGTACCGCGCTGTTCAGTTTTTGTTAAAAAAGAATAACTAAACATCCAAAAGAGAGTTCAGAATCCAAATTTTCCCTTTTTTCTGAACTTGGCCAGGTCGACACAGGTGTTGTACATACCATTGGCGGCCTGAATGTGCCCAAAAATGTCTGTCAATTTCTATCAATGTGAGTCTGTCAACCTTGTAACTTAGCTACCTATACAGTGTTTGAAACCAAAAGCTATTTAGTTGTGTGGAGGATATTTCCAGATATTTAATCTCAAGCGATCTAAAAATCACCACCAATTGACATGCCCTAATTGACCAGCGTGTTGGGGTGAAGCTCCTGAAAAAGTTCCCAACTCGGATAACGACCGCTTGCTCCTGCAATCGGTAATACGCAGTTACGCCGTGTCTTAGTCGGAGCTAATCGACCACCTTCCCTCAATTTAAGTGATTACTACATGAATATCAAATCGACGCGATTTTCTCTTCAACCGTAACCCCAGCCTCGAATGCAATCTTCTCAAAGCAACAAGGGAACGCAATAGAAAAACTACATTTTGGTTTATTATTTTAAATAATATGCCTTTGCAATCGTGCAGCTAACAATTTTTATAACTCCAAGTCCACACAAGCTTTGTAATTTCATGTTTAGAGGTTCGTAATTTCAAAATCTGTAATGCCATCCGCCGCGGCGCGCCGTACGGGAAAATAAAAGACCTTATAATTGTAAAGGATCCCTATCTTTGCATATGGATTCCGCTTGGGGTTTAGTTGGTCGTAACTTCTAGCTAGGAAAGGGCAACCGGTGAAAAAATATCGATTTTTTAAATCGTTTCTGATTTTTTAAATCGTTTCTTTTGAGTATCGATTTTTGGAAAAATCAATTTTTTTAGAAATAGGTTTTCAACTTAATAATAGCAAAAATAAACCATACAAATAGGAAATTGCGTAGTGTATAATAATATATACATTTCCAAATAATAATGTAGAAATAATAATGTAGACAAATTATTATTAAATAAAAAATGTGAGATGAAAAAAAAAAAAAAAAAATTAAGTAAACCACAAATTGTCCTCCACATCCTGCAAAAATAATAATTTCGACGCGAGCTTTCCACTCAATCTGTTTCTTGTCACCGAAATGGTTTTCCCGGCTTTGGAGAACAACCGTTCACTGGGAAGAAGAACAATAATTAATGAAATTAGCATAAAATCCCTTTTATGGAAAACCCCGATTTTCTTGTAAAAAAAATCGTAAAAAAAGTGTCGATTCTCGATTTTATTGTATGCACAAACATCGATTCTAAACATCGTTTTTACACGAAATCATCGATTTTTAGAAAAATCGAAAATCGATTGATCTTTCCTACTTCTAGCCTGCCCCATTCGCCTCACACATATTGATGCTAAGGGTCAAAAACTGGTTCACTCCAGTATCCACATTACTACATCAACATCACTAGGTTACTGCGATGAAAACATAAAAAATAATAAACCAAAAAAACGCAAATGTTGGCACCATAAATCGGGCCGTATATCGGGAATGGTTTGAGCTACGAACCTGGAGAAGGGCTCATTCGATTCCTTGTAGAAAGTTCTTTAAAAGGTGTCCAAATTTGGGACGCTTCTTTTTGGTTTATAGCTTAGTATAAATTCAAATCATGAACGCAAGCCAATTGAATAATAAACCCCAGTGAAAGAATTTGCCGCGTTTTTTCCTTTTCAACCTTCTATCAAGGTGTTCAGCGTCGAGAAGACGGACGGCCTCTTCGTTGACAACTTACTAGGAACCATTAACTATGTCCCTGAGTACTTTATTTTGAAATTTTTGAATTATTACAATAATACTATTGGCTGAACAGCCCCATAGCTGGCATCCATAAGTCCATCCAGGCTTGAGGACTTGTTTGCTTGAGAAGAGCATAAGTTTGCTCTCTATTGCTATTGCTCTCGTCCCACGAGCCAGTTTTTTGTGTTCAAGGCGTAGTTCGTTTTTCTTTGTTTTCACATGTGATTTCCACCAAGACTTCACTTTTAAAAATATTTTGCTTCGTTGGCGTACGGGGTGATTTCACCATTGAGAAAAGTCGAGTGGATATGATACGCAGGTTGTGACGTTCCTATTCACGGTCACTTTCTATTCATATAAAATAATTAATAAAACTAACTGTTACTTCGTAAATAATATTTCGATTGTAATTCTAATAATGTTACATTAGGTGGGTGATTTCCCAGATGACCAGATACGTGATAACCAGATACGTTATGTATAAATTAATTTATTAACTGCGCTACCAAACCCCTCTCTGATAGGAACATATTTCACGATCATTGACTTTTAGTTCGTCAATAGTCCATTACCGAAGGAAGACGAGTTATAGGTTTAGAGTCATGAATGCGTTCACCACCAAATAGTCTCGAGTAATGAGGAATTAAGTACCCACCTAATCACAGGAATCTTCTGGTAGGATATCCTATCGCTGCCATTTATTTCTATTTTGACCATTTAAACACTTATCTACAAATTGTACAATCCATCAGGATTTTCATAAAACCTAAGAAAATAGAGAAAAACAGCATGTTACCCAGTGGACTTCCCCATCTAGGTAACCTGAACGTATAGATTTTTTTAAAGGTTTCAGATAATCGAAAGATGAAGAATATGGGCTTCGTACTACGATTCATCGGACAGTATTACTGAAACCTTTGAAAAAAAAACCCAAAAAAGAATTTGCAGCGTTTCATGCTTATCAGAATGCTTCAACCCGTGTATCGGCCTGAAGCCTTTTATGAGTTCACTCCAGTATCCACATTACTACATCACTAGGTTACTGATATCAAAACAAAAAAAATAAACCAAAATAACGCGAATGTTGGCACCATAAATCGGGCCATACATCGGGAATCGTTTGACATACGGACCTGGGGAGGGGCTCATTCGATTCGATTAAATTAAGTGAGAGAGCTGGCTCAAGAATTTTGGCGTCTTCGGACCAACATGGATTTTTCCTGAAAAGTTCAGCTTTTTTGCTTCAGCCGTCAGGAGGGGTTAGAATTTGTTTTTCTTCAAGAGTGATTACAATGGTTTATTATTGAATAATAAACCAAAACTCCAAGTTTATTCAATAGAAAAACTTGTTGGGCCTGTTTTCGGCAGCAATTGGAAACATCAATTATTCTGAAAATACCTATGAAAACACCAGTTCAAATAGAAGACGAACTTGACCTTTTTATTAATAACATACAACAAGCAGCCTGGCAAAGTACGCCAGTAAAACAATACAACAATTGTGACGATCTGAAATTATATCAATTGGAATTGAGGAATCTCCTGAATGCGAAACGAAGAGCAAGGAGAAAATTCCTGAAAATATCATCAAAATCGGATGACAACTGTAGGAAATAGGTTCCTTGCAAGGAACTTCGGAAAGTTCGGTTTTTAGAACTGTCTAAACGGTTCAGAATAGTCTGTTATTTGATTTTGTAGATCATGAAAAATAGTCTGTAGTATTTGGAAAATTTGATTTTGAAGAGAAAAGTTGTCAACAACAGAAAGTGAGAACAAAGCGTACAAACCAACAAGTAACATTGAAATTTGCTTATAGAGTTAAAAAGCTGAGGTTCTATGGAAGTTTTTCCCGGGAAGTATGAGTTACAAACCTGTTAATTACGAGCATATAAATCGTACTTTCAAATGGCTGTGTAATAACACGTTAAGCTTAAATGTAAAGAAAACCATGTTTCTAGTTTTCTCTAAATCTCCTACGAAAAAAACTATTACTTCCTCGATTAAAATACATATTTGTGGTGCTGATGGGAGGTATGATTCCTGTGTGTGCACTTGCTCTGCGTTGGAAAGGTACCTCTACAAGGTACCCAGGAATAGTAATTGACGAGGACCTCAAGTGGGAATGCCATATTTCTGCGCTTATACAGAAACTGAGAGAGTTTAATCACCTCTTGTACAATCTTCGGGAATGCCTTGGAATGGAAAATTTAAGTATTGTATACAAAGCACTTGTTCTAAGTATAATCAGTTTTGGAATCATTGTATAGGGCCGCTTCAACGATACTGAGGCCACTGAATATCGTGCAAAGTCGATCCTTGAAATAATTGCCAAAAAACCACGAAGATAAACTACTGCCGATCTTCATAACTATCTTCGGATTTTCTCAGTCCACCAGCTATACATAAATCACCTCTTGCTTTCTTCCACAAACATCCTGATTTTTTTCAATTTTTCTAAAACCACTCCATACGTTTTTCGCCTCACTTCGCAAGCAGTGATACCCGCCCCAAAAACACGATTGTGGAGAGTACATCCAAACAAATTTTTTACAGCTTGCCTTTTTTGATTGCCGAAAAATTGAGGATTCCTTCAAATTTCAGTGGATCTGTGGAATGTCAAACTCTTTTGGTTTATTATTCAATAATAAACCATTTAATCGCTCTGGAAAAAAAATTCTAACCCCCCCTGAAAATTTCATGGTTTACGTTTCAAAGAGTGTAGAATCCGAATCTGCAATGACAATTTTTCCGTCCGTCCGCCGTACGCACGATTTCTCCCAAACGGCTGGAGCAAAACACCTGAAAATTTCAGGAAAAATCCATCTTGGTCCGACAACGCCCCAATTCTTGAGCCAGCTCCCTCACTCAATTTAAAGTGCCCTTTAAGGGCTGTAAAAGTTTTGTAAAATCCATAAAAACCTCAAAACAAGTCGAATCGGCCTAAATATTTTCCTATTTGAAGAACATACCATGAGGAATCGAATGAGCCCTTCCCCACGTCCGTAGGTCAAACCATCCCCGATGTATGGCCCGATTTATGGTGCCAACATTTGCGTTTTTTCGTTTATTAATGTTTGTTTGTAACCTAATGATGCCGATAGCGTCGAGTTGTAGTGAATGTGGTTACTGGAGTGATAGCCGATGTAGATACTTGTAGTTTATAGCCGATACACGGGTTGAAGCATTTTGATATGTATGAAACGCTGATAATATATAGGTAAATATTATTAGTGGGGATTATTATTCAATATTATTACTGGGGTAAATAAGTATTCTGTCACTCGGGTTTACTATTCAATTGGCTTGCGTTCATGATTTGAATCTGTACTAAGCTTCGGTGTGTGCGTGTTTCACAGGTGATAGAACGATTATTGAATTTCAGGAAATATGCATAGAGCACGTAAATCTGTTCTCAACCAAAGTACTTAGAAATAGGTAGAGTAGAAATTCAAATTATTAACGCAAGCCAATTGAATAATAAACCCCAGTGAAAGAATTTGCAGCGTTTTACTAGAATGTATGTGAGTTGAGATGTATCTAAAGCTTGTCCTTATATTTCCTAATTTAGAATTACAAATTTGCCAGTTTATGCTCAAATTATGTGAGCTAATTCATGAAATTCAGCCGCAAGAAGTGTTTCCCTATTATTTTTACTATTATTGCTATTTTAAGTTTATTAATTGAATTAAACATTTTAAATAGATAATCTTTAGTTTAAGTAACTCCCCCTAACCGCACAGGGCTTGTCTTGCCCTATGGTCATGGGGTAATTCTAAGAACTATGTATCCTTCTGTCTCCAGTATGTCCACTATTTTGTTTGGAATAAACTTTTTCCTTCATTCATTCATTCATTGTTAATTACGAGCAAGAAATAACAGAGAAAAAGTCATTTAAAAAAATTTATTATTCAATTGGCTTGCGTTCATGATTTGAATTTCTTCTAAGCTTTGGAGTGTGCGTGTTTCAAAGGATAGAGCGATTATTGAATTTCAGGAGGCACACAAATATGATCAACTGATCAATCCAAATAGGTATTTTGGTTGAGAACAGATTTACGTGCTCCATTCATTTCTCCTGATTGAATAATAAACCCCAGTAATAATATTGAATAATATTTACCTATATATTATCAGCGTTTCATGCATATCAGAATGCTTCAACCCGTGTATCGGCTATAAACTACAAGTATCCACATCGTCTATCACTCCAGTATCCACATTCACTACAACTCGACGCTATCGGCATCACTAGGTTACAAACAAACAATAATAAACCAAAAAACGCAAATGTTGGCACCATAAATCGGGCCATGGATCGGGAATGGTTCGACCTACGGACCTGGGGAGGGGCTCATTCGATTCCTCGAGGTATGTTCTTAAAAATAAGTACACATTTAGGCCGCCTTGACTTGTTTTGAGGTTTTTAGGGATTTTACAAAACTTTGACAGCCCTTAAAGGGCACTTTAAATTGAGTGAGAGAGCTGGCTCAAGAATTGGGGCGTCGTCGGACTAAGATGGATTTTTCCTTAAAATTTCAGATCTTTTGCTCCAGCCGTTTGGGAGAAATCGTGCGTACGGCGTAGGCAGACGGACGGAAAATTTTTTTATTGCAGATTCGATTCGGATTTTTAGAATTTTTTCCCCCTGAAGCGATTACAATGGTTTATTATTGAATAATTAACCAAAATAAATTCTCAAAATTCGATCTTCAAACTTAATTTTGAACTTTCCAAGTCTTGTTGGAATTTTTTATTGGTTTATTATTCAATAATAAACCATTGTAATCGCTCTGGAAAAAAAATAAACCCCCCTGAAAATTTCATGGTTTACGTTTCAAAGGGTGTAGAATCCGAATCTCAAAAAATTTTCCGTCCGTCTTCAAACTTAAGATATCTCCGAAACGGCTGCAAATTCTTTCACTGGGGTTTATTATTCAATCGGCTTGCGGATTTGAATTTTATTTTGTTTTAATGCGTGTTTCACAGGAATGATTAGGCGATTATTGAATTTCAGGAGGCACACAAATATGATCAACTGATCAATCCAAATAGGTATTTTGGTCGAGAACAGATTCACGTGCTCCATGTATATCTCCTGAAATTCAATAATCGCCCTATCCTGTGAAACATGCACACTCCGAAGCTTAGTAGAAATTCAAATCATGAACGCAAGCCGATTGAATAATAAACCCCAGTGAAAGAATTTGCAGCGTTTTTTGCTATGAAATAGGGAATAGGGGAAATAAGGGGGTTAGTATCTATTTCCAGCTGTACCCTCAATATTAATTTTAATGGGCAATTCAAGTCAGTTACGCCATTTTAGTGATGTAAGATCGGCCCACTGTGCGGTGAGCGGATGACTTTATTTTAGATTCGATTTTCCGGTTCCAAACATCTTGAGAAAGTTGTGCACTTATTACGTAGTTTTTAACGTCGTGTTTAAATGGTTTGTATAACAATAAATATTGTTTTTAGATCTTACCAAAAGCAGTCGGTTTAACTAGTTATAATCGGCGATAAGTCCGCATGAGCTACGTTACTGCAAGAAACGAATTCAAATGCTATAAAACACCGCGGAAGACGCCGCGTGGCAAACAGGTTCGATTGAGTACTGACAAGCGGGATACCACTCTCTGGCTTCGCTGGCCCCCCTCTACCAACTCCTCCTTCTTAAAGGTCGCTCTTACAGGAAAATTAAACCGAATTAACCGATTTTGATGATGAAATCTACAAAAATTCTGCGAATTCATACATAAGATGAAGGCCTATCTCCTTTCATCCACAGAACCAAGTCCGATGCGGCAAATTTCAAAATAAAAACAGAATAAACGATGCGATGAAACACATTAATAAATATTGCCAGCAAATTTACATAATTTTAAGCTTGAAAGAAATGGATCAAGTTTAATTAAAAGAGATAAGAGATTCGATCAAAAACGCTGTAAATTCTTTCATTGGGGTTTATTATTCAATTGGCTTGCGTTCATGATTTGAATGTATACTAAGCTTTAGATTGCTTTGTGCGTGTTTCACAGGTGATGGAGCGATTATTGAATTTCAGGAGATATGCATAGAGCACGTAAATCTGTTCTCGACCAGAATACCTATTTGGATTGATCAGTTGATCATATTTGTGTGCCTCCTGAAATTCAATAATCGCTCTATCACCTGTGAAACACGCACACTCCAAAGCTTAGTAAAATTCAAATCATGAACGCAAGCCAATTGGATAATAAACCCCAGTGAAAGAATTTGCAGCGTTTTTTTTTTTTTTTCATGGTTATCAGAATGCTTTTGGAGTATCGGCTAAAAGCCTTTTATTCACTCCAGTATCCACATTACTACATCACTACGTCACTAGGTTACTGATATCAACACAAAAATAATAATAAACCAAAATAACGCGAATGTTGGCACCATAAATCGGGCCATAGATCGAGAATGGTTTGACCTACGGACCTGGGGAAAGGCTCATTCGATTACTCATGATATGTTCTTCAAATAGAGAAAAATTTAGGCCGCCTTGAATTTTTTTGAGGTTTTTAGGGATTTTACAAAACTTTGACAGCCCTTAAAGGGCAGTTTAAATTATGTGAGAGAGCTGGCTCAAGAATTATGGCGTCGTCGGACCAACATGGATTTTTCCTGAAAATTTCAGCTTTTTTGCTTCAGCTGTTTGGGAGAAATCGTGCATACGGCGGACGGACGGAAAATTTTTTATTGCAGATTTGGATTCTACACCCTTTGAAACGTAAACCATGAAATTTTCAGGGGGGATTAGAATTTTTTTTTTCAAAATGCGATTGAAATGGTTTAGATTTAGATTGGAAAATCAAGAATTTTTAGAATGACAAAAAAAGTTATATTTGTATTTTTGACTAGAATTTGACTAATATTCTGTTATGAGAGACAGTGAAGATACATTTTTTTTTGTATTTTAACAAAAATTGGGATCCTAACAAGCACTTTGCCGTTTTGTTGAGTTTATGAAATTTATCTCTATATGCAACAATGAAGTTCCACCTTTTGGCTAAAAGAAAATAATTTCATTTTTGACATTCTTGATAATTTAAAACCAAAAGGAAACAACTATACACTATCTCCTTAATTTTAACACAAACGTGGATTTCGTGAACAAAAGATTTCAAGATTAATTAGAAGATTGAGAAACTTAAGATCCGTGTTACACATTGTAAACATTTTCCTTTTGAACTCAAATCAAAGTGAAAAAAAAGGAACAAAAACACAAGTGGCTCCGTTATTTGAATCTTGTTATTTGATGTGATCAGTGTAATACTTGGGAAAAAATCTTGACCTTTAAAATTTTATTTCGAACAATGTTATCAACCACAAGAACATATAATTTTTGGAAAACTATACTCCATTTATAAAGAAGAAATGTCTCGAAAGGGGATCGATCCCATTAAGTTGATTCAGGGACATAACGCTGCAAAAATTGACTTATAGTTTATTATATAAAAGTAATGAGAGAATTTACGCCTTTGGTTTACTGGGGTTAGAACTTAATTTGATTTTTAGCGAATTGGCCATTTTAACTTTAATTTGGGGACTAGGAAGATGAAAAATATTTTTTTACGTTCATTGGTAAACGATAAAATCAAATTTATTCGTTTAGAAATTCGGGAATTTGATATTTACGTTTGTCTATGAATGAAAAACTCTGCAATGTATCACATAGAGCTGTGTTATTTCTGTTCTTCCCTCTAAGAAAATAACGGATCCGTTAGTAAGACGTAGTCTGAAGCAAATGATCTTAACTAGGCGGTTACATACCTCATAATTGTATTCTACATTGTAGAGAACAGTTCCATGTATTTTTCACCTCCCCAGATCGATTCGGAAGAGAATTAGCCACAAGGTTCCTTCAGTTGATCAGTGTGTATCTACACCTTGTGATTGACTTCTAAATATACCGAACATGGTAGAATGACTTGGACACAAATATAACTCCTTTTCGTTTATTTTCAATACTGGATGTTCAGATGTATCTGAAATGGTTTCGGATCATGGAGAGTTTTTCGGTGTTTGGGTCATTACCTCTTGAAAACCACACTTGACTCGTTTTCAAGGCCCGCAGGTAACGGGATCGTACTCGCCAATGTTCGTTACCTCATTGTCCGTCAATCCCGTTCCTATGTAAAAATATTTAAAGCCTTTAATGGACTCCAAATTCCCCAAGCTGCTTTGTGCTGTTGGTTTTTCCCAAGCCACCTTTTTTCTGGCAAACGGTCAGTCACCCGTAGTCTCCCCCTAGCACCCTGGGGTTTCCCGGGGTAGTTGTAACCCCGTCCCTGATTGGTTCCTACTATCCCCCTCTCTCTGCTCCCCGCGATTCCCCACTCTAAATTTTCTTCACTTCCCCTCCAAACAAAATTTCCCCGTTTTTGGTTAACAGAGTCTGGAGTCAGTTCTCTCCTTCCTTTTTTAGCTTGCTCTTACACCCTTGTTAACTTGACTGACTTCATATCATAGTTATCAAAGTGACTTCATTTTCCTAAGTAAGTAGTGGCAAAGCAGCATATTTTGTGATATTGTTGGCTACCCGCGAAACCTCAACTTTGGCAGAAGCGCCCTAAGGTTTTATTCAACAACACCTGCATTTATGTGATTGGTTCACTGTATCGAAGAATACGAATTGAATTATGTATTTCCATACTCGTTCATTGAGCACGTACGCATTCATTTAAAATACAGCCTCCATCAGTTAACTGCACAACCGTTTACATCTTCCTTGGGTTCACCTTCACACTGGAAAAAGCAAGAATTCTTTCGTATGACAAAAAGTAGTTTTTTTTTTTTTTTTTTTTTTTTCATGAATCCTCGAAACATGATCTTCTGAATAATTTTTGACTCTCTGAGTCGTTTTGAAAATATCCTATTTTGCTGTTAGGAGAAAGGAAATGTTGTGAAGAAACGCTCTCTTCAACTTAAGGTCGGAAATACGAAAATAAATGTTATAAGGGAAATAACTCGGAAATCTCTAAAACTGAGCCCGGAGCTTTATTTTGGAAATACGCTCTAAAATCGTCTCTTAGCGCTTGATGAACTTGTTGCAAGACACCTTGAATATGCAGAACATAATTTATTATGTTATGTGATCATAAACGTTCATTTTCATAAGGGATATTGAAGTAAGGATTGTCTCTTTTTAGAATATTTGGAATACATCTGAATCTAATTACTTGTAACCAAACAATTACATAGGGATATGTAAAAAGTTTGAAAATATGACAATTTATCGTTTATCTACAGTATCAGGAGAATAGCGGTTGTTTACATATGCGTGACAAACGGTATTATTTGTTTTTCGATTTGGTATACATCATTCCAGAAGATGACTCTGCCTAAGATAGGGATGCAAATTTCATTTCGTCGCCTGAAAATGAATCATTTCAAAAGAAATACTTATTTCATCGGACGCAGCGCATTTTGAGCTCACTAAATTTCGTATTTAAAACGCTCCAAATTATCGCACGAAGGGAAGGTAATTCTGTATGTTCTACGACACCTACCAAGAGAAATGTACAAAATTCATTACACATTGATCTACTACACTTCATCTACTTCATTTGAAAGCAGGAAGATTTAGATAACACAAACAGTAGTAAATAAAAAACTATATTTGAAAATATAATGAACAAACGATACTAATAATAATTTACATTGTTTCGTATTTCAGCAATAAATCTGGGAATGATCACCCCTTTGCATCACATTATTGGTTCCTTACTAATTAGCACTACTATCACAAAATATTTGTCGAAAAGGTAGTATCACATCTGAATTAATTTTAATTAAATTCTAACTTTATTATTCTATGCCCTGTTTGGGGCAGTTGAGGGATTTGAAAATGGGGCAATAGTACGAGGGTTGAAGATTAATGAAAACAAAACAGTCTACATGAGGACATCAAGAAACCCGCCTCCACCTCAGTCATCCTTCGATATCAGCCAGTACAACTTTCCAGTATGTGATTAATTTAAATACTTGGGAGCAATAGTAACAAACAACAACGATGTTGCAACTGAAATCAAGGCGCGAATAGCTGCTGGTAGCCGATGCTTCTGGGCTCCAAAAAGTTCTGAAATGCGGAGGTTTTTGACGACGAGCTAAGCTCGTCATATACAAGACAATTATCCGTCCAGTAGTCACATGGTAGTGAGTCCTGGGTCCTTACCACTACAAGTGGCACCTGCTGAACTGCTGGGAGCGATTCTCCGGAAGATTTTTGGCCGAGTCTGTGAGAATGAAAGATGGAGAGTTCGGAATAATGAAGAGCTAAGAAGCCTTTCCAGGATAGCCAGACCAGGGGAGGGCGGCTGAGATGGGTGCGGCACGTAGAGCGGATGCCAGAAGAACGAAACCCTCGTAGACTACTTGACGGTACCCCAGGAGGAAAGACGTTGAGAGGGAGACCTCGGAAACGATGGTTCGACGATGTGGAGTCCGAAGGTGGAAGAGATTAGCTCATGATTTAAGAGTGGAAATCTGTAGCTGAGAGGGCCCTGGTCCTACATGGACCGTAGCGCCGATAATAATAAATAATAATTTATTATTCTATGATTTCCACAGTTTTATTGATGTAGGATATATAGCAGACTTAATCTGATTAATATAGAATGTTCAGGCGATCTTGTAGACGACTTGGCCAGGAGAGCCTTAGGACGCCAACTCATCTGAGGCGAGAACCCGTGAAAAGAACAGTCTTCCTTCCTCACCTTCACTTTCTTGAACTCTCATACAGGGTCAATTTCGCTACTTCAATTAACGATCAACAATAACAATCATCACTAGCCCCGTTCTTCCATTTTGCCCTACCTTCTCCAAGGAAAGCTTTGGCTCATCCATCATCGCCTCTCCACGTTCACTTCGATTTCAACCTCTTATAAAACTGCGCCTCTTTTCCTAATTTGAAGGTCCCTGTATCCTTCCGTTTTTCATGCGACGTCTTCATCTCTGGGTCCCTGCATCCCTGAAGAACACTCGTCCTTACCAGCTTGTTCAGCGTTCTACCCTTTTGGCTGCCGTTTCTGTAAGTACCAGCAAGTACTCCTCACATCTCAATGTTGTTTCGAAGCCTCCATGCGCCACGTGCTCTCGGCTTGTGTCAGATTCCTTATGGAAGAGTATATTGCTTTCAGCTTCCGCTGCATTGTGCGCTCTCACTCGCCCTTTTTGCAGCTTTGTTCGCTGTCTCTCGAATTCGGACCGAAGCTTGGCCATTTCCCGATCGCTGTGTGAAACTCAAGTCAGGTCAAGTCAAGGTCAGAATATTATTTTCAGTTCTAAAAGTTTCCGAGCTACGTTATAATTTCCATTCTACCAAACAGTTGACAACATCGCCCTATATCTTCTTAGTGGAACAAAATTATAACTATAATAAGAAGTTATATTATATTTCTTAAACAGTTAGGAGGAGCTCCACTAGGAGCTCCTGTAAGCACATTGCTTTTCTTTTTCATTAATTTTACTTCGATAGGAAATGATTTCTTTCTTTTTTTACGTTATTTAAGATTCTTAGCCACTTTTGTTGTTTTTCGATAATAAATTGAAAAGATCACTTTATAAGGTGTTCGCCTGCGAAAGTTGGTCACTTTTTTATTTCAAAGTAGTACCTTTTCCACGTTCAAACATAGAACTTGTACAAAGGTTGTGCCCTTTACCAGAATCCATTTCGAACGTTATATGATTGTTTATATTACTTTTCTTCACTTGTACGTCTAAAAGGTGGTCTTGCGGGGGTTTCCGTGGCTAGGATGGGGGTGGATTAGCTCAAATAGCAGCTACCAGTGGCGTACTGTGATCTGCCACACTGTTGTTGATTGTTGAGTACCTTTCTTTGATTATCGTTTCCACCACAGGGATATCTAGGTCTTGGTGCAGTGTGCTATTGAGCATAAACCATTCAGCTCCCATTATGAGTCGGAGTACTCTATTTTGTGTAACCATTTTGTATAGCCAAATCGGACGTTTTAGGGTTAGGTACAGCAGCCTTTTTGTGATGATAGGAAGTGACGAGAATTGGTCCAATAGGTGTTTCAATTGCCTTATTCCGTTCCTTATTTTGCCAACCAGGTATTTTGTATGGATTTCCCCCGTATGTTTTGGATCTAGGCATATTCCAAAGTGTCTAGTGAATGATTCTAGCGGGATTTGCGCTCCATGTAGAATGAGATCATCAGTGAGACGTTCATGAAGATGGCTGCTGACTTTTGCTGGTTTATGGAAATACGCCAGTCGTCGCACCAATCCGGGATCCGATCAAGATCAGTGGACGGAGGCATTGAGAACATAAATGAGGTGCAGCAAAGGTCCCCAGACGCTTTCCTATGGGACTCCAGCATGTATACTCTTCGACGTTGACAGAGCTGATTCTTTTTCATACTGTACGTACGGTTTAGGATGTATAATTGGACTATACAGTAATGTGTGTCTGGCAGATGCCGTTTTATCATGGTCAAAAGGCCATCGCGAAGCACCTTGTCGAAGGCATTTTCCGAATCGAGGTAAATGCACACACAAATCTTGTTCCTCTCATACGTCTCTAGTATGGCGTCGACGACTCTGTGTTGTTGTGGCTGGCATGAATGTCCAGGGCGAAAGCTAAATCGTGAGTTTGGGAGTAGAGGTGCTAGAAATTCCAAGATACGAAGGAGAAATAGCCTCTAAGATTTGGGAAAGGATGGATGTTTGTTTTACTGAATTGGAGTATAGTTGTCAGACCAAAAGATTTTCTTCTTATTCTTTTCGTCAATTACAAAGGATCAGTATGAAAAATAGTACTCCGACATGGGTGAGACTCAGCTGCAAGTGTACATTGGTTCCTGGTTACATCGGAAAACCCGTTGAACTACAAGTTAGTGAACACTGTTAGGAAATGTTGCTCACACTTTGATCGATCTGAACAATGTAAAAACCGAAACTAACCTGTTACATCAAATATCATGAAATTCGTCTGAATCTGTTTGCTTTGTACGATAGAAAAGTAAGGAATGAGAAGATGGCGACCCATGCAGCGCAAGAGATGAAGCCCCATGCGACTACGTAGTTTTCCAAACCTAACCCTTTCACGGCGATGTTTCTGTAGGCGTCCACTGCCGGCATGACGGGTAAAACCCATAAACAGCTCTTCAACACCACATGGTAACTTTCTACCGGCCACACCATTCCTGAAACGACACACACACTTACTTAGTTTAATAAAAATTAATTTGAAAATAGCTATAAATATGCTTTTGCATTATGTTCAGGAGAGACAAGGCAATGCGGGAAATGAATTTACAACCAAAACAGCATTGTAAATTGTCAACAATCGAAAAAAGAATCAAAATGCTGCTGATTGCTTTAAAAACGCTGCAAATTCTTTCACTGGGGTTTATTATTCATTTGGCTTGCATTCATGATTTGAATTTCTACTAAGCTATGGAGTGTGCGTGTTTCACAGGTGGTAGAGCGATTATTGAATTTCAGGAGGCACACAAATATAATCAACTGATCAATTCTCAGCGTTTTTTTATTGAACTCCAAATTTAAACAATGTAGCCAAAGGTAGACAGATGTAGAGGAGGCACACAAATATGATCAACTGATCAATATAAATAGGTATTTTGGTCGAGAACCGATTTACGTCCTCTATGCATATATTCTGAAATTCAATAATCGCTCTATCACCTGTGAAACACGCACACTCCAAAGCTTAGTAGAAATTCAAATCATGAATGCAAGCCAAATGAATGAAATTGAATAATAAACCCCAGTGTAAGAATTTGCAGCCTTTCTTGCGTATCAGAATGCTTCAACCCGTGTGTCGGCTATAAACCCTTTCAGGAGTTCACTCCAGTATCCACATTCACTACATCACTAGGTTACTGCGATCAAAACAAAACAAAACAACAAAAACGCTGTTGTGTTTGTTTTGATTGCAGTAACCAAGTGATGTAGTGAATATGGATGCAATGTTGGCACCATAAATCGGGCCATACATCGGGAATGGTTTGAGCTACGGATCTGCGGAGGGGCTCATTCGATTCCTCATGGATAGTTCTTCAAAAAAAGTCCAAATTTAGGCCGCCTTGACTTTTTTTTTTAGGTTTTTAGGGATTTTACAAAACTTTGACAACCCTAAAAGGGCACTTTAAATTAAGTGAGAGTGCTGGCTAAGGATTGGGGCGTTGTCGGACCAATATTAATTTTTCCTGAAAATTTAAGATTTGTTGCTCCAGCCGTTTGGTAGAAATCGTGCGCACGGCGGACGGACGGAAAAATTTTTATTGCAGATTTGGATTCTACATTCTTTGAAACGTAAACCGTGAAAATTTCAGGGGAGGTTAAAATTTTTTTCCAAGAGTGATTACAATGGTTTATTATTGAATAATTAACCAAAATCGAGTTTTTGCCAACAGAGGTTCCTTTGTGAACTCCCGGTAGAAATATGTTTATTTAAATTGTCCTTAAAAATCCGCCCAGAACGGACTTTTGTCTACCCGAGGCCCTGACTCGCGCTGTATCCCAGAAAGGGTACCCAAAATTAGGGCAAAACTGGGTCTACAGGGAGACTTGTTCTTCATGGTTGCTTATATAAATTCATTATTGAATGAATTTATAATCTCAAAAATTTTCGAGAGGTTAAATTTTTGTTTGATTCAAATCGATTTGAGCTACGTGAATCGAATCAGACAACTCGGGTTGCTTATCCGTTTTCGGTCACCATTTGGAAAATCGGGTAGACGGTCAGGCTGCAGACCCTTTTTGTAACACTTCGATGACGAGACGAATTGACTGGCGATAGACTAAATGGCGTATACAGTTATGCAATTGAGGAGAACAATGTCAAGCAATCTTTTTGCCAGTATTAATAAATCCCACTGAAATTTAAGGACATCAAATTTGAATATTTCGTTTCTTACTGAATATTATTCAGTAGGATTCAGGATTTCTAGTTGTCTTTCCTAGTATACCAAGGGTAGGAAGTATTGTGCTGCGATCTAACACAGAAATAATAAACCTTTATGTATTAATTTGGATCTTGAAACCTAAACCAACAAATATTGAGGAGGGGTAAAAAAAAGTATTTTTTCGTCGATTACAAATTTTGTCATTGAAAGCAATAAACCAAAACTAGTTTTAAATCATATTCTGCTGTTTAAAAACGGACATGAACTTACCAGATCCGATAAACATTGCATTCAATGTAAACATGGCCATGTAGGTTATGGTTTGTTCAGATTCCCAAAATTCCGTAATGAAAAACCCTGAAACAATGAGGAAGTGAAGTAATACATTTTATTTCATTATTATCTCTGCAAACTAAATTAATGAAAGTGATCTCATTTCGTGCTGTTTTGATAAGGTTAGTGAAATCGTAATCTGCTACCTCGAATTGCTCTTTTGGGGACTGTTGAGCGCAGGAGGTTCATGAACGAAAGTCTTAAGTTTATAGATGCTTCCAAAACTCATTAATTTTACACTCTTGTCAAAAAACTGTTGGATCATTGGATCAGTAAGTATTGAAAATGCGAAGAGGTAAAATTCATGTTTCAGGCAAAACACTTGCAAAATTTATATGATATTTTCAAAGATCGTGGTTCGCCGTGCGCATCAATCAGTTTCCAGAATCAATGAGCTTCCTGAACACTCCCGGTTCTTGGTTAATGTAGTCACCATGAAATTTAAAGAACTGTTCTTCCATTTTTAGAATAATGGCAAAACACTCTCACTGGGTATAGGATAGTTTAAAACACCTCTCACAAAAGCCAAGGCCTTGAACGATATGCATCGGAGAGTTACAGCTTTCGCTAGATCGTCGTATGACCAATTTGTGCACCTTCCTTTAGTTAAAGCTTGCTGCTGACTGGTTGAAAGAGTTCCTTCAAAGACTTGAGTATATTTTTTCAACTGGGCAATTTCTTCTTCAGCAACGTTAAGTTGTCATTAAGTTTTTCTATCTGCTCTTTCAGCCGGCGATTTTCTGCTGTCAAAAGGAGCACTTCATCAGGTATTTCTGGTGTTGCGTGTTGTTCAATTATCTGTTCACTCACTTCTGTACATTCAACGTTACTTCTTTCCAGTAGTTTTCCTGATGTGCATAAAACCTGCTGAACTTCTTTTCGAACATCCCGATTTTCCGCTCGTCTTTTACGTGTAATAGTACCAGATTTCGTCTCATGCTCCTTATTGACTGATGTTTTGGGTAACCGCAAATGGGAAATCGGTGAAAGTTCACTCCCAACTCATCTGCCTGTCTGCCGGGGTTAGTACAACCCCACACAGCACAGCACACCATTTTAAAAAATACAAAAATCAAAACTGTACGAAGAGAAGACGGGAGGAGTTGCGTTGAAGAGATTCTAATATCCGTAAAAGGAAGTGGGTTCGACCACTTTACAGCCAAGACCTCGGCCATCCGTTTCAGGAAACGGGAATATTCCTTAAGCAAAAGCTCATCACACCCCACCACTACAATTAAATTGACGAGAAAAGCACTGAAATGTAATATAGGACATTGGTTAAGCAAGGTAATCAGTCTTACCGAAGGAAACTCCGACCGCTTCAATAAAGAACAAAAGTATGACGGCCAGTGTTTTGCTTCCTAACAAAGTTTCCCCGTAGAACACGTAATAGACCACCAACATGATGGCATTTTGAAAGGCCACCAATACAATTTGCACAACAGTGTGGGCGGCGACTCTCTCCAGGTAAGTAATTCCTGCAAACAAAAGAAACCCAGTTTACAATGAGCCGGAGAAGATTGGTTTAAAGCCGTGTTTACACTATATAGCTGGAGAGCTATATAGCTCTGTTATATAGCATAGTTATACAGGGTGTCCCGCATAGTCAAAAAAAAAAAAAAAAATTGGGTTACATGGAAAATGGAGCTCCCGCCAACCGCGATTTTTTTTCTCAACCCGTTGCTGAGATATGCTATTTTTAAGAGTTTTTTTCATCTGTAATTCGTTTGGCAATCGCGTTTTCGCCATTAAAACGCTTTTTTCTTGGCAATTTCCCAACATTTTTGCACATTTGACCACATTTTCGGAATCTGCGTTAAATTTCCTATAAGATGAAGTTACTTTGATTTCCAAAACGCATCTTCCAAACACCGAAATTTTCAATCAAAGATGAACATTTCTCGCAAAGTGAAATTTTTCAAAAACTTGGAACGCTTGGCGTGACCACAAAAATAATTTTGTTCGTTGTCAAATTTGATAAAAACTTCTCCCACTTCTAAGCTTTCCAACGGCGTCTCAACCATTTAATTCTGATTGGAATTGACGGAGAAATTAAAGTTCGAATGCCAGAAAACGTGTAGTTCGTTTTAACGTAAGTTGGTAGGTGACGTACGATATGGGCCACAGAAACTGATTTTTCTCGATTTTAATTAATGTTTTCCGGCATTCAACCACAGGTTCGAATCGGGCGTTAAATTTCCTGTAAGAAGAGGTTCATTTTGTTTCCAATTTTTTTTTACACATTTATCACAATTCTCAATTTTTAATTTTTTACAGTACCTGGAAAAAACATTTTAGAAACAAAATGAACCTCTTCTTACAGGAAATTTAACGCCCAATTCGAACCTGTGGTTGAATGCCGGAAAACATTAATTGAAATCGAGAAAAATCAGTTTCTGTGGCCCATATCGTACGTCACCTACCAACTTACGTTAAAACGAACTACACGTTTTCTGGCATTCGAACTTTAATTTCTCCGTCAATTCCAATCAGAATTAAATGGTTGAGACGCCGTTGGAAAGCTTAGAAGTGGGAGAAGTTTTTATCAAATTTGACAACGAAAAAAATTATTTTTGTGGTCACGCCAAGCGTTCAAAGTTTTTGAAAAAACTTTGCGAAAAATGTTCATCTTTGATTGAAAATTTCGGTGTTTGGAAGATGCGTTTTGGAAATCAAAGTAACTTCATCTTATAGGAAATTTAACGCAGATTCCGAAAATGTGGTCAAATGTGCAAAAATGTTGGGAAATTGCCGAGAAAAAAGCGTTTTAATGGCGAAAAACGCGATTTTTTGAAAAAACTCTTAAAAATAGCATATCTCAGCAACGGGTTGAGAAAAAAAATCGCGGTTGGCGGCGATTTATTCCATTTTCCATGTAGTTTCACCCAATTTTTTTTTTTTTACACTAAGTGCGGGACACCCTGTATAAAAAAATAAGCTTATATAGCTCCGTCAGCTATACATAGCTCTGCTAGATGTAGCTCTGCTTTAAGTAAATTTTTGATGCTAATTTCGTGTAGCAGAGCTATACAGTATACAGCTGTTCAGTTCCTAGCCAGATGCCGAAGAAGGCAGTTCTTGCAGCAGCCGCTGCTTGAGCCGCAGATACTGTGATATTTTCAACACAAAAAAGAGAAAGAAGATTTTGGATCAAGCCCTCACTTCAGGCTAGGAAACGATACAGTGGTAGTGACCTTTTGAAAGACCTTAACGAGGATGATATAGTCAACTTGAGTTATGAATTTCGTTGTGATGGAAGTTTTAAAAACTTTCTCCGTACATATGACAAGTGGTGATTTCGAACATTTGCCTATTGCAATTGGACACAAAATTGCAAAACAAGATTAGAGCTAGATATAGCTCAGATTCCCTTTGATGTTTACAGAAACTTTTGGATAGCACGATATCTGCAATGTAGCAGTGAAAATAGGGTTAAATTTGCTATGTAGCAAATCTCCAGTGTCACTTTTTGAACTTGTAGCCGAGCTATACAGCTGAGCTTTATATAGCTCTGCTATATAGATAGTGTAAACCCGGCTTAAGAGTTACGATAACAGTGTTATATTTGCAGGAATACAGTAAATTGTAATAGTTTCTCTGTTTCTCAATTGTGTGGTTGCCTTACGTTTTTTCAAGGCTTACTTGCTTACTTTACGCAAAACAGCTGATTCCAAGATAAAACAATACAAAGAGCCGGAGCCATAACTTGACGTTTGATAAATGTTTCTGTCAAAACCAGTTGCAATGCAAATTGGTGCCCTCAAAGATCATTGAAACTGCAAACTTTCAACTTTTCCTCGAATAATTCTTAAATCGTGTGGTATATATAAATTTGCATGTAAAGCAATGTTTTAGAGAATTAAAAAAAAAAGAATTGTCATTAAAAAATTGTTTCCTGGGATAGAGGAGTTAAAAAAACTTGAAAATTGAGCTAATATAAGGCATGTGACTTTGGTCCTTCGAATCGCATTTTATCCTGAACATTCTCCCTATTGAAGACTGTCAAATTTAACTCCAGAGCATATGCATATACGAAAAGCCCCACTGTTGATGGTTAGTTTTATTCAGAATGATCTCAATTATAACAATCTACAGATCAGCCCTAGACCTCCAAAGTTCACATTGGAGTTTGAGGAACTGATTAATCCCATTAATATATCTCGTTCTGTGTCAAGAAAACCTAATTAACGTTGAGTTCAACACGTACACAACATCTAAATTGCCTGAATGGATCAAAAAGCGGAGATTCCGTTGGATGTGCGTTTTGGAATCCGCGGAAAAACTTTAGTGCATCATATAAACTGCCTCCATTAACCTCAATTTACCATGCGGAAATTGTCGCAATCATCAAAACCTTGGAATTTATATTGAGCGAAAGAAATAAAGATGCAACATACATAATTTGCTCAGATTCACTAAGCGCCCTACAAAAAATTTGTTCAGCATCCTTCGATCGTGCATCAAATGGAATTACAAACAAACTCCTCCATCTACTACATCTTTGCCGAATGAGTACCATAGAAATTGAATTATTATGGGTAAAAGCACATGTCGGATTGAACGGAAACAAATTTTTTGACCACTTAGCCGAGGAAGGATCAGAAACAGGACTGCCATCCTGAAGGAGTTTAAAATTGAAGTGGTTGACTTTTTACCACCAGTTACCAGCCTGTACCGGTCAAAATGGCAACAAAAATTTATTAGCACAGTAGAGGGTGGCTTTTACAAGAACATTCAGCCAACTCTTCCTCTTAGACCATGGTTCGATCGAAAAGAGGTTAACAAAATTTCGACAGAAGTATATGCAGACTGAATCGAATTATGGCATATATAAAGAGTACCTTGCCAAAATGTCGGACAATCGGGATTTTTCCTGTAAATGGATGCAACATTTTGGCAGCTTGGAAATTTAATCATGGAGGCGGACCCATCTTCCAGGAAAAAACGAGTTTTTTTTAATTTAATTTCGGAACTCATTGAACACCCTTTTAATTATGTTTACAAAAGTGTAAATTATATTATTTATAAAAATATTTACAAGAAATCGATATTGTTTATGTTTAAAATGTTATCCTGGAATAGAGGAGTTAAAAAAAATTGAAAATTGAGCTATATACCTAAGGCATTATTTGATGATTTATAGTTCTTCAAATCACTTTTTATCCTGAACGTTCTCCCTATTGAAGTCTGTCAAAGCTCATCTTAGTGTAGAATACTTTCCAAGGTTTGTCCCAAACGAGTTTCAGATCAGACCCTTTTTTGTTGACCAACTATGCAACTATGCAAAATGATTCACATGAACCTTATGTGAGTGTATTAATCCGCTTGTTGGCGCAGTCTTACAATCAATTCTTATCAATGAAAACATAATAATAACAAAGAAATTGCAATAATTTTAATGAGAAAAATGGAACAATCAGAATTATTTCTTCTGTACTTAGTTTTAAATTTACCAACCACTGGAGCTTAACATCGAAATTGGCTTCATGTTGACAGGATTCTGTCCATAACCCCGAGGATCAAGTTGTTAATTAGGTGAATGGATATTTACTTGAGTTAAGTACCTGCTATCATATTTCGAGCTACCAATCCGGTAGATTTTTCCATCATGACTGCTCCAGATGTGAAGAGAAGAGTGAAGTAAAAACTCCAACTGGAAAGAATTTAAAATTAATAGGAAAATTGAAACTGTTCAACAAAATCAGATGAATTCACGGAAGATTGATGAAGGAGAAGGGTGGTTGAACACATATGTTGAGGGTGGTGATCCACATATGTTTCTGTTTGAAAGGTGAGACTGAAATGAGATGGTTCCGCTTTTGTTAACTAGAAAGACACGGGTTGTTGATTTTCAATTGAATTATTGTTTTTAAGACGTCATAAACCCATTTGGACGTCATAAACCTCTTTCTCCCCATCGTTCCATTTATGGAAAAGAGGCATCAGTTGACATTGATATCTGCCTTAACTGTAGATGAAATGGGATCTTCTGTAAGTATGCTTGTCCACTCCGATCTCTCGTAAGTTTTATGTTAGAGGTCTGAAATATGTCATGGATTTGTTTCTTGGTTTGGATGGACGGTTAACTGTACAAATTTCATTAGGAACGAATTAGAAACTGTGGTTTACATCCTGCTCCTCTATCCATTATATTTGTTGCAGTAAAACCCCCATTCCCCCATATTGCTGCCAAAAGACCAAAATCTATATGAAAAACGCTGCAAATTCTTTCACTGTGGTTTATTATTCAATTGGCTTGCGTTCATGATTTGAATTTTACTAAGCTTTGGAGTGTGAGCGTGTTTCACTGGTGATAGAGCGATTATTGAATTTCAGGAGGTATGCATAGAGCACGTAAATCTGTTCTCGACCAAAATACCTATTTGGATTGATCAGTTGACCATATTTGTGTGCCTCCCGAAATTCAATAATCGCTCTATCACCTGTGAAACACGCACACTCCAAAGCTTAGTAGAAATCCAAATCATGAACGCAAGCCAATTGAAAAATAAACCCCAGTGAAAGAATTTGCAGCGTTTTGTGTTACCAAACCAGGCGGTAAATTTAGCACGACGATTACGATTGCTTGGCCCGGAAGAATGGTCCAAGTGAATTTGGACAGGAATGCCCAGAATATACGTGACGTTCCTTAGAAGAAGAAGCAGAGGTAATCATTCCAGTCTGCTATCTGAATTTCGATGCAATTTCCACTGCTTTTTATTTATTTATTTTTTATGGTTATCAGAATGCTACAACCCGTGTATCGGCTACAAAGCCTTTTAGGAGTTCAACTCCAGTATCCACATTCACTACATCACTAGGTTACTGCAATCAAAACAAAAACAATAATAAACCAAAATAAACGCAAATGTTGGCAGCATAAATCGGGCCGTATATCGGGAATGGTTTGACCTACGGACCTGGGGAGGGGCTCATTCGATTCCCTTGGAGTGTTCTTCAAAAAGAGTCCAAATTTAGGCCGCCTTGACTTTTTTTTGAGGTTTTTAGGGATTTTACAAAACTTTGACAACCCTTAAAGGGCACTCTAAATTAAGTGAGAGAGCTGGCTCAAGAATTGGGGCGACGCCGGACCAACATGGATTTTTCCTGAAAATTTCAGCTTTTTTGCTCCAGCCGTTTGGGAGAAATCGTGCTTACGGCGGACTGACGGAAAATTTTTTATTGCAGATTGGGATTCTACACCCTTTGAAACGTAAACCATGAAATTTTCATGGGGGGTTAGCATTTTTTTTTTTTCAGAGCGATTACAATGGTTTATTATTGAATAATAAACCAAAATCAGACAAGTTCTGGCTCACTTACGCCTTTGGATAATCGAGTTGTCTAAAAGAAGTTGACAGCGTAATGAAACAAATGAAATGAAATGAGAAAATATCAAATCTTTGCAAAAACTCTAATTTGGTTCCCATGGTCCATTGAAAGAGGAAAACTTGGTTATTTGCCTAAATAAAATGCGGTTAGACTTGAAAATGACGATATACACAACGTAGGAAAAACTTACGAACAGAGGAATGCAGGCAAAAGACTTTCTGTCAACCTGGGGTCACTGTGTCCATGAATTGGTGGCATAATCTGAAAAATTATGAAGATGGTCATAAAATTGGTTATTATTTGACTATTTTTGTTAGCCATGGTGTGTGCAAGACATAATGTTATTGAATCTTAATGTCATAAATGCCGTGCTTGATACCTCCTTATTATAATTTGTTGTTCGATAGATCAAGTATTTTTATGAAGGCTGGGAAAAAGGGTTGGTATGAATGTCGAAGTTTTTGTTCGATGTCAAACAACTGTACTATTTTGAGGTCTGTAATATTCGTGTTACCAGTCTATCACACGTTTTAATGTAGGGGGAAGGATACGAAGTTGTGCTAGGAGAATGTGAAGGATCCTAGACCTTGTTTTCATTAGGGTGGTCAAAGCTGTGTGGAAAATGAATCTATGCAAACTATTACATAAAGGGTAATTGTGTAATTTTTACATAAAAATGCCTCATAGATCACGTGGCTACTCGTTATGGACTCGAAATAAACAGATTTTTTAACCTCATTTCCTCTTAGCTTTTGTAGGCGAGTGAATAATTGAAACTAAAATGGGCGTTTCTCCATCTTGACATATTTTAAAAATCAGTACCTAGGGTAGATGGTCGGACATGTTGATAGTATCGGCGTTTGATAGTATCGGCGTTAAGACATCGGTACCGATATACATCGTAGGTCAATCATCGATAGTAGGCACTATCAACAGTAGCGACCAAAAAATATCGATAGTTTTAGAAAAATATTGGTTGAATAAAATTTGTGTATTTAATACACTTGGTCGCCCAGTTTGCAGAAGTCCAAATTTGATTTAAAACGAAAAGTTAAGCAATACTAATCAACAAATTAGAAATATACGCCTTTTCTGATTTAAGATAAAATATGTTTAAATTGAAGCTATGTTCAGTTTGATGTATTATTAATTTTTAATTTTGTTTTACCAATAGTTTTGTAACAAATTATATAATTTGATAAGCTACCCAAGTTCTCTTAGAGGGGTTGTAGCATTTATGTCCTTCCTTAAATGAATGTAAATACCTATGTCAAACAACTGTGAATAAACAAAAAAGAAGAGAGAGATTTTTCATAGCTATAATATAGTCAAGTCAAATTATTGACAAAATTTTTGTTATCGATAGATTACATTTGTTGTCTCAAAGCCTGCCAGAGGTGTCTTTCGTCTGCCAATCGATTTTCATTATTAATCTTTAAATAATTAATTAGGTGCTTGATAGAGCGTCCTAAATTTGGAATACAATCCACATAGTGTAAAGATGGCCCCTGATTTTTGCCAGAACTCAATTTCAAGTTAAGGTTTTCTGAAAACGAGAGGTGCGGACTTGCTCTTTCTAGGAAAATGACCCACTTACGTTTTGCATTTTACATGTGATAATAATAGTAATAATTGACTAGTTACTCTTGATAATTAAATAATCAATATTAACTTACATTTCTTACTTCCGTATCTCTGGGAATTTACCATGAATGACTTACTCGGAGCGGTGAGGTCGCATAATTCTCAGGTAGCCCACACGAAGCGGCCAGATGACTAATAAAGAATTCGTAACGTTCAGCCAGCATTTTCTTCAACCATTGGTTCATAATATAGTCTGTAACGGTGAAATAAGAATTCAATTAAAGATCATATACTTATGAGTACCTTAGCTCCTATTAGTAAGTCATTAGTGAAGTGTACCTAGGGTTTGAAAATTTCTTAAAAATCATCGTTTTTCTTTCGATTTTTAGGAGCGTGTTCAAAAGATGCCGCCTTTGTCTATTCTGCGTTATCTTTTTTTATTAACTACAGTAGGTTTTCAAAATGTCCCCCTCCTTGCCTTGTACTTTTACTAGACATACTGTATATAAAGATGAAATTATCGGAGTAGGTATATCCGTTTTTCATCCAGGGAGTGGTTGGACGCTGGGCGGGTGGAATTCACCCCCAGAACCCCCCCCCCCCCGCCAGTGAAGGGGAGAGGGCACCAGCGGGGCGGAGCGTCTCCCAGGGCGACCGACGTGCTCCCCTCCTCGGGGACTTGGAATATACGATTTTTTGACTTTGCGTATTGTTTTTATACTCCTCCATTGTGTTATTCACCTATTTCTTTTTAACCTGCGTAGCAGGGCGTTTAAACTAGTATAACTATATAGTTCATCGCTGTTGACCATCCCTCCATTTACCCCCACCTATCATGCTCAGAATCGGAAGTTCTGAAACATGTTTCGAAACTAGCAATATCCTTAATGTACCAAAAAGAAGCAAGAAAAATAGTAGTACACACTGTATAAGCAGCACTTGACTCATTGTCTAGTTCAATATTTCCGATGTTTGTTTCACAACTTTTCTAAAATTGGGAACGAACAAAAAGAAATTGAAAAAATCAAGAAAATTAGACGAAATCGGTGAAGAGACAATGATTTATCACCGTTACCACTTTCATTCACCCCCTTTCATATTGAAAATTGAAAGTTCTAACAAATGTACAAGTACTAAACCAATATCTTAATCGAACGTAACAAAAATGGCACGAATCGGGCGAGAATTTCCGCTTGAGCATTGATTGAAAGGATTTCCTGTTACCGCTCCGTTCCCCTTCTAGTCAGAAAAAGCAAATTTTCCATTTTTCTCGCTAAAGTGGACTGAAATTTGGGATCGGACAAAATAAGAACTACGAAAATTGATTGAGAATTAGAATGTGAGTGGTATTGAGGGAATTAGTCGAGAAAAAAGTTTTTATTTTGCATTACCCCCTCTGGCTCCTCTTTTTCGTAATGAAACTTAAAACTTCCAATGTTTTTTGTACAAGTAGAGTAAAATAGGGATCGAATAGGAAATAGTTATGAAAAACAGTTTCGAATTGCCGGCAGAGTGGCGTCAAAAATCGTAGGGACGGGATCACCCATGTTGTATTAAATACACATTAACTATATTAAATTAACAAATTAAATTAATATTAAGTTAACAAATGAAATTTTCATACTCACGTATTCGCGTCTAGACTGTGAACTCAAGGTCACAAGGTGTCAAGAACAAGGAGCTAGGAGCTAACAGCTAAAACGCATGACACGTCTGTGTTGCGGGTTTGCATACCACTAAAGCTTAGAACTGCACACGGATGAAGAAATTCTTCTATCTCAACATATACGAGTACAATAATTCGCCAGATATAATAGTACCTGATACAGTATTTAATCAAATAGGAACTATCTTTTTTGTGACTAGACACCTGTGAAGAGGTATGTATCTCAAGATTTGCCTGGGATGGCAGTAGAGGAGGTTGATGCTCCACGTAATGAGATATGACATCTTAACCCGTCATACGTGTATTTTTGTAAGGACTATTCCCAGTGCAGTTCTACCATTAGCACAAGCAGGTGGTCCAGGGCTTATCACTAGCAAATAGATGTGGATTCTCTGCTAGGATGGAGCAGTTGGTTGCCATTCACCAATGTTCTCCCAATCCTCTTTCGGATTTGGCGACTGAAGAGTGTGGCTGGGGGAGCTGGTAAACCATATTGTACTCGTAGATTAAAGAAGTGGCTACCTACAGGCAGGCTAATGGGAATGGATGGATTGAAGGACGAGTAACTGAGGATACCTCCAAATAGCCACCGCTCTGAGTTTTCCCGAGACTGGCTCGATGCATTAAGAGGACAAACAGACTCGTGAGTTTACGTTAACATATGAATCATAACATTTTAATTGGTTTTTGGATGCTAACAACGATAACTGCATCATTCAAAAGTTTGATATTCTTTTCATACATTAATTATTGATAATTGTGTTTTTAAATAGTGCAAAGAGGTAAAGAACGACGCTAAACATCAACTAACACCTAATAAAATCGCAATTCTCTTATTCCAGATGAGGTCTTAGAAGATAGTCCTGTTTTTATTTATAAAATAGTGGGTGTAGGTAGCTTATTTGGAGCACGAGTTTTCATTTTCATCGGATACGTTTCGTCCTTCAACGAGGACTTCATCAGTCTTATTATGTCATCAATACATGTAGAATTCTGGCTTAAACATGGTGGTGCCACCACACTTGGTTTCAGTACTTGTAGTATGGGCAATTGAAGTTTTTTAAAATGCTCCCTCATCCTTCTTTATATAAAACTGGTCATGATTAGAAATTTGTATATTATTGTTGTTTTCATTAATTGATTAAATAGTGAAAAACACTGCAAATTCTTTCACTGGGATTTATTATTCAATTGGCTTGCGTTCATGATTTGAATTTCTACTAAGCTTTGGAGTGTGCGTGTTTCACAGGATAGAGCGATTATTGAATTTCAGGAGATATACATGGAGCACGTGAATCTGATTCTCGACCAAAAACCTATCTGGATTGATCAGTTGATCATATTTGTGTGCCTCCTGAAATTCAATAATCGCCCAATCTCTATCACCTGTGAAACACGCACACTCCAAAGCTTAGTAGAAATTCAAATCATGAACGCAAGCCGAATTGAATAATAAATTTGGTTGCAGCGTTTCATCATGTCACTATTCACAGTTAACTGATCAAAACAAGAAAAAAAAACTAATGTTTTTGTTTTGACCTAGTCCTTCATGCAAATAGAATGAAAATGCATAAACTTATTCGGCTAACATAAATCAGCAATTCGAATCATGAATAATAAACGGTGTTGGCACCATAAATCGGACCACACATCGGAATGGTTTGACGGACGGATTTCTTCAATTATTTAGGCCGATTCGAATAGAAATGTTTTTTTTGCCAAAGGTTGAAAATTGAAACCAGTGAAATTTTCAGGCCGGATTAAAAATTTTTTTTTGCTCCAGAGCGTTTAGGTTTATTATTGACAACCCTTGAGGGAAAATTAGAGAGAGCTGCAGGCAAAACTAAAACTCATTGTTTAATCATGACCAGTTTTTATATAAAGAATAATGAGGTAGCAACTAAAAAACTTCAATTGCCCATACTACAAATATTGAAACAAAGATGTGTGGTGGCACCACCATGTCTAAGCCGGAATTCTACATGTATTGATGACATAATAAGACTGATGAAGTCCTCGTTGAAGGACGAAACGTATCCGATGAAAATAAAAAACTCAAGCTCCAAATAAGGGATTTTATAAAATATAATAGGCATTATGAAAAAATAAAATAAAAACACTCGAAACTCGGGGTTTTGCCGTGCTCACTGTCCTTGGCTACTACTTTGAGCCTAACATCAAAAACATTCTGGGTCTTTGAACCTCACACCAACAACAATTTATGGGTTTCCATGGATAACCATGATTGAACTCATTCAGTTTATCAGTCCACTCACCTTCCAGCTTCTGGCGTCAAAATTTGGTTACAATATAGTGAGACTTTTCCAGCCACAGTTTAATCATATTCATGCTATAATATACGTATGAAGAAATAATTTTAAAAATACACTAACTTGACGAATCTAAATGAGCCTCAATGGTCACCATATTTAAAAAATAATCCGTTTCCTCGGTCGTCAGGAAACTAACGCCGTAGAGAACTAATTGTGTAATTGTGTAGGTGAAATTGGACGGCACGCGGAGCATTCCCCACACTTCGTTAGTTATCACAGCCGATTTTGCCTCTTCTTCATCTCGGTACACCACCTGTCAAATCGTTAAAATATAAGAGAGTATGAATCATCTAAGTTAGTACTAACACGAAATAAATTCAACTATACACTTTACTGTACAATGTGTGACAATGTTAGTGATTAAATTCTTATTTCTCTATATAATATTTGTATCCAACAGCTCTCGAGGTTTTGCAAGAGAAGGGAAAGCCAATAGGGCTGCGAATAAATGAAAGTAAAACCAATCATCTCAAGGGATCCCCACCATTCCATGCCCAGCGAGTACCCAGGAGAGCGGCTTTTGGAACTTACAAGCTTGATGAAGTCAAGTCTTTCGCCTACCTGGGGGGCTTGCTGACAAATAGGAATAAAGTGCAGGATGAGATATGCTTTCGAAAAATGGCTGGTAACCGAGCATTTTATGCCAATATACAACTCTTCAGGAGATGTGTGATCTCCAGAACAACAAATATGAGTCTTTACAGGTCCCTGGTGCGGCTTGTGGTCTGTTACGGGTCTGAGGCTAGGACAATTGAGAGCTGAGGATGGGAAAATACCGCGGGTGTTTGAGAGAAAAATTGTAAGAAAAATTTATGGTCAGAGAAGGCCAAGGTTGGAGAACTAGACGAAAGGCAGAAATTGATGTATTGTTAAAGCATGAAGATGTGGTTTGAGATATCAAGGGCGCATACAGTGACTGGGGCATGTTGACCGTATGCCAAGGGGGGCCTACACGAGAATGATGCTGCGAGCTCGGATGGAAACTAGAAGATGAAGAGGTCGTCCTCGGAATCGCTGGCTTGATGAGATCCGGAGAGACCTCCAGGTAGTGGGGGGTGCGGAACTCTCACGCGGATAATATGCAGCACAGTTTTTGTAGCTATCTCCCCCTTTCTCCTTTGAGAATTTGCGTTAACGTCGAATGTTCCATTATTAAAAAAAACCACGACCAAGTAATTTTACGATTGGGCAGATTCAATGGTATCTATCCCGCATGTAAAAAGTACCTTTGACGAGGAGCTTCTCTTGCTGAAAATCAAAATATTAGATTTTTCGTGGTTATCTACAGTATTCTACTTACATTGTATTCATAATGTATCTTCCTACTTACAGCGTCGACGCTTTCCTGTAAGCTCTGCATTAACAGACAAGAGAAAGGTTCGGGGACAGAGCAGTTGAAGTCATCTGTGCTGTAATTGTCTGTGGAGCGTCGGCAACGTTCTTCTCCTCCCACGTGGGGACTCAGTTCATCGGACACTACCGCAAATCTCAAACGCGGGATATATCCGTAGGCTTCACTTTCCATAAATGCCAGCAGTAATGGCAGGCAAAGCATTAAACATAGCATCCTGTAAAAGGGAACATCAGTCACAAATGCTGGTAAATATTGTGGTATACTTTCAACATAGAATGGGTTTTTTCAGAGAGGAGCATCTAGAGTAAGATCGTGGTGGAACGGTGTGATGGATATGGTTACTTGGCCCGTTAAAGATTTTAGAATCTGTCGCCTTGGGAGATGAATCGGACGCCTGCAAGCGTCTGGATCATCCTCTGAGCGTGGCAGAGCATTATCAATGCATCCAGCTCATTGGAAGGGGCAATTGAACCATTCCATCACCCTCACAACGGCCTGAGCGCTATCTAGCGAGAATTAGTTAAAAACCACCCAGTTTTTTTTCTGTGATCTTAAAATGTAGTCCAAAAACTTAGCTTCGATCGATTAGAGTACCTATAATTAGATGGAGAAAACTGCCTGGGAGTGAGCGAAAACGTGGTATTATGAGCGAAAATCGAGGGTTTTCATGAAAAATCGATCCCTCAGAACCTAACGATTTTGAGGTCGAATTCTATTTAATTTTTTGAGCTGAAACGAATGGTGACATTTCCATACCTCCACGACGGTTCGTAGGCGGCTAGAGTGCCTTTTAAGCTCCTCCTGCTTGAAAATCCTTTGATCAAACCCTCGATTTTTTCGCATTCTACCCAGTTTTTGCTTCCGAGTTTACCAAGGTAGCGGAAGCATTGTTTTCACTTTCGGAATGTGGAAATTTTTTTGTCTCCAAAATCAAAAATTCCACTCGCATTTTGCATTTTAGACCTTTCTGAACAATTTTGGTTCCGGTCTGTCTGTCTGTCAGCAAATCCTTGTTACGGGCAAAACTACACGAAGTTATAGTCCGATTTTGATGACATTTTCAGGGAATGTGCGGGTTGGGGTGTAGATGGGCCCCTATAGGTTTCATCACCCCCGGATCAATAGCAACCTCTACGCATGCGCAAACGTGAAATCCTTGTTACGCGCATAACTCCGGGAGTTCTTGACCGATTTCGATGAAATTTTCAGGGATTGTTCGGTTTGATGTGTAGATAGTCCCCTATAGGTTTCATGACCGCCGGATCAATAGTAGCCTCTGCGCATCCGCAAACGTGAAATCCTTGTTACAAGCATAACTCCGGGAGTTCTTGACTGATTTCGATGAAATTTTCAGGGATTGTTCGGTTTGATGTAAAGATGGTTCCCTATGAGTCGTGAGTAATCAAAGTAGTCTCTGCGCATGCGCAAAGATATATACAGCCACTGGGCTTGGGTCGAACCATATTGAACCATCATTGATCCATCATTGATATTTTATTTTTAGAAATGTCAAATAATTATTCATCACTTCAGTCATCTATCCATTCAGCGTCAATGTCAATTTTTCTTATTAGGTATATTCTATAGTTTGTTCAATAGTTGAACATGCCTACCTTTATTTTATCAAGTTATGCTCCTGCACAACAATAAATTTACCCTAATTCAATATTTACTTCGCCTAATTGAACGAAGTTCTTCAGTCAATAATAATTTTCAATGATCTATACAGTCATGTTATGGATACGAGGAAGCTATGTGCCACACCCACTTGGCAGACGTTTTATCCTCCTAGTTGTGGTTCATTTAGGCCCAGAAACGTAAGAAAAAGCTGAAAGTTGTCGAGATTCTATACATTTTATTGTTTCAGTTCATTTTGGCTCATTATTTCTAATAAGTCTATGTGATCAGATAGAACAAAATGTATTTTGTCTCAAACATTCCAAAACTGTAATGTTCGTCCACCGTACAGTTGTTTCTCCACAAAAAAATCTTTCTTGCATCAAATTCTGTGTTTATAAACCACCTCAAATGCGTCGAAGTGTGATGAAAAAGTTTTGCCTTATCCAGGGGAAAGACATTTTTCATGCAAGACATCAGTACCACCTACATCCGCCATCAGCTCAAAATTTCTACAAGAATATTCAGAATTTGGCCTGACTATGTTTCTTTTTAAATTTAATGCTGACTTAGTGAAAAACTATTTTGAATTTTCCTAGGAAACCGTTCCTTGGATCTCAGATCTGACCTCTCCAATTGATCGGGCATCAAAAAAATTCGTAGAAGTAGCAAATAAACTGAGAAAAGAAAGAAGTCTTGAATGTCAAAAGTGATAAAAGTTATTCTGAATACAAGTTTAATTAAAGGTTTTTGAGTAGATTTGGAACTTAGCATCGTTTAATGACAGTCAATACATCACTAAATACGACACTGGCAAACGTAACTTTTTATGTAATGAATGAAAGAATCAGTGATTCTGAATGGAGTTTTCATGTACTACGCTTTTTCGCAATTTACTGATTTAAAATAGCTTTGCATGTTCAAAATATCACGATGTGACAATAATTTCCAGAAAAATTCTCTCAAAGCATTTAACTAGAGGACAGGTTGGATACTAGAAGGAGTGGCTGGCGACAGCCTCCTTAGCACTGTGGATACTGCACTGCTTCAATTCTCTTCAGCCAATTGATCCATCGTTGGAGAGCTATCTAATACAGAATTAGTACATTTTTTTTCTTTCCCAAACTTGTGGGTCTTCTCACTGGCTATTGCCCCCTTGGTTACCACCTAAGCAAAATGGGTAAGGCCAGGACAGTACAACGCCGGCTGTGCTGCGAAGAGGCGGAAACAGCAGAACACATCCTCTGTAACTGCCCTGCTGTTGCATCAACTAGATTCCGGCATTTCGGGAAGGGTGCCGTAACACCCACTGATATTGTCTCGGAAACTGAAAACCTCCCACACTTTGTGAATGAAGAGGATATTAAAAGGGTTTTGAATTAAAAATAGTGACAGCGTCACAATAGATCCTAGTGGTCTTTGTGACTTATAGAAAAAAAATACAATTTTTGTCCAATAATTTCTGGGTTTTGGTTTATTACCACAAATAATGACCCTTCGTAATCCACCGAGAAACACAAATTTTTAATCATCTTCAGAATTTGAAAGGTTACGTTTCGATATTCGTAGATTTCAATAATTGAAAAAACATGGGTGTCAAAAAATATTCATTTTCAAAACTGAAAAAATTGCTACCTCTCTGCATAGGTTGTCTCAGAAAAATCCTTCAGGTTTTAAATTCTGCGATCGAGTTGAAGTATAACCTATTTAAAATGTATTAGTTACCTACGTGATATTTCTCTGCATCATCTTGTGATTTTTGAATAATTGTGCGATGAATCTATTTATCTTGAAAGAGCACTCTAGCGCTCCAATTCCCTCCAGTAGCTGCGATTTTCTTCGCTGACTCACAAGAGGCTGCTGTCAAGAATAATAAAAATCATGTTATTTAAACATCGAATAATAGGAAACTATCGAGAAAATATGAATGAACTGATGAGAGGTGATGGAAAGGACTATTGCACCTTCTAAGGCGTGCAACACTCGGAGTTTACCCCTGAAATTGAAAAACTTCGGACTTATGCTCAGGCGTCCATCACGTAAAACCAATACAACTTCATTTTTGTAGCAGAGAGGTATTACTGACTTCGACACAACAAGTAGACATGTACAAAACATGAATGTCATTGACTTTTGACATCAAATTTAGACTTTTTCGGTCGTCTGATTGCGCTGATTTCAATCTCATTCAAATCAGCACTTCAAATACCAGAAGTGAGTGAAATTTGATGTCTCTAACACAATTATTGTAGTCAGTGGTGATTTTTTGCCGTTTTTTACCTTTTTTGCCCCACTGCGCGCCGTTCTCTAATGGTCCCAGACTCCATGTATCTTAATATCCCCAACCAGCCGAGGATTGCCGTCTTCTCCTTCTACCAGCACTAGCTCGAGACCTACTGAGTTCCACCACTCGCCATCCTTGCGCACTGATCCCGAATTTGATCATGACCTCGTTTGACCAGACCACCCTTTTTACAATTCAATCCGTGATTGAGATCCATTCGAGCGCCACAACCACCGCATAGATGAGCCAACCCGACAGGTTCTCGGCCGTACCTCACACACAACCCATCCCGGAACTCTGTAGCTGAGACGTCTAAGTCATCTCTTTGCAGGGGAACAACTGTGAGCCATTGTGATGAGCCACTTGCCGCAATCCTGTCAAGAGCCCTCAAATGACTCTGGGACAATGAGCACACCCGGAAAATTCGCTGTCTTTTGCTTCTGCAGCCGCGCTATTTAGTGTTCACTCTTCCGTTTGAACATCCTTCACACGGTCCTCATGATCTTGCATCTGAAGAGTTACTCCCGCCTGCAATGCCAGGATTGAGGTGGCACGCGCTGAAGAGGTGTAGTTTACATCTGCGGTTTTCACTGGGTCCTCCAATGCTAGACCACCAAGCTTGACTGAGAGCTCCAATATTTCTGCCTCATCATCACTCACGTCTTCACCTAGGAGTGCTGGAAGAAAGGGTCGACGGATGCAGCCTCTCAATGGTTAATATTCCCCGGTGCATCCCTCATTAACTCTTAAAAATTGTCATTTTAGCAACATGGAATTTCGTTTGTGATTCAACAGTTTTGTGCTTAAAGAATGTTCGCATATCAAAAAAATTGTACATGAACGAGTATTTCGAAAATTCTCTTATTCGAGCATGTTGCATGTTGGAACTTCATGTATTCACACACAATTTCAATAGCAATTGCCTCGGACGGAAAATATATCGATACATCCGAATGGGTTGGAACTCGTGTCCTTACTACTAAAAGCTATGGGGCTTATTTAATCAGACCACTTCGACTGTGGGTTGTTTTCCTTGAACATAACACGATGTTCTTTATAACGATTAGCTCCTTTTTAAAAATTAACCTGATCATTTTTTCAAGTTATTGGAATTCACAAACGTCTTTCCCGAAACTATGAAGCTGCCAGAATCCCCTTTTGGCTTGTTATTCAACAATTTATTTTTCCCCAGATTACTGATTTTTCGTCACTTTACAATCCGTGATCTTTCTTGATACCAATCCGCTGTTAACAACAGAAAATTAAAAATTTCTACGACAAATAGAGTCTTTACAAAACTTGTCTGTCTATAATGACAGATTATAGTCTTTCACTAGTGCTTCTTACTTCATTATATTGTTCTGAAACTGTCGTATCTTGTTGCTTGCTTAGCTCCAAAAAAGCATCTTCCAGCGTATTGACGCGTAATCTGGACTTGAGCTGTTCGGGAGACTCTTCCACGAGGAGCACGCCATTTCTCATCATTCCAACCTGCGGAACGAAAATAAAATTATTATTTTCAGAAAGCCCTTTCACGTAGATCACTGCTCTATAGATAATCACTAAACAGAGAGTGTGGCCATTATCTAAATATAAATTAATAAGTACCAATCTTTTGGGGAACGGGTTCAAGTGTCAAATGTGAATAAAACTATTTCAAAACGTAGTCAATGGTACAACTCGCGACCTCGCGAATCCATATTTCGTCTTGTCCACTCTAGATGCCATCAAAATAGCCCCATTTATATTTCAGCTCGTTAGATCGATTAAACGAAATTAGCCATAAGGGCATTCAGCTGATCATCAATCTCCATACGATGTAACTTCATCATTACCAACTACTTACAAGTCCTTCTGTATTAGACAGCAGCTGATATCGGAGGCCAAGAAGCTTTCTAGGTTGAGTAGGGCAGAAAATATCCATTACAGTTTTTTGGGGATGTAGATGTACATGCAGACGTGGACTGAAACCCTCAGGGCGGGGGTTATGGGCCCCCAGCACGGAAGCCTGTTGGCTTATTATACTTTCCTGAGAGTTTTGCATTTAATCAAGGAGATTCAGCCCGTTGGTATGAGGTTTCGGGCCGTTGATTAGTTGTTCGCTCTGAATGGGCCTCATTGGGGTTTGTGCCTCAAGGAGTTCAAATCTGAGCACTCAAATATTATGTGGGATGCCGTTTCGTCAGGGTTGAACCCCAATGCGGTGTAGGCTGAACCTTAGGGGTGCAAAGCCGGTTATGAGGCCGACCATTGTTTTTAGTTCCCTACGGTTTTTGCCAAGTAGCCAACCAGTAATTTTGGTGTTGGGTTCCTCCACCATGAGTTTACTGTGGACATGTCCACTTGTGGTTTGTTGGTTGACCACATGTTGCCGGTCCTTCTGAAGGCGGTTTTTTGTATACCAACTGCCGGCTCAGAGCATCCAACTGGAGTTTGGGAGCTCCTTTGTGCAAGCTCGTCAGCCTTCTCGTTACCAGACATTCCTTTATGCCCAAGCACCTATTCCAGGCAAACCCAGTTATGTTTGGCTAGGTTGTTAGGGGTTTACATGCAGCATCAAACCAATCGTGATGAAGTTGGTGCCATTAAGGCTTTTATCGATGCTTGGCTGTCTGAGAGGATGCGAACGCGGCCCTTTTTGTGTCCCCTCCTAAGGTTCTCAGCAGCTGCTGCTTCAATTGCCATGATTTCAGCTTGGAATACAGACCCTAGTGGAAATCAAACATCCACCTGGGTTTAGCCCTACGTACTCCTGCGCCAGTTCTTACTTCCATTTTAGACCTATCAGTGAACCTGATGATGTCAGTGGAGCAGCATCTGTTCTCTCATTGCCCATCTCTTGTTATGAGACGCATTAGCTTCTATTCCTAGTGGGGCAGGAATGTCATCACCTACAACGGTGAAACGTTCTGTATGTGACACGACGAAGAAGTTCACGAGTAGAACAACTGGGATTGAGCTAGCGAAAATGAAACACCTGCCTATACATCGCAATTGCAGAGTTGTTTCGAGAGAGTGGATGCAATAAAAATGGCTCATGACGGACCAGGAGCAAGATGTACGATATGCGAATATACCAGCCATAACGCAGTCTCCCAAGCTTCAATTTAGTTGAGTGCTGGGCCGAGGAGAACAAGCTGCATTCTTTTTGCCTGTCCGATTTAAGAAGTACTGTCTCTGGCTGTGAAGTCCAGTTATGGTAGTCCGGTGTAGTTATGGTAGGAAATTTATGTAATTAAATATAATAAACCATTATGTGACAATTTGCGGCTTTTCCAGTAATTTCGGTCTAGTTTCGAAACACATTTTGGAATATTCAAATTTAATAATGGAAGGGGTAAACTGTGGAAGTAATGGTGATAAATCTTTACTATTTTCATGTGATTTCCTGATAGATTTTGACAACAGGATTATAATTTATGTTTAATTTTCAATTAAAATGTTTTCCTTCAGATTAATGTGCCTGTGAATCAAGGACAATACACATTTACTACTATCTACAGGGCCAAATTGAAGTTTCTGCCACTTTTGCAGAATCTTCCTTGCCTTCTCTCACAACGGTACCTACAATCACTATTAGACTACTAACTACCATGCGTAAAAATTGAAATATGATTCATATTTACGAGGTGGGCCATTCTCGCTTCTTCCACGTAGTGAGTCGTTATCACAACCGTAATTCCTCGTTCTGAAGCTCTTATTAAATATTGCCAAATGCTGAAAAAAACAACCAAAAAAGGTCATGCATTGTCGCACATTAGCGCCCCTACCTGTGAAAACAAAGTCCAAGATTTAAAAAAATATATCAAACTTTTGAAAATTGCAGTTGTTGGAAATTGCTCAAATAAACTTTAATATTCCTAAATAAATTGTTATAACTAATCAACTAGTGGATACAGATACAATCCAATTAACTTAATGATAATAATTAATATTAACAAAAAAAATGTAGATGGCAAAAGTAGACAGAGAGGAGCCAAAGAACAAGTAAACCACGGATAGAAAACGCAGCAAATTCTTTCACTGGGGTTTATTATTCAATGATTCATGATTTGAATTTCTACTAAGCTTAAGGAGTGTGCGAGTTTCACAGGTGATAGAGCGAGTATTGAATTTCAGGAGATATTCATAGAGCACTTAAATCGGTTCTCAACCGAAATACCTATTTGGATTGATCAGTTGATCATATTTGTGTGCGTCCTTAAATTCAATAATCGCTCTATCACCTGTGAAACACGCACACTCCAAAGCTTAGTAGAAATTCAAATCATGAATCATTGAATAATAAACCCCAGTGAAAGAATTTGCAGCGTTTCATACGTATCAGATTGCTTCAACCCGTGTATCGGCTACGAAGCCTTTTAGGAATTCACTCCAGTATCCACATTACTACATCAGTACATCACTAAGTTACTGCGATGAAAACAAACAATAGAAACCAAAAAAAAAAAAAAAAATGCAAATGTTGGCACCATAAATCGGGCCGTATATCGGGAATGGTTTGAGCTACGAACCTGGGAAAGGGCTCATTCGATTCCTCATGGAAATTTTTTCAAAAAAAGTCCAAATTTAGGCCACTTTGACTTTTTTTGAGGTTTTTACGGATTTTACAAAACTTTGACAACCCTTAAAGGGCACTTTAAATTAAGTGAGAGAGCTGGCTAAAGTGGTGATGCCGGGATAACAAAGGGCGGAAGGAGCCCACCCGAAGGTTAGTTGAAGGAGTGTTGAGCGGGGGGGGGGGGGGGGGGCGGTCGGAACTGTCGGGTCGGTCGCTAAGAACTGGATTGTACTCCTGTTAATAATTTAAATGATAAAACAGAATCCGTTATCCAGAATGTCCCAAATGATCAATTACTGAACTTTTTACTTATTCGAGTTAAAACGATAAAACTAGGTAGCTAATGTTTACATATTCATATATCGGAATAGAAAATATCGCCCAAAATTATCGATATATCGGCGGAAGAATATAAATATGTCGATATATCATTATTTATTATTATTATTTTTTATTTTTTCTTGACATCCCTACCTCATACTGAGTACAGGATCAACTCCCACCGTTGGCTCGTCCAGCAAAAGCAATTTTGGGTTGTGCAGCAAAGTGACAGACAGAGAGACTCGCCTCTGCTCCCCTCCACTGGAACAATAAAATACATCGATGGAAAAATGATAGGGTACCTACTGTAGAACATCTGTGATAATGAATTTTACGGTAAACTGACGAAATTCCAAGCTAAATTGTACTTTATATGCCGTATTTACTGAAATTTCCTTAACATTCATTCATTTTGGTTGGTGGGACCTACCTTAAACTTTTGATTTGTAAATTCATATTGGGAAGATCCAATAAGGTCGCTAGTTCTTCAATTTTCACGTTTAGGTCATTTCTGTTGATATCGTACACTCGTCCGTAAAATTCCATCGTCTCTCGAACAGTAAAATCCGGCGAAAGTCCGACATCCTGATGAAAATAAGGAACGTTTTAATGTAGTTCTTAAAGAAATATTCAAGTACCTTTTTCAACAGGATAAGTCATCAACGCAATTAAACTATACTACTGCTTTTGGGTAGGCAAAACGGAGCAAAAGATTAGCAAAACATAAATAACCTGATCAGGGCACAGATGATAAAGGTTCTGTTTTCCTTGATGTCGAAACTATCATACGCAACATGAAACGCTTTTGAATAGTAACAGCTTATTACGACGACTATTATCGCTACATTGAAAACGCAGCATTTATCAGACACACACCACGTATATCGACGTTTCAGGGGGTGGTAACGATTTTTTGACTTTTAATATTGAGTGCTCGCCGATTTAATACTCCCTCAAAAATTGTGTTGTTTAAATGTACTCAACCTCCTGTACACACGGGACTTACCCCAACAAGAAGGCACAACTGTGTGTGTGTGTGTTGTTGTGTGTGTGTGTGTGTGTGTGTGTGTGTGTGTGTGTGGTGTGTGATATAGAAGTTTCAACGTTTGAAACATTGTGCTCCTACAGACGTCTACTACTGAGGTTTGTAAATGGACCAAGATGTGGAGAATGAAGCTGAACGAATCAAAATCAGCCCACATTAACTTCACTAACCGAAAAGTCCCAATCTTGGATGTTGGATCAATTCGAATAAAATACCGCATACTGAAGCAGTTAAATCAACCACGAGTTTGACACTTGATCACAAATGTCAAAGATAATGATCCGTAAACATCATTGTAAGCGAAACCCAAAGAACATTTTAATAGTGAGGTCAACTTAAATCAATGTACAGAAGTGTTTGGCTAAATGGGAAAACCAGGAGGTCCCATCTCTCCGAGTTCACAACAAACTGCTTAAATATGTCAAGCAATTTCAATTTCCCTATTTTGACTTCTGTAAGGGTGTATGTCCACTTTCTGCAAGGCTTCAAACAGTCTGATGACAAGGAGAAAATAATGTTCGGCATTTCAGACAACAACCGAACAAGTTCATCACTGCTGCTCTCGAAACGTCTCAGTTCGCAGTTTTATTGCCAGTTGCTTCGCTGTTTTTTCTGTTGCGCTGTGATTTATATTGATTCAGTTAAAAATAATCCAGTATTATTTTCCTTTAACCAAGTATTGTAGGTACTTCATAAGAGTGAGATGTCGGAATCGATTTCCGATAGAGTTTTGAGCAAGAAGAAAGAGTCAATAAACAACAAATTCTTGCTACCGAACAAACCTACGTAATCAGGTGCTGGGTTTTTTAAAAAAACGCTGCTGGACATTACTGGGGCGTTTAATTCAATTGGCTTGCGTTCATGATTTGAATTTCACTAAGCTTTGGAGTACTATCGTCACAGGTGATAGAGCGTTTGACACACAAATATGATCAACTGAATAATCCAAATAGTTTTTGGTTGAGAAATCGATTTATGTGCTCTATGCATATCTCCTGAAATTCAATAATCGCTCAAATCACCTGTGGGGCACACTCCAAAGCTTAGTATATGCAAATCAAATCTGAACGCAAGCCAATTGAATAACAAAACCCAGTGAAAGAATTTGCAGCATTTTTTCAAGTTTGGTATTTGATACTAAATAAATACTAATATTAAAATGTGATAATTGTTCTAGCACAAAGTCAGGAAAAACTGAAATCAGATATCTGTCTCATTCAACCTTACTTACACATCGTTTACGTAATTCTATGGTTATTTGGTTGACAAAGCTCATTGTCATGGATACATACCATTCTCGTAACCTATAAAATTTTAAAACCTGAACTTTGAGGAAACAAACGAAAATCATGCGTGCTTGTACATCACTATACCATTAGAGTAACATCTAGATTGTATAATAAAAAAATCATAAATTTAGGAGAACAAAATTTTTTAGTCAGAATCAAAACTTCGATTGTCCCGTTAAATGAGAATCACCGATAATTTCAAGTGATAAATGTCATTGTGTTGTGTTTTATCATTGCAAAATAACTATCATCGTTAAATTGTTCACAATTTTCATTCAGCTTCAGTTTAGAGTCAACTCCAGTGACGTTGCGGCCAACTTCGGGCAGGTAAACTACCTATTTAGAATTCGTTATGTTCGTTGGCATGTGATTGAGAGGGCGTGGAATACAGAACAGACCATTTTCAATAGACCCATTCGTATTCGTCATTTCCAGCTTCGGGTTATTTAGTATTGAAGGGCCGTTGGTGATATTTGACTCGGTGAAACCAATTCAGCATTGCTAATGTTACTATCAGTCCTGCACATTAAACACCTCACCACATCAATGACAGGAATAATTCACTACAGTATTTGAATAGGAGAATACATTGACCCACAATTTTTCCACTGTAGGGATATCGTAGAGGAACCTCACCTGCGGCATGTAACCGATTTCAGTCCTTTCCGTAACTCCCAACTTGATATAGCCATCGTCCAAGTGTTTCAAGCCTAAAATGCAATTCAGGAGGATCGTCTTGCCGCAACCACTGGGGCCAAGAAGAGCGTATCTGCACAGACCATAAACAAGGATCATTAAATTCGTTGGATCTAATACAGCTTAATCTTTAAAAGCGGGACAGTAGACCTCTACGGTTCTACAGCCAGATCATTTAAATGATTAATTTTAAACATTTAAGTACCGAAGATGAAAATTGCCTATGCAACCTACAAAAATGGGATTCTAGCTCAGAGGAGGGGAGCTAGTAAACAGAGATGAAAGCTACGGCTGGGGGGGGGGGGGCTAACAAGGGTTTACGTGAGCGCATTCTATGTTCATTAACGGTACTTACTAAGCCTAACCAACTCCCTGGAAAAATCTGTAGGATAGTGCTTACCAAGGTGGCAGGTACATGAATGACCCCCTCCGGCGGACGGCAAAGTGGTGATGCCGGGATAACAAAGGGCGGAAGGAGCCCACCCAAAGGTTAGTTGAAGGAGTGTTGAGCGGGGGGGGGGGGGGGTAACTGTTGGGTTGACACGTCACTAAGAACTGGATTGTACTCCTGTTAATAATTTAAATCATGTCAAGAATAAAAAAGCAGAACTGGTTCTCAAGTTCAGAAAAATGTACTGGTTAATGGGTCGGCACTCAAAGATGTCAATCCAGAACAAATTAACGTTGTACAAACAAGTCCTCAAACCAGTCTGGACTTATGGAGTGCAGTTGTGGGGCTGTACTGCTCAAAGTAATCGCGATATTATACAGCGATTTCAAAACAATGTACTTAGGTGTGTTGTTGATGCATACCGGTACACCCGAAATGTTCGACTTCACAAAGAACTTTGTATACCAACAGTAAATGAAGTAATCAGAATGCACGCTATAGCCCATCACAAGCGGCTACAACTACACGTCAATGAAGAAGCTGTGCAGCTCCTCGTCGTTGACGACCTATCCAGACGACTCAAGAGAAATAAGCCTCATGATCTGTGTACGTGAATTAAGGTGTTCGCGATAACAAAATCCGCACAGTGAAAAAAGAAATTCAGTGAATCTCAAGTGCAACAAATGACACTTCCAACTTTCGAAACCATTAGAGACTTCGTTATGTACCTAAGCTTTACTATAACCAATCCATATTTAAATGTCAAAAATTTGTTGCTAATAAGTTGTAACTTGGTGCAATAAATCATTTTCAAAAAAAAAAAATTATTTAAATGATAAAAAGTCTCTGACAGTCTCTTATTTCTGTATTACCATGACCCTACTTCGTAAATCGTGGTTTTTCACTGAATACTCCGGTTTTTCATCATGCGTTGATTCGTCTGGTAAACGAAAAATTCGAATTCGGATTTTTTTTTAAAATTATTAATGAAGCATGGAATAAATTGTACATTTTTACTGTAGATACTGTTCAAAATGTCCACCATTCTGCTAAATGCAGGGACGGCACCTCCCTGGTGTTTTGTCTCTTGACGTGAGCACACTGGTGGAGCACGAAAAGCAATTTTCTCCCAAGAAAACTACAAGGAATTTCAAATCTGGTTATATCGCTGGAAAGCCTAGATTTTGGCTCATCTTTTAGCACTTCAGGCTAAAATTCACATGCCTTATTGTAGGCGCTCATAAACGTTTGAAGAAAGTCGAGATTTCCACGATTTGACAATGTGTCCTTTTCAAGCTGATTTTTCACCCGTTTCGACGGCTCAAGTTGGTTCCCCAGTAGGGCGATAGGAAATTCAACGCTCTTTCCAATAGTGGAATCAGATTTGAAATCGAACGCAAAATGTGGGAGATATGGCCGTTTTAATGCGGTAAGGTCGAAAAAACGAGAAAAATCTCAAAATTGGAAAACACCGCATTTCGAAAGAGGCAGTTTCGATCAGAAATTTTCCGTAGAATCGTCTCCTGGCCTGTGATTGTCACAAAATGTAACACCCTGCAGATTTGACACGATTTATTGACATAACGGACATCAATGTGGGTAGTGAAATCAAATAAAATATAACCACTAAATCGACCAGCACATAAAAGTTTATTGACGTCACCTTGCTTACTTCTGATTCAGCATTTTTTTTTAAACCGTTCTGGAAAAAAAATCTTCGAATTCACAATAAAACGTACATTGATGAATAATAAAAATTGACGTATCACCATCCGTCAAATTGACAACACTGCCAACCTATAGAAAGAATTTAGGCTAATAACCTGGGCATAACTTTCGAATTTCTGTCAACTGACTTGTTATGATTAAAGTGGGGTTGCAACCTGTCATATTAATTTGGAAATGGGAGAAACTTTTGTGAGGAATGAATTTAACGAAAAACCGGCCTGAAGGGAGATTGATTGATTGATTGATTGATGAGTTTATTTAACCAACCAAGGAGGGATTAGGACCATATGGTCCTCTCTACCATCCCCCCTGGAACGATACAATTCAAAAAATACTCGGTACAATCAAAAACAAAAACAAACAAAATTAACAAAAACGGTATAACAAAAATAAATTAACACTTCTAAATTAAAATAAAAAACACTTAATCGCGCAGCAGTAAATATCATTGCAATCAATATTTCATACGAAATTATAATCTCCCATATATGTATTCAGTTACAACAATCATCATTTGGATTATACATGTTTAACAATATATCTCTATAGTTATTTTTAAAGGCATTTACAGTATGATTTAAATCAAACAGCTCGACATTGTTATTATAAATTGTAATCGATTGAAGTATAAAAGATTTACTGAATAGTGTAGTGTCGTGCTTAGGGATTTGGAGAGTACTAGCGGCATTTCGTGTTGGTATGGTATGAACAGTAGACATAAATCTGTATTGATTATATAGATACTCGGGCTTTTTGTATTTCAAAATTTTAAATAACATAGTCGCTATATTCAATTTTTTTCTTTCCGCAATCTTCAGCCAGCCAAGTTTTCTGTATGACGGAGTTACATGGTCGTCTAACTTCGGCCTACAAACAAATCTGACCACAGAATTGAGAGCTTTTTGCAGAGAGTTAGTCTGGTCGCTTGTCAAGTCACAGAAAGCCAATGGTGCATACTCGAAGTATGATACCAATAACGATTGGGCTAATTGAGCTCTCATGTATATTGGGAAGTCATAAGCTAGCCTTCGCAATTTATAGAGGCCATTGTACACTTTTTTGCATATTTCTGCCACCTGCTTATCCCAGTTTAATGAGGTCGTTACCCAAATACCCAAATTCTTAAATTCCTCCACCACACTCATGACGGTTCTACCAAGAACAATAGGTGGAAGGCTATCAAACTCGACACTCTTGAGAAGCCGAACATTCCCCAAAATCATCGCCTTACTTTTTATTGAATTGATAGTCATACCGTGGTGATGATCCAGGTTAAATCAGCAAGGAAGGCATTTAGTGACTTTGGACCTGAATGCTCATTCAGTGCATAAAACAATAATAACAGTGCTTTTTAACATGTTCACATCAACTCTCCAGTTATTTCAAACTAGGGAGTATATCATACTTATCATTTGAGTATTTACATTTGGCCAGTCGGTACCGTCACGTTGAGACCGTTGAGGATGACAGTCTGCGACAAGGACTTGCGGCCGTCAACCACTTGAATCATCGGTGAAGTTGATTCATCGCCCATTTCTCACTTTCTTGGCTGAAATAAAATAAAGCAACGATACTTCACAAAAGGTACTACAATATAAATTCCCAGGAATATAATGGAAAGGGAGTGAACTCTGTGATGGATATGGTTAGTTGGCCCCTTCCCGATTTTAGAATCTGTCGCCTTGGGAGATGAATCGGACGCCTGCAAGCGTCTGGATTATCCTCTGAGCGTGGCGGAGCATAATAATGCATCCACCTCCTCGGAAGGGGCAACTATACCATTCCATCACCTCACATCTCATTTCGGGGAGAAAAAATTACTAGTAATTTATGTACAGTGCATTTGATTTGGAATGTTTTGTACCTATGCAACCTGTCAATCGTACGAAATAGCTTGTACATGTGAATTTACCTCTCAGTACGAATCATGGTGATTTATTAGTGTGTTTAATCAAGAATTAATTGTGATACTACGGATTAAAATGATAATGGTTTTAAAAGTCCCCTTACGACAGGTATTGCATACTACCGGGTCAGCAGAAATTGATGTGCACTGAACACTTCACTCGTTTATTGCTCACCCACAATAATATACATACATATGTATATATTTTGGTTCATTATTCAATAATAAACCATTGTAATCGCTCTTGAAAAAAAAATATCTAACCCCCCTTGGAAATGTCATAGTTTACGTTTCAAAGGGTGTAGAATCCAAATCTGCAATACAAAATTTTCCGTCCGTCCGTCGTATTCACGATTTCTAGCTAACGGCTGAAGCAAAAAAGCTGAAATTTTCAGGAAAAATCCATGTTGGTCCGACAACGCCCTCATTCTTTTGCCAGCGCTCTACGTTAACTTAAAGTGCCCTTTAAGGGTTGTCAAAGTTTTGTAAAATCCCTAAAAACCTTGAAAAAAAGTCAAGGCGGCCTAAATTTGTACTTATTTTGAAGAACTTTCTATGAGAAATCGAATGAGACCCTCCCCAGGTCCGTAGGTCAAACCATTCCCGATGTATGGCCCGGTTTATGGTGCCAACATTTGCATCCACATTCACTACATCACTAAGTTACTGCGATCAAATCAAACACAAGAGTTTTTTTTTTTTTTTTTTGTTTTGATCGCAGTAACCTAGTGATATAGTGAATGTGGATACTGGAGTGAACTCCTAAAACGGTTTATAGCCGATACACGGGTTGAAGCATTCTGATATGCATGAAACGCTGCAAATTCTTACACTGGGGTTTATTATTCAATTGGCTTGCGTTCATGATATGAATTTCTACCAAGCTTTGGAGTGTGCGTGTTTCACAGGTGATAGAGCGATTATTGAATTTCATGAGATATGCATAGAGCATGTAAATCTGTTCTCAACCAAAATACCTATTTGGATTGTTCCGTTGATCATATTTCTGTGCCTCCTGAAATTCAATAATCACTCTAGCACCTGTGAAACACGCACACTCCAAAGCTTAGTAGAAATGCAAATCATGAATGCAAGCCAAATGAATGAAATTGAATAATAAACCCCGGTGAAAGAATTTGCAGCGTTTTTGATGGTTATCAGAATACTTTAACCCTCGTATCGGCTATAAACCCTTTTAGGAGTTCACTCCAGTATCCACGTTGACTACATCACTAGGTTACTGCAATCAAAACAAAAACAATAATGAACCAAAATAACGCAAATGTTGGCACCATAAATCCGGCCATACATCGGGAATGGTTTGAGCTACGGACCAGGGGAGGAGCTCATTCGATTCCTCATGGAAAATTCTCCAAAAAAAGTACAAATTTAGGCCGCCTTGACTTTTTTTGAGGTTTTTAGGGATTTTACTAAACTTTGACAACCCTTAAAAGGCACTTTAAATTAAGTGAGAGAGCTGGCTATAGAATTGGGGCGTTGTCGGACCAACATGGATTTTTCCTGAAAATTTCAGATTTTTTGCTCCAGCCGTTTAGGAGAAAACACCTAGTGTTTTCTTGGTAGGTTGTCAAAGTTCTTATAGAACATACACAGCAAAATTATATCTGTACGTATTTAAGGAGCAAGACAGCACTGGGAATTTTTTTTTAAATGCTTGGAGAAGGAAAAAGTATCCAAAATCCAACAAAGTTTTGTGATTTTTCGATGTATCCAACTTCTGTCTACTTGGGATGGCAACATCGCCTCTGAGATCCCCGTAATTCATCCATCACATCAATTCATTCGTCGAGGCTCGTTACTAAAATTATTAAAGCGTGAATCCCGGAAAAAAAACAGGAGCGAGCCTACCGCTTCACAGGTTGTTCTTTTGTTTATTGAATTGTGAGTTATAGAGAAAAGATAAACAACAACGTTTCGTGGCTCTCAGTTCTCACCTAATTATAACAATTCACACGTGAATTTGAATATGCATGTATTGCTTTTCATTGCAGGCGATATACCTAGGTTGCAGACCTTGGAACGGAATTAAAAGATCCAAGAAAATGCAGTTCATTTACAATTGCAAATGGCGCTTAATTATTGTTAATTGTTATGTTTCCTCGAAATCCTTACTCACACAGTATTGGTTTATTATTCAATAATAAACCATTGTAATCGCTCTTGAAAAAAAAAAAAAAAAAAAACCCCTAACCCCCCTGAAAATTTCATGGTTTACGTTTCAAAGGGTGTAGAATCCAAATCTGCAATAACAATTTTTCCAAATTTTTTTACAAAATGGTGCCAACATTTGCATCCGCATTCACTACATCATTAGGTTACTGCAATCAAAACAAAAACAACAGCGTTTTTTTTTTTTTTTGATGTAACCAAGTGATGTAGTGAAGGTGTGGTGTAGTGAATACTGGAGTGAACTCCTAAAAAGGTTTATAGCCGATACACGGGTTGAAGCATTCTCATATGCATGAAACGCTGCAAATTCTTTCACTGGAGTTTATTATTCAATTTCACTCATTTGGCTTGCGTACACGATTTAAATTTCTACAAAGCTTCGGAGTGTGCGTGTTTCACAGTTGATAGAGCGATTATTAAATTTCAGGAGGTATGCATAGAGCACGTAAATCTTTTCTCAACCAAAATACCTATTTGGATTGATCAGTTGATCATATTCGTGTGCCTCGTGAAATTCAATGCTTCATCTGATATGAATGCTCCGTCTTACGAAATTTAAAATTTTGAAACAGAATATTTTTCCAGTGTAATCGCCCTTGAAAAAACGCTGCTAATTCTTTCACTGGGGTTTATTATTCAATAATAATACGTGATTTAAATTTCTACTAAGCTTTTTTAAAAGGCTATCGAAATAGCAAAATAGATTCGATCGCATTTTCTCAAATCTCTGCACATTATTAATGCTGCGTTTAGATTAAAGCATGTTCCATCCCAGTGGAAAGTGGTTGAGGTGATTATGATACCAAAACCAGGGAAGCCTTTAAATGAGAAGACAGGGTATCGCCCAATTTCGTTGTTTCCGGTCCTGTCAAAACTGTTTGAAAAATTGTTGTTAAAAGGCTTAAATCAACACTCGAAGATAGGAATCGGATCCCAGATCACCAATTTGGTTTTAGGCAACGCCACTCAACAATCGATCAAGTCCATCGAATCACTAACGTAATTGAAAAAGCGCTTGAAGGCAAGCAAGTATGCGCTGGCTTATTCCTGGACGTGGCTCAAGCATTCGACAAAGTTTGGCACCCCGGACTTCGTTTCAGAATTAACAGGGATCTTCCAAGACAGTTCTACTTACTCCTGACGTCCTACCTTGAGAATAGGCTCTTCAGGGTGAAGCAGGACGACCAATACTCCAGCCTAAGGCCTATTAAAGCAGGTGTTCTGCAGGGAAGCATCTTAGGGCCAGTACTGTACCTGATGTACTCTCGGGATTTACCCCAGCAGAATGATACAATGATAGCCACCTTCGCGGATGACACAGCCATACTCTCTACTGGACAAGAAGTAGAAGACGCAACCCAAAAACTACAAGAGGCCACCACCAAGGTTACAAACTGGACCAAGAAATGGAGAATGAAACTGAACGAATCCAAGTCAGTTCACATTAACTTCACCAACCGAAAAATCACAGCCCCAGAACTTGTGTTAAACTCGAACAAAGTCCCATACTCTGACACTGTGAAATATCTGGGTATGACTCTCGATTCAAAATTGGTGTGGAATCGTCACATCGAGAAGAAAAAGGAGGAGCTGAAGATTAAATACTGGAAAATGTATTGGCTGCTGAGAGCGGATTCCCGTCTTTCACTTCACAATAAACTGCTTATCTACAAACTGATTTTACGCCCTATTTGGACATACGAGATTCAACTGTGAGATGGAAGAAGAAGAAGAAAAAATGTTTTTTGCAAAACACGCATAATAACAAAATAGAATAAAAACTTTTCGACATGGCAAAATGCCGTCTGTCTAGTTGGCCACAGTGCAGATTAACTATCTACATATAAAATGTGTATATATAATACAGGCATTTCATACGCATTAAGTAAATCAACAGAAAATATTTCATTCTCAAATTTAGGATATCAAGGGTTAGAAGAAATTACAACGGGGCACAATAGTCTATCTACATAATATATCGTAAATTCCCTATACCTAGAGACAGCCCTCACATATACTTACTATTAGATATACCCCAATTTACAATCCACAAACATCCCAAATCGATCACTGCGTCTCAGAATAATTAAACTCCAAAAACTCAGCAGTTCCAACCTATACCTTTGTGAGCTTACAATATAGAGGTGTAGCTCCTGCCAATCCCTGCCATTCAGGACCTCCACGAGTTCCTCATCCGACAAATATGCCTTCTTCAGATACCTGACCCTAAACTCAGCCATCACTGGACATTTTGCCAGATAATGCCTCGTATCCTCAGGCACCTTTAAATTGCATAATGCGCAGTCATATCGTCGGTCCGGACCTATTGGAGATCGTGTTCAAATTGACCAACAACCAGCTCTCAGAACATTCCCAATCATCCATCCATTCACCGAACACGTGAATGGAGGACGATCGCTTCCCGGCCTATTGGCTAAGATCAAAGTGTAGTATCTGTGGGATGGAAACAGTCAACGAAATCATCATAAAATACGCCCAGAAGCACGAAAAACGCCTTCACCAGCACAAGAACCCGGAGATGCTCAACGTTTTGGACAACGAAGGAGAACTGCGGCGCCTCAAGCGAAACAAGCCATTGGACTTGACTGTGCTGTGCAAGTTATAGTGAAGTGTGTTCCAGTTAACAGTGTGATACTCTGAAGGGTTGGTTTGTTGAAATCTCACCCTGTACATCGTGTTCATTTATGAGATAAAATATTGCTAGATGATGTATCCTGCAATCAGTTGCAATAAATAAAATCACGAAAAAAAATTCTCTCAGATAAAAAATTAAATTGAACAGAATACGAAAGGGCTGCTAAAGCAGATGTTTCTTGAATTTTAGCAGTAGACTAAGCGAAAAGTATCTGAGGGCCGAGTTTTTTTTAAATTGTCAATACTTCAGACCGCTTGAACTCCTTGCACTCACACTTTTGTTGTTTGGTTCTCTAGATTTACACAAAATTCTACAAGATGTTGCACTCATTTTCTCCTCATACTGGAAAAACTTTGATCATATATTATTGGTTTATTATTCAATAATAAACCATTGTAATCGCTCTTGAAAAAACAATTCTAACCCCCCTGAAAATTTCATGGTTTACGTTTCAAAGGGTGTAGAATCCGAATCTGCAATAAAAATTTTCCATCCCTCCGCCGTACGCACGATTTCTCCCAAACGGTTGTAGCAAAAAATCTGAAATTTTCAGGCAAAATCCATCTTGGCCCGACAACGCCCCAATTCTTGAGCCATCTCTCTCATTAAATTTAAAGTGTCCTTTAAGGGTTGTCAAAGTTTTGTAAAATTTCTAAAAACCTTAAAAAAAGCCAAGACGGCTTAAATTTGGACTCTTTTTGAAGAACTTTCTATGAGAAATCGAATGAGCCCATCCAAATCCAACTGAATGCAAGACAAATGAATAATAAACCCCAGTGAAAGAATTTGCAGCGTTTTTTTCTAGTAAAAGAACTACTTTTCTTGAAAAAACCTTCAAAAATCACATCTCTTGGACGTTTGAGATTGTAAAAAGTACGATTGAGGGCATTTTGCTTAATTTATGATCGAGTTTCACACAAAAGAGTACCAGTGATGAGCCATCATAGCATGAGCGATTTTTCTAGAAATATGAGCAAATTTGTAAGTGCCAAAATTTGCTAACTATAGCTATCAATGTTATTGCGAAAAAACTTGTTATTCTTCTGAACAACGATTTGGATTTATTCATTTTTATCAATTTTTTTTACAACTTAATGCAATTTTCGTACAATGTACACCATAAATATGAGCTTCAATCTTTAATTGACCTAGTTCTTGTTGATAAAATTCGTTCAAGTAACATTCAGCTAAAAAGTCATAAATTTAACGATTTTTAGGAGTTTTTTCTGATTTTTTTTGTATAATTTTTGTAAATTTGACCAATTTAATGGCCTCAAAAAGGCGAGTGCTGCCTTCTTTTTTTTTAAATACTGGATTTTTTGGTGCAAAAATGAAGTTTTTATCTTAGTTTTATCAAATGACATAAAATGCTCAAAAATGTTCAAATTCATCAAACATTTTAGATTGCTTCCAAACGGATTTCAATAAAGAAATTTTCAAAAAACCTTCGTTTTGAATTTTCCATAATCATTGCTACAGCTTTATGCTCTATGAACATTCTATTAAAGTTGTTTACATCCTGTGCAGGATACCTAGTACAGTGCATACCAAATCAATTTATTCTAGCTTAAATTTCATTAAATAATCAGGTCTTACCTCAAACAAGTCCAATCAGTCAGAAGGTTGGTTTCGGCACTCCCATAGCCGCACTAGCGCGGGTGTCTGGGCTTTGAGACGGGCTGAAATCCAGCGGAACGAAATAAAACACGAGACGCAGCTGCAGACATTTGAAACCGAAGACAAAAGACGAGCGGCTCGTTCGCGATCGAGTTCGCTCGAACTGCGCGGAAGCCGAGACCGGTCTTTTGCCGCGACTAGAACCCACGTCGAGAAAGATGTAAAAACCCTCGCGAAGGCCTCCTCCCACCCCTCGCTATCCACGCATCTTTTCCGCCGAAATACAAGTTCCACGAGATCCACGAAGTCGATTAAAAAAACCGAAAAAAAGAGTAGGAGCGAGTCCGCGAAGGCTTCCTGTTCCTCTCGAGCTACTTTATGTCTAATAACGATAAGGTCTCACGCGACCAATGTTTTGGTTTATTATCTTCAAAATGAACCTTTGTAATAGACGAAGAAAACTAGTTAATGTTCTGAAGGAATTTTTCCTTGGGGGGGGGGGGGGGGGCAATAAATCATGGATATGTCTATTGTTTATGGGTTGAAAATTGTTGGCATTGAACATTAATGTAATAAATTTAGAAATATTAGCGGTAGCTTAGCGCAAGATATTTTAATGTTAAAAAATATGAGATAAAACGCCTTGTTTCCGTATGATCTATACAGGGTGTTACATTTCGTGTGACACAGGCCAGGAGAAGATTCTATGAAAAATTTCTGATAGAATACGGCTCTTAGCAATTTTTGTTTATACCCTTGAAAATGCGGTTTTTTTTTCAATTTTAAGATTTTCCTCGTTTTTTTAACCTTGCCGCATTAAAAGAGCCACATCCCCAACATTTTGTGTGCGATTTCAAATCTAATTCCATCATTGGAAAGAACGTTAAATTTCCTATCGCTCTAAAGGCGAACCAACTTTTTGAGCCGGCGAAACAGGTGAAACAAGTGGCTTGCATTCATAATTTGAATTTCTACTAAGCTTTGTGTGCGCGTTTCACAGGATAGGGCGATTATTGAATTTCAGGAGATATGCATATAGCACGTAAATCGGTTCTCAACAAAAATACCTATTTGGTTGATCAGTTGATCATATTTGTGTGCCTCCTGAAATTCAATAATCGCTCTATCCTGTGAAACACGCACACTCCAAAGCTTAGTAGAAATTCAAATCATGAACGCAAGCCAATTGAATAATAAACCCCAGTGAAAGAATTTGCAGCGTTTTTTTATTGAACCTCAATCTCCCCCCCCCCCCCCCACAATAAAAACATCCATAATTTATCAAGTCCTTTAGCGCTCGTATTGCGTTAAAACTTCCCCAAATTCAAATTTAAACGATGTAGCCGAAGGTAGACAGATGTAGAGGAGGCACAAATTTCATCAACTGATCAATCCAAATAGGTGTTTTGGATGAGAACCGATTTACGTGGTCTATGCATATCACCTGAAATTCAATAATCGCTCTATCACCTGTAAAACACGCACACTCCGAAGCTTAGTAAGATTCAAATCATGAACGCAAGCCACTTGAATAATAAACCCCAGTGAAAGAATATTTATTTACCCCAGTAATAATATTGAATAATAAACCCCAGTAATAATATTGAATAATATTTACCTATACATTATCAGAGTTTCATGCATATCAGACTGCTTCAACCCGTGTATCGGCTACTAACTACACTACAAGTATTCACATCGGCTATCACTCCAGTATCCACATTCACTACAACTCGACGCTATCGGCCGGACATCACTAGGTTACAAACAAACAATAATAAACGAAAAAACGCAAATGTTGGCACCATAAATCATACATCGGGAATGGTTTGACCTACGGACGTGAGGAAGGGCTCATTCGATTCCTCATGGTATGTTCTTTAAATAGGAAAATAGTTAGGCCGATTCGACTAGTTTTGAGGTTTTCAGGGATTTTACAAAACTTTTACAGCCCTTAAAGGGCACTTTAAATTGAGTGAGGGAGCTGGCTCAAGAATTGGGGCGACGTCGGACCAAGATGGATTTTTCCTGAAAATTTCAGATTTTTTGCTCCAGCCGTTTCGGAGATATCGTGCGTACGGCGTACGGCGGACAAACGGAAAAATTTTATTGCAGATTCGGACCCTTTGAAACGTGAACCATGAAATTTTCGGGGGGTTAGAATTTTTTTTTCCAGAGCGATTACAATGGTTTATTATTGAATAATAAACCAAAATCAACTTGAAAAGGACACATTGTCAAATCGTGGAGATCTCGACTTTTTTCAAACGCTTATGAGTCATTGTAATAAGGCATGTGAATTTTAGCCTGTAGTGCTAAAAGATGCGACAAAATCTAGGCTTTCCAGCGATATAACCAGATTTGAAATTCCTTGTAGTTTTCTGGGAGAAAGTTGCTTTTCAAGTAAAAAAAACGTCGTTTTTCTGAGGATATTCCGGTTTTCGTCATGCGTTGATTTCTGGTAAAAAAAAAAAACGAACTTCGGATTTTTAAAAAATTATTAATGAAGCACTGTAACACATTGTACATTTTTACTGTAGATTCTGTTCAAAATGTCCACCATTCTGCTGAATGCAGAGACGGAACCTCCACCGAACTATGTCGACTGCTCGTCCCAGCTCCCTGGTGTTTTGTCTCGTGTCGTGAGCTTATTGAATGTCGTGTCCATGGTGGACATTTTGGACAGTATCTACAGAAAAAATTTACAATGACCGTCACGAAATGTAACGCCCTGAACTAATACAGCAACAGTGACTGTATTATTTCGGGTTGTAGAGAAAAGTGAATCGCTATTCAACTCTTGATTGAATGTTTCACGCATGAAAGTGACAAAATTCTGCACCTTTTGTGGTCTTGAAATTCACATTGACATCACTCAATGTACTTTCAATTCATCAATTCACTTTTTTGTGAAAATTAAGGACTTTATGACGTCTTCTTCTTCTCGAATCAGGCTCTCTCCATTACCAACCGTGGTTAGGATCCTAGAGAATGTAACGTCAGCTTGACGCACTTGAACGAGAGTTTAGTATTCTAAAGATTGCCATACGATTTCTTGGAAGAAGTTTGCTCATTTCCTCTGATGTATTGGTGTCTGACACACGGGTGGTAACTGGCGTAAATCACCACAATATACCATATTCATCGCAGCGAATGGTATATCGTGGCATCAGAGAATGTGATGGAGACGATGGCCTATCTTTAGGAATAGTCCAGAGCCTATCATACCACACTCGTCTATGAACACAATACGCACGTTACTGAATGCTGTGCGAACGGAATTGAGCGCTTCAACAGACAGACCTGTTTCTCTCCTGGAATTACCGATATGGACGACAGAGTTCTCTTTCTTGTAATCGAACGCGGACCACACATTGTTGTACGTGACAATTAATAGAAACGTGCGAACCAATAGAAGAAAACGCTGCAAATTATTTCACTGGGGTTTATTATTCAATTGGCTTGCGTTCATGATTTGAATTTCTACTAAGATTTGGAGTGTGCGTGTTTCACAGGTGATAGAGCGACTATTGAATTTCAGGAGATATGCATAGAGCACGTAAATCTGTTCTCAAACAAAATACCTATTTGGATTGATCAGTTGATCATATTAAATATCTCAAACAACTTGGTAGAAAACTCAAAAGCTTAGTAGAAATTCAAATCATAAACGCAAGTCAATTGAATAATGAACCCCAGTGAAAGAATGTGCAGCGTTTCATGCATATCAGAATGCTTCAACCCGTGTATCGACTACAAAGCCTTTTAGGAGTTTACTCCAGTATCCACATTACTACATCACTACGTCACTACGTTACTGCTATCAAAACAAAAACAATTATAAACCGAAACCCCACTGAAAGAATTTGCAGCGTTTCATGAATATCAGAATGCTTCAACCCGTTTTAAAAGCCTGTTAGTTTATCTAGTCACTACGTTACTGCTATCAAAACAAAAACAATTATAAACCAAAACCCCAGTGAAAGAATTTGCAGCGTTTCATGAATATCAGAATGCTTCAACCCGTGTATCGGTTACAAAGCCTTTTAGGAGTTCACTCCAGTATCCACATTACTACATCACTACATCATTAAATCACTAGTAATAATAAACCCAAATAACGCAAATGTTGGCAACATAAATCGGGCCATACATCGGGAATGGTTTGACCTACGGACCTGAGGAGGGGCTCGTTCGAATGGAAAGTTCTTCAAAAAGAGTCCAAATTTAGGCACTTTTTTGATTTTTAGGATTTTACAAAACTTTGACAACCCTTAAAGGGCACTTTAAATTAGGTGAGAGGGCCAACTCAAAAATTTGGGCGTCGCCGGACCAACGTGGATTTTCCTGAAAATTTTAGCTTTTTTGCTTCAGCCTTTGGGAGAAATCGAGCTTACGGCGGACGGACGGAAAAATTTTTATTGCAGATTCGGATTCTACACCCTTTGAAACGTAAACCATGAAATTTTCAGGGGGGTTTAAATTTTTTTTTTTTTTTTTTTCAAGAGCGATTACAATGGTTTATTTTCGAATGATAAACCAAAAGAAGAAAAATTCCGGAGCTTTTTTTGGAAACTACGGTACCGAATTTTAAGAAATTTGCCTTACGAATCCAAAATCGATTCGGGATGTTCTAGTAATCTCAGTCAATCAAACTTAAGGGATAATGAACCTACCCTAATAATGTTAAATTAATAAAATAGAACACCTTGGTTTCAGTAGCTCTTGTGTAGAGCCAGCATCTGAATCATTATCCACGAACAGTGGTGAATGAGCATTAATTAATCGGGAAAGACCGCTCGTCTGAATGTCTTGCTAATTGTCTGAAGGGTTGTACTTGAATGGCAGCACTTGCGGACTGAGGTCAATGATGTACCACAGGATGTTAGTGGTGGTGACTCAGCAGATAATACAAGTTAGTCGAGAAAAGTGGCCCCACAGTTATCGGCAACTGTCTTCGCACGCTATTTCCCGTTACTTCCGCTCTGGTTTTTAGATCAAAAGTGCGAACTCGGGCCTTTTCGCGATTGGCATTTTGATTTCTGGGTAGTAGCTACACTATTAAGAGTATTTCCAGCAGAATCAAGACAGAACACCAAGCTGCCTGCAGTTTTGAATTTCAGAAAAAAACACTTTCGACGACTTCTTTTTGTATTACGAAGATTACAGTGCAGAAATATACAAATTATGGGCAAAACGGTTGTAATTTCTATATTACATGGCTATTCTATGTCGCACCAAGGAAGCGATGGAATGAATAGTTTCCTCTTCCAAGGGGTGAGGCGATTATGTCTGCAACGCCCAGATGATATCCCTGAAGCCATATGGCATCAAGTATATGATCAGGGGTAGCAGTTTTGAAGCTCGACGAAATGGTTAACCTGGGGTTGCCCGGGTTAGAGAATAAAATAGGCGAGGAGTTCACACTCATAGTTATCACACAACTGGAGTCCTGTTCCTCTCAAGTATTTTCAAAATTAAATTGCACGAATAAATGCAAACAATAAAACAGCCAAAATAAAAGACCCAAAGGCTCCATATAAAATATCAGCATCTTTTTATTAGTGAACAATGAAGAATTTAGCCTTAGAGATCACACAGCCGATCGAGGATATTCCGTCGCTCATGATAATTATCAAAAAGTCTGTAGGGCTGTCAATGTCATCATTACATCTCTGGTACACGAACATTTCTTTCAAGCTTGGCTTCTACTATTTAATTTCGGTTTGGACTAAGGTTTGCACATCACGCTATCACGAAAAGTTGGGTCCGAATAAGTTTAAGTAGGACTCATTCGAACAGAGTCAACCTTAATTATCAAACCATTTAAATCGCTAATAATAGAAACAAAAACTGTTATTCTGGCTTAGCTACAATAGTTCAACATATACCAACGTAACCTTTTGGTTTATTATTCAATAATAAACCATTGTAATCGCTCTTGAAAAAAAAAAGTCTAACCCCCCTGAAAATTTCATGGTTTACGTTTCAAAGGGTGTAGTATCTGAATCTGCAATCCCTACCCGTACGCACGATTTCTCCCAAACAGCTCAAAAAAAAGCTGAAATTTTCAGGAAAAATCCATGTTGGTCCGGCGACGCCCCAATTCTTGAGCCATCTCTCTCACTTAATTTAAAGTGCCCTTTAAAGTTTTGTAATAATTGAAAAAAGTCAAAAATTTGTACGAAGAACTCCACGAGGAATCGAATGATTCTTTCAAACTTTGGTTTATGGTGCCAAAATTGGCGTTATTTTGGTTTATTATTGTTTTTGTGTTTGACGTAGTGATGTAGTGTGCTGGAGTGAACTCCTATTTGTAGCCGGTACACGGGTTGAAGCATTCTGATAACCATTTTCTTTCACTAAGGCTTGCGTTCATGATTAGTGTGTGTGTTGTTTCACAGGTGATAGAGCGATTATTGAATTTCAGGAGGCACACAAATATGATCAACTGAACAATCCAAATAGGTATTTTGGTTGAGAACTGATTTACGTGCTCTATGCATATCTCCTGAAATTCAATAATCGCTCTATCACCTGTGAAACACGCATACTCCGAAGCTTAGTACAGATTCAAATCATGAGCGCAAGCCAATTGAATAATAAACCCCAGTGAAAGAATTTCCAGCGTTTTTGAGAGATAATGAGTGCTATATTATTGAACACTAGGTTATGTTTATGTCGTAAATAGTTTTCGCACAGCAATGGGAATAATGACTTTGATACGCAACACTTGAACATTGGGCTACATTATTCCATTTTTCTAAGGATCTTACATTTTTTTGATAATATATTATATCCTATATTACTCAGTAAAGGTAAAGCTTTCTATTGCTGAATGAATTTTGAAAATCAGTTGATTGGTTTTTGAGTTTAATCGTACCGTACAAACAATCAAACGATAAACCAAAGCTTTCCTCTTAATTGAATCAGCTTGAGCTACTTGAATAAAATTTCAAACTCTTTGAAAAATCTATTCAAAAAATGTATTCTCCATTTTTTGAGATCCATGAAACTTTTGAAATCTGGATAACTATATACAGAAGGGAGGGAATTAATTAATTCTTGAAACCCCTGCAAAAGGGTCCGTTGTGCTAGATTACAGAAATGCAGAATAAATTGCTTAAAGTACATCAAACATTTCTGTTTTTTTTTTTTTTTTTTGGACTCGCCAATCATTGAATCTTCAATCTTCAATTGGAATATTCAAGGTTATTGGTAAATATTTGGGTCGATGATTACTCCGTGATTACTGTAGATGGAGTTATTTTAAGATATGCCAGGAGCGTCAAATGTCTTGGGATTGGCATACAGGATCATTTGATGTTGGAATGAACAGACCAATTTCAGATTACTGGAAATAATCGGGTAAAACTATTACCTTAATTTAGCAGAGTGCAACTTAAGTCAACGCTTAAACGAGAATATACATATTTTTTCGTGTAAAACGGTAACATGATTTTAAAAACATGTTAATCATGATGTTAGCAACTTCAAGTATAAACATTGAGTAGCTTCAATTCGCTGTCTTACACAGACAATTTAATTCATGCCATTATTCATTTAAAAAATTATCTAAATTAGAGAACGTTAACAAGAAGAGAAAATTGTATCAAGCATTAGTGAGTATTCATTTGTTGTGCAGATTACCAGTCATGAGTGATTTAAATAAGTAATTTAAATAATAATTATTATTAATTAGTAAATTATTAATTAATGAATAATAGTTCTTATTAACAGAGCGCCATTTCTTGGGTCAAGTCCGGTACCCGCTTCTCGTTCGCACTGCCTGCATAGAAAAACCATTCTTTTATTAATCACCTCAAGGCTTGGGGCCAGATGTGTAGTATGAAATATCGGAAGCATGTTTCCATTTACTCCATCTAACCTGCTACTATTTCTAATTCTTTCTTAGGGGTCTAGCCCATTCAAAACGAACGCAAATTTATATAAACGTAAACATCAAGTTTTAAACCATTTCACTGGCCAGCTGTCTCTGACACGGCATCAACCCATTCTGACCCTAACTTGGGAACCACACCAGCCACCGAAGCTCTTCTTTTGCTTCCCTCGGTGGTCGTGGAAGATCTTCCATTCTTGTCTTGACATTGAAATACCCAAACCTAGATAATAACCGGTAGTCAGTTACTTAAAAATATCCCACAATAACTGGCACTGCGTGAACTGCGCGTGACGGAGTAACAAAATTAACCCCATCTCCCCGCTCAAGTTTGTTGTCCTTATCATTTGGCATGACATGTGAATCTAATAAGTTCTTTTGAATTTTCGAATGATTGATATCGATGTAGTAAACATGCAAACAAATACAAGAGACATTTCGTAGGAAACATAATTAACTAGTTCCTCGGGGAGTCATTAGAAGTCTTCGCATGTTCAAGGCCTATCATCTTACTTCCGTAATTTTTGTGGCGCAGTTATCTCTGGGAAATCCCGTGTTTCAGGTCGGACACGAGTATGAACTTTCTTGGTCCTGAGGTGAGAACCGCTTTGGATATTTTCAGGATCAGTTAAACAGAGTCTTAGTATCTAATAGTATCAACTAATATTTATCACTATTCATTCAAACTACTTAATCGTCATTCCAAACTTAAATTTAAGTCCTGTAAATTCAGAGCTCTTCAAGAAAGTGTGGAATTCGTTCAACAATTACCTCAATCTCTCCAACATTTAAGCCTCAAAAGCCTATTATAACAAAGGCAACAGTCGTAAACGCCTTAATAAATGCATAATAAAGCCTGATTTATTAATTTAAAATCAAATCTTCATGAACATTATATTGATTATTACCATCCGTTGTAGGTTATCCTACTAAGAGACTAGTAAAGTTCTAGTATTCTAAGAGTAACTCTTATACACTAATATAACTGTTATATTTGTGATAATTTCGTCCTATCAAGTTTGCCTTAACTAGAAGTAATTACAAGGTGTGGATACACACTGATCAGTTGAAGGAGCGTTGTGGCTAACTTGTTTCCTAATCGACCTACAGGTTGTGATGGAGATGGTTAGTTGGTCCTTCCCGATTCATGAATCCGTCGCCTTGGGAAATGAATCGGACGCCTTCAGGCGTCTGGGGCATCCTCTGAGCGTGGCGGGCATTACCGCATTCAGCTCAATGGAAGGGGCAACTATACCGTTCCATCCCCACACAAGTTGAAGTATAAATGGATCTGTTATTAAGGCATCTAGAATACACTGACAAGATAGTTAACCGCCTAGTTCAGAGAATGTACCACAGAATAGGTCTAATCAACAGAACAGTGATTAACGTAGAAGGGGATAAGACATCATAAACCTTTGTTTAATAATTTGCGGAGTTCTATGAAGGTCCTCATTGTCTAGGCAATTATAGTTGAGGATTCGTGACTCGAAATTCAGAGTCTCTGTTGATTTAATTAATCGAGCGTGATAAGTACTGTCATCATGAAAATGATTGGATTCTGAGAAGGAGTATTTCCCTACCAACAATGCAAGGATCTAACATTTTAGAAATGACGCGTTTCTATTTCTGATTCTGCCTGAATAGCGTTTCACATAGTTTGTCATGGCTTATCACCTCTGATCGGAGTTGTAACAGTCAAGTTATCCCTCTTCGTGCTGCAACCATAAACCGCACAACACGGCATTGCGTACTGACATTTTTGGTTTAACAGCCTTCTAATTGAATCCTGAAGTTGGGTTTACACGGAGCGCACCTACCCACGCACTAGCTTCGCATCCTGTCCCTCGCATCGAGTAAACAATTGAATGTGTAAAATTAATCATTTAAATGATCTGGTTGTAAAACCATAGAGGTCTACTGTTCTGTTTTTCATTTTTAGTTTGCTTAATGACTTTAGAACTTTTTGGTGAACTGCAACATATCCACAAAATCTTGGAACTGACAGAACCTCAAGTTTATCCCATCGAAGTCTTGCAAACGATCAAGAGAGCAGGCAGCAAAGACTTGTTTATGAATCTTTGGATTGCCTTAAGAGTATTGTTACCCACACCAGTTTCAGTCGCCAGTGCGGAGCGAAGCTTTAGCAAGATAAAGCTTGTACAAAATTTGTTTAATGTTTGCATGGTCAACAACGTCACAGGAACGACTAAATTCACTAGCCATCTTATCCATTGAAAACGGACTAGCGAGAAAAATAGATTTTGATGATGTGCTCATAAAATTAGCTCAGTGTTTAGTGCCTCTGTTCATTTCCTTACAACTTTAACATTCGTGAGTACATATGTATATTATCTTGGTTTGAATATTTTCAACAATACTGCACGTGGATTGTGAATAAATATTAAAAACAAATATGTTAGTTGTTATTGGGTGATTCCGGATTCCTGTATTCCTGTAAACACCTACCGCTCGCATTGTGTTTGGTTTTGAGTGCAAGTTGTGGTGTGGTCGCATGATCGAATCTCGCCCTGGGCGCCGCCAATCCGCGCGACGGCCATGACGGGAACGAACAAAAAAACTATAAAAAGTCGAAGAAATACGCCGAATCAAACACAGGGCAAAGTTGGCTGGAGAAGATCGATTACAACCATTGGGGAACATTCCTGGGAAAGCCAAAGCCATTAACGTTTAGGTTACTCTATTCTGTGCGCTGTGGTAGCGGCATCGTGGGGTTTCCCACTAAAAGAAGGAAACGCTCTATTGATTTGAGAAAAAAGAACGATCAGATCTGTGGTAAATGAGAGCATGTTAAAAATGGGCAGCGGGTGTAATTGTGTGATCAAGGTCTCTAATTAGCGTTTGCGGAAAGGAGGTTGCCGATCCCAAGCCCAACGCTTCTCGATAAACCAGTTCTATGTTTTTTCAGATGTGTGTCGTAACTGTGTGTTGATAATGAAGTGCTTAGATTTGGTTATATTAGGCTCCATTAACAATGAGTAATTATCTCTGTATCATGTTTTTCAATGTTGGTACCGTTGATTTACAATAAGGCACTAGGGGACTACTTCTACATTTTTGGAGGTTACTTAAAACATCTCTTAACATGTGTACGTTTATGTTACTTAAAAGAGCCACGAGCCACACACGACTGGCAGTCGTTTTTTTAAAATTACTCGATTAATCGCACGCGGACACAAACAAGATAATGATTCAATTAGTTGTTCACGTTGATAATATCAAGATTATATGCAAACAAGTGGGTGGACCGGAATAGGAACTGGAATCTTTCCAATTCCAATAATAACGAAAGATAATGGGAACTGCAATTGAGGCAACCAACGATCTAGCTTTATTTATGAATGTTTCTAAATAGTCCAGTCATCTGGTGCCAAAATCGGGGGGGGGGGGGGGAGCTGGCAAAAATTCCCAACTTTCCACGAATTTGCTGGGTTGTTTCTACCCCCCCCCCCCCCCAGGAGTGCTACACCTTTTTCGGACAAATTGACCTTTTTTGCTAGGGGGGCCGAAAAACCCGGATTTTTTTCGATTTTTAAACTACGAATCCTAGCGAAAAACCACTCTATTATAAAATAAAGTAGACAAAATTTTCAACAAAATGATTTACTCACCGTAATTTTTAACCAAGCTATCATCGAGATATAGAGGCTCGAAGAATGGCAAATTTTCCCAACATGGCAAAAATTAGCAATAATCACTCTTTTCCGACAAGTTTATTGTTATTAACGTACTCGATGATGATATTAAAATTGATTTTCATATTTTGTGTTGTTACGCTACATCTCCTCCCCCTTCATAGCCTAGCTTCGTCACCCCCCCCCCCCCCCACGCAAACCAGCAAAAGCAGCCAGAAATGTAGGAATTAAGAATATGACACTGATGTATCTTAAAATCTTTTTAATTGCTTGAAACTCGAGTTTAAATCGTTAAAACTCGAAGTTAATTGGTTGAAACTCGACTTTAATTGGTTAAAACTCGAGTTTAATTCATTAAAACTAGAGTTTTAACCAATTAAACTCGAGTTAAACGGATAAACTCGAGTTTTAACCAATTAAACTCGAGTTTTAACCAATTAAACTCGAGTTTTAACCAATTAAACTCGAGTTTTAACGATTTTCAATAATTCGTCGTGCCCTGCTCAACCGATAATTGAACATTGTTTCATTCGTTGGCATGCCACCACTACGCCCAGGGAAATGCTTCATTCAATTTTTCGACAATGGAAAGGCATCATCTCCAACAAAGATATAGGGCATGAGAATTTATCTTCCTGGCAGGGGTGGCGGATAGGGAAGAGCGTTAAATTTTCCATCTATTTGATTTTAGACAACATTTTTTTATTGCATTGAAGATCTGCGATTGCTGCACGAAATGGCAGTTTTGTCAAAATCTTGAAATCGCCTGTTTTTCATCTCGCCTAGAAACCCCATGAATGTTTGGTGCAGAACTGTGCAGGCCTGGTAAAACGTGCGCCAAAATGTCAGCTTTCTAAGGGTGTAGGCGTTTTGGTTTTCAAAAATATTTTCAGTTAAGGTAATGGTGTTTAACTGCAGAAAAACGTGTGTTTTCTGTTAAAATTGAGGTTTTTCCAAAAAGTCTCGACAAAAAAAAAAAGGTTGGAGGCGAGACATACGTAATTTTTCTCGCTGAATCGAATGGTGACAACCCCAGACCTCTCAAGTGACGATTCAGGTTAGTTTTCTCTGGTGCATAAACCCGTTTGTGAATAGCGTCTACAGCGTTTCTAAGCTGTCCGGCCAAAGTCAAGATCATCGAAGAGCCGAGGGACGGCTATTGTTTGTGTTCATTTACGATTGATTGCGATGAGTTGCATTCATTTTATTGCTGACACTATGGACCCTTATCAAACCAGCCTTCCGTATCATTACCAACTCTTCCCTTTCGCCTCTTTCCTCGCTGTATTTCCTTCAGCGAGGTTTTCCCTATTGCATATTCCCATTCATCATGGTGCGCTATAGCTATTGAACATAGCTGGTAGTAATAACCAAAACCTTAGTGACAAAAAACAATTAGGTGGTAGATAAAAAACAGAAAGTTTACTAGATAAAGAAGGATCAGTGACATAAACAATATTATTTACCAATATTTTCTCCTCAAAGTATCCGACGTGTTCGCTAGGGTGTGAGTTGTACACAGGAGGAGTGTAACTCCCTTGCTGCTTCAGAAGCATTACCATTGGCAAAACTGTGCACAAAAATCATGTCAACATACTCACTTGTGGTATAGCTACTCAACTGAAAGCAAATCATCGATATCAATCGTGAATGAACACAAACAATAGCCGTCTCTTGGATCTTCGATTATAATGACTTTGGATGGACAGCTTGGAAATATCGTGGACTTGATCAAAAACGAACGTTTTCAATCATTAAATTCATTTTCATTTTTCATTTTTAAATATTTATTTTTTAATTTATATCTTAACAATCTTGTTTAAACTCTAACTCTTTGTATGAACTCGATTTAAACCACAATATCTTAACATTGTCCAACAACTGGATAACATGTTCGAGTCAATAAACATTTTACTAAAACTGAATTTGGTCAGAAACAACAAATTATCAACATTGCAACACCCAATCCTACGGCCAAATCGGATGGGAGTTGATAATACACGGCGCACAAAGCAACCCCTCCTTCAAGACCGATAGGTCGTGCGGGTCATTGCATACCCGTGCCCCTGACCAAGACAATGCCTCCTCCGTAGCTTTCCCAGTTTTCAAATGTTTAATTTTCAAACATGTTTTGAAAAAGTAGCCATTCTGAAGATTTGACAAAATTGACTTTTTCGATTGATTTTTTACTGATTGAACTAACCTACAATATTTTTTGGATACACTAGGGAGATAAAACATTTAACGCAATCTCAAATGGTATAGTCAAAATTGTATTTTCCCAAGTACATAAAGGACTTCTGGCCGTTTTCGTGAATTAAGATCGAAAACACGAAAAAAATTTTGGAATTGAAATAACTTGAAAATGAAGTCTCTACAAAAAATTTCTAGCAAACACTTTTTGTCAGAAATGAGTTATAGAATCTATTCCTTGCCTATAACTGGTTCCTCAGATTAACATCCAGGATGGATTGAATGTAATTTGTCTCATTGACGGTAGAGTCGTAGGTATAGGGGAAATGTTTCCAGACACGGCAATCACATGATAAAAATATAATTTATTAGCCAATTTTCGTGGAAAAATATGCTAATACGATAGTTTCAATTTAAACAAAAATGAACATAAATTAATATTTGAAAACTTTCATGTTCGAAATCCTTATTGGATGTATGTACAAAGGTGAATTTGCACGATGTTTTGAACATTAGAACATTTTGATAATTATGATCAGTAAACATGTGGAAAGGAGGGAAGGGGGATCCTTAAAGGTGTTACAAGTTCAGTAAAAAAATCTGCTTATCAAATTTTTGAATGTATTTATTAAATTCATGTTTGATAAAGAATCACCCCACCAGCCGACAAAAAGATGCATGAATGGCGAAAAACCCGATCAAAATTATTTTATTGTTCAAAAGCGTTGGTTAGGCATTTAATATTGGAAATATGTAGTAGATAAATGTTGTCCAGGGATATGGAAATGCATAGCTTCATAAAATGGCTCACACACTTAGAAAACCGTGAGAAAACAAAGTAGTTCGACGTTGATTTCAAAATCTATTTGTAGGGGATCGATTTGATGATTAATTGTATGACAACACACCTAGACGGATAATAATTTAACTAGACGATGAACTACAACACGTTTAGGCTGCTACATTCCACATGTCACTACATCATAAGCCATTTGACAGAATGGCCTATCGAGATATTGAGGTATTTCGATAGATCATGGATCGACGAATCGAATGAGGGCACCTCCCGCGATACAAAACTATTCTAATAAATTAACTAAAAATGTCGAAGTTGGGAAAATTACATATCACAATTGAAATTATTTACGAGATGCTGTTATGTCGGTGGGAATATTGAAATTCAGCTCTATCTACCTTATTACAAAAATAACTAGATGTATTTGGAAGCTCATTGGTCACGTTTACGAAATATGCACTAATCAGAACCTCATTTCTGTTAGCAAAAATAATTCCAGTGCCACCTAATTTCTGAAATCAATGAAAGACTTGCATAAATGTTTCTCTCGTCTTAATTATTAAGGCCGATTTAATCGTTCATTCTACTTGATGGATATAGTTAGGTGTAAGACGTATGTGTAGGGACGGCACGATAACACCGATATATCGAATTATCGATACTTTTTTTGGTATATTTTATCAGTGGTACTCAAAACCGATATATCAGTATCGATATTTTTGGCCGATATATCGGTAATTTCAAGCCAAAGTAAATTTGGCACCATTTACACCAAATTATGGTGCTAATACAAGATTTGAAGAAAGTTTTGTCCTCTCGAAAATATACATACACTCAATAAAAACGATATATCGCTTGTAATGTCCTTCATCGATACCTACTTCTTCTACAACCTGCTATCTGACTGTAACTTTCTCATTGTTTACTGTTTTGTTTGTGTTTGTCTATCTGGTATATGGTATATATTTTGTCTGTCTATCTATATATGGTACCATATATATTTTTTCAATTTCTTGGACTTTGGTTTTAAAAATAAATATTTGTGAAAAACTAAGTATGTACCTAAGCTGATTGCTTGATGTGATCCTTTCCCTTTGCGGTAGAATAAAAATCATATATTTTCTCCATGAACATTTTTTGGACGGTTTTTAAAACGATACCACCGATACTTTGAGCCAATATATGTCGAAGTATCGACACTTTTTCAATTTCGGTATCGGAAAATATCGTGTATCGATACTTTCTGAAAAATATCGTATCGAAAGCAGTATCGATATTTCGGAGTATCGTGCCGTCCTTACGTATGTGGTATCGATACGTTAGAGGCAATGAAATACTTGCAGAGAAATGTCTATGCTGGCCACGTAGTGACGTTGCGATATTATCGATATGTCAAAATATCGATATTTTTCTGTCGATGATCGATACCCCCCCCCCCCCCCCATATTTTTTCCAATAATCTGAATTTGATCCGGATGATCGTTATGAAAATGAAGTGAACGTCATTGTTTGGGAAAGGAAAAATGTTCATTCTTCATTTCATTTAATCACGCATTCACAGAAGGGTATCGAAGGTGGAAAAGCTAGAGTCATATATCTACAAATTGGCCCGGAAGAGCTTCGTACGAGCCTATTTTTGAAAGCGGGAGCAACGGTGACAGCTCCCAGCAATCGGTTTTCTCTAAAAATATTTGGACAAATTGCTGTTCTTACAAGAGTTCCCGAAAAGTAGTTTTGTTAAAGAACATCTGATTCCTCCTTGCCTTTTTGAATTTTTTATTCTGATAGAAATCAAATTATTACCTACCCACTTGATTTATCCGAGATTTCAACGGCGGTTATTTCTGAATCCTTCCCTTTACAGGCACAGTTTCGATATTCAGTATCGATATCTTGTAATATTGAATTTTCCTTTTCGATGATATCGGAATATCGCAACGTTCCTACATTTAAGCAATTAAGCAGATTTCGCAAGTCGTTATATGGGATATTTCTACCACCATATAGTAAATCCTGAAACGTTGGAACACTACACAGCTTCAGGTACCTAAACCATACTTGTGAGTCCACTTCTCTGAAAGTTTCTGAGTATAACGATATAATGTCAAGATTGGACCTAATTCATAATGTTCTAACCGGAAAAAACCATCTAGGTTAGTACTGAGTTAAGTAGGTACTGAGTTAGTTAGTACTCACTGCTCCAGAACTCCACCAATTGGGATAAATTTGACAGCTCAGTGATTCGAATGTAGAAAAAAAAACCAATTACCGGCGATTCTTAAGTTCATTTAATTTAATGCATTTACAGATTTAAAATCGAATTATTGGAAACGACAGAAAATACATTTTCCACTGAATTGGCCATTCGTTGAATATATTCGAAAGCGGTAGCAACAGTGACAGTTGACAGGAATCGGTTGTTTGGAAAAATTGCTGTTCTAACAGAGTGTTTCCGAGAAGTATTTTTTTTTTAAAGAACATCTAATTGCTCCTTGACTTTTTGACTCATTAATACGAGTATATATTCTGATAGAAATAAAATTTGAAATAAAATTATTACCTACCCACTTGATTTATCCGAAATTTCAACGGCGGTTATTTCTGCATCCTTCCCTTTACAGGCACAGTTTCGAGATTCAATATCGATATCTTGGAATATCGAATTTTCCTTTTCTATTATATATCTATTTATATAGCTATTTCTATTATAATTTCTATTATATAGCTAATATCTCAGCTCCAGGTACCTAAACCATACTTGTAAGTCCACTTCTCTGAAAGTTTCTGAGTATAAAGATTTAATGTCAAGATTGGACCTAATTCAAAATGTTCTAACCTGAAAAAATCATCTAGGTTAGTTAGTACTCACTGTTTCAGAACTCTACAAATTGGGATTTACCGAAAGTGGGCTAAATTTGACAGCTCAGTGATTCAAATGTAGAAATTTTGTTAATCGGAACCAATTACCGGCGATTCTTAAGTATCTTTGAATTTAATGCAATTTACAGATTTAAAATCGGTCAATTATTAATAGATTGAGAGGGAAAATGTATTTTCCCTCCACAGTGCTGCCATTCGTTGAATATTTTCACAAGTTTTTTGTGTTTTTTATCTAATGTTTTTCTACTATATTTGATGATGTACATACTTACCACCCTCTTAGCTGACTGAAAATTTAAAAATCCATTACTCGCTCTAATTACAATATAAAATACAATACAAATCCAATTACATGATACGTACAATACAAGTACAAAATGTATATCGAAAGCTACAGCAAGAATCATTAAGGTAGCCGATGGCCTATTAAATAGATACGTTCTATTTCACAGCTAATCATTGGTTTCACCCTTAAAAGCTAAAATAACAACCAATATCACTAATAAATGCAACAACATGGCTAATAATGTGATGGACATCGTGAAAAACTCAACTACCGGGAATTGGTGAGCACTAGATTCGGATGAGACCAAAATTGATACGATAACTGTGAAACTCCTCAACCTTTTCGCTTTTGGGTAGAACGGGGTTTAAGGGGGTTGGGTACCCACAGACGCTCCGCGCTTCTCAAAACGATTTGGTTTTACATAACCCTCAATTACGTCGGTTAATATAGTCGTAAAATAACTTTATTATATACCATTAGAACCGCCAGGAACTCTAGTTTCCAAAAAGTGTCGAATTTTGTCAATTGGCTTGTTAACAAATCTTGGAGAGGTTCGACAAAGTTGATATTGTTTAATGAAAAAAATGACACTTTTTTCCACATTTGTCCCTTTTTCTCCCTTATTGAACTATCTGGCGTCTTTTTGATTTTTTCTAGCTATTTACAACTATATTTAGAGCAACTAGGCGGATCGGATTTGATTTATGTTCAAAATCTGATTTTTGGTATTGATAAGAAGTGATACCCTTAAAGTATCCATGAAAAATTGACTTTTATTGGAGTATTACGTTAACACAAAAAACAATCGACCAAAACCAATCCGTGTATCAAAAGAGAAATTTATTACCAACATAACGAAACAAAAAAGTTACATTCCGGTTGATAGAATCAGAGGAAATGGGTCAAACACGGTTCAGTAGAAGCGTTTGAAGTTTTTCACTCTTGCGCAAAACATTTCTGCCTGGTTTGGCTTTGATTCTTTCAACTCTCTCGATCGATGAGTTACTCACTCGTTTACACACTTTTACCTTCCTCCATATTTTCAACCAAATAATTGTCTGTGTTTCTGTAGGATTCCAAGAATAACAAGAAGAACAGAGGAAGGCAGCGAGCCAAGCTACGATCCTGGCGGATGCTAGATCGCTACGGTTTCAAACATGAAGTAACCTAAGTAATGGAGGTTTTAAAATGTTCGTTAACAATTCTACTTTAATAAAAAATATTTTTAAAAAATCTGATTTTTCGTTTGTTGGGTGCCCAACCCCCTTAAAAAACAATTTTATGCTATTTAAAAAGCGCTGCATGTCTTCTGAACTTCACATGTGAAAGAACTGAGTGAAATGATTGAAATATGCATGTTTTGCAACACGTAATGAGACAGTGTTTCATTTTGACAATTTTTGAAAGTGAAAAGTAGAAATAATGCTCCCTAGTTTACCTAAATACCAGTGGCGAGGCGTGACATTTTTGCTTGGTCATCGCCAGTGGCGGCGATTAGTAACCAGAAGTGGGGGGGTCACTCCCCCCAGCAAAGAAGGGGGGTCCTCCCCCGGGAAATTTTGAAAAATTACCTGTCAAAAATGCCAATCTAAGGTGTTTTTGACGTATAAAATCCAGAAAATCCGGGTGAAAATCGCTTGCTACGTACCGAAATTTCATGGGCGCCACCGAGAAGTCAAGAGAGCTCCTGAAGGTTGCCGGACTTGCTCGAAGTTGCGTGTTTGAGCACGAGCCTAAAAGCAATTTGATTGGTCGATGTTTTGGAAGGAATAAGATGATCGGACCGTATGCTGTGGGGGGTGTTGTGAGATACGCGGAATGACAGCGCTTCCACACAAGCGCTAATGTCGCCGATGAGGCGGTCATTGCCCCAACTGCGATCATGAGCATTTCTTTTTTATAAAGAGGAAATTGTATATTTAACATTAGTATTAACTAATTCTTTAAATTTATCAAATCGTCTGGTCATCGCCGAATCCAGAGATGACCACAGGCTTCGCCACCGCTAAATACATATCATCGTATTTATATAAATATTTGTGAACTCAGTTGTACTTTGAATTGTGGAGGTAAACGAGGAGTCTCACGTGAACATGCCCACCAAAGTTTGGGGACAGTAAAGCAACGGAAGTTGTCCGCGTTACATTACAAAACTTGAAACGATCTCTTCGCTTTGAATACTAAAACCGTGCCCAAAGACAAGATCAGAATCCAAGAGATGCAGGATATGAAACCCTTGAGGACGATGAAATTGGCGAGACCGTGACCCCTGAGCGTGATGCTTTTGTACGATTCCACCGCCGGGCTCACCGGGAAGATCCAAGCTGATTGTCGCAAAATCCAGTGCGCTCCTTCCATCGGCCATATGATCCCTGCAAATACATAAATCCTCGTTGATCAATTCAATTCAATCGATTCATTTCTGAAAACGTGCATAGAGTCACAAACAATACAAAACAACTCTTAGCTAAAACGGGATTCACGATCTTTCTATACTTACAGGGGATTCAGATGCTCCTTGTATTGGTAAAACTGTTAATGCAGATCAATTCGTAATCAATTGTTTATATTACTTCAGTAATAAAATTTAATTCATTCTTACAATAAACATGATTAAATCGCCATTTATACAGATTAGCTAGATTATCTACATATGTAATCCATTAATAGGACTCATTCTGGATTTGATATGGGGGACAGGTTGTCCGAGCGAGCTAAGGCATCGGTCCTTAGGCTGTTTACTTTCAGTGGGAGTACTGATTTACCCGATTCGAATCCGGCAGGCACCAATTAGGGCCAAAATCCTATCAAGTGTTGTATACCTGTCCTGTCGTTAGACAGTTCACCTCTGATCTCGATATCACGTGAATCCAAATCGCTCCCAACCCAGGCAATGGGAAGCCACGAGCAAAATCGTCAGACCTAGTTCCGATCCTCTCTTGAGGACGGCTGGCGACGTCCACGACACCTTCTGGATTTGAAAGCGTTGTATATATTCAACTCTCATCAAAAAGAAACTATTGAGTTCTTGTGCGTGATAACAATTTGTGCACGCTATTCCGGTCAACTATTTTGCAATTTGCATCGTTGTTATTTCAGCAAAAAGTTCATCATCTTCCAATTCCTTCAAATAGCTTTCTAGTTTCGAGATCTATGGACTGATTGCCCGATAATAAGCTGATAAATATTGATACCCATAAGTAGATTTGTTTTACCGGTCCTCAAATTGGAGGAGCTCAACTGTATAACATGTGGCCACCGGTTTCAACTTAGGTTTGCAGTCAGATTTAGGGGTTACTGTAACTCTGTTGAACAAAACGTTCGCTGTCAGTCCATTCTTAAGCATGATCTCGCGATTGTATGGTTAAAAAGTTCACAAGAGTCCGAAGACTGCATCAGAGGCTTACAAGTGTGGTGGGTATACCGTCCAAAAGCACAGACTTTTCCAAAAAAAGCTTAGGATGTCTGGTGTGTACTTAGGAGGTAACACAAAATGACAAATCATCATATCCCTCCACAAGATGGACCTCTCATCTTTGACAGCCCATATAAATATTAACGTCCCACGATCTAATTTTCTATTTTCTGTCCCAATTTTTTTCCTTCAATTTCAATGCTTTATTGAGTTCTCTTCATCCATGCTTCTCATTTTGCCCAAAAGCCATCTTTAACCGCCACGCAACGAATATTCCCTATTCTCTAAACAACACCGTTTTGTTGGCGTATACTTTCCTAGCTGTTCTCATGCCTTAGTATGTGATACTTGGTTGAAATGTATTACTCACCACCGAGCACAAAAACTGACAATGTTGCACCAATCACTGCATACGTTACGAGTCTATCGGATGAAAACATTTCCGTTATGAAGAACCCTGAAAACAGGAAAACATAATCATGCAATAACACGTAAGTTGGTAGAAATGCTTTTACAGCTTCTACGAATTCAAATGTTTTTGCGAAATATGAGAAACTTACCGAAGGCGACTCCCACGAATTCTATGGCGAACAGAAGCGCTATCAGCAAAACGGCATTTCCAAGGAAAGGATGATCGAAGATGACGTAAAACACGACCAGCATGATGGACTTCTGCAGGATGATCAGTGCGCACTGAATGACCAGATGTGAAGTAATAACCTCAAAGTACGTCATTCCTGGTGGGAAATGTGATTTTAGAATGATTTTAGACATGCTATTTCCGCTCATATTTCTAGTTAATTATGTCATAACGTAGGCACCTACCTAGCAATATTCATTAAAAGAAAAATCTTCTTTTTTTAAATTTATCAATCATTTGTGTGGAGAGTAAAGTTTGGGGGAAATGTGGATTTAGATTTCTTCTCTTAGTCCCTGTAGATTTCTGCTAGTTATCTAGTGCAAGTGATGGACCCTCATCCTCTAGCCCCAATTTCTCCATGCTCTTGGAGTCGTGGTGAAGTACCTTATTCCAACTTCTTGCAGTACGCAAAGAGACAGCTCGAATGACCGCCATTTGAATTTTTAATCGGACTCAGGCAGGAATTTATGAGCGTGGTTCAATTCACTCATCTGCCAATGAGATGCCAAGTTGATTTAAGAATCTGGTGAACTCTTTCTGAGAGACTGCGTCGCAAGAACAAAATCTACAAGGGATAAAGAATCCTCTGAGGTCTTTTGCAGCTGTTTCATATTTTCTATGCTTCTCTTGAGCTTGTGAGGTGATGGAATGGTACAGGCAATGAGTTGGGCAGGGGAATGAAAACTTTAAAATTGATCATATTAAAGGGCATACAGCCACAGGGGGGGATTGCGAGTGAATAGGGGCAGCAGGATAAACAGGACAATTAACAATAAAAGGGCCAATGGACGTAACCACGCTCTGCTACCATGTGAGGTGATGGAATGGTATAGTTGCCCCTTCCGAGGAGGTGGATGCGTCATTATGCTCCGCCACGCTCAGGGTATGAATCAGACGCTTGCAGGCAGATTCTAAAATCGAGAAGGGGGCAACTAACCATATCCATCACAAGCTGCTTTAAGCCGGGTTCCTATGACGCGTGTTGAGGCGAACCGTGCCACCAACTGGATGACCATCGCGCCGTGGGACCGGAGAAGCCCGGGTTGGCGCGGGCAGGTGCGTCTATGGGTTCTAGTCAAAACTTGTGATGGTGTTCCCATGGCCTGTAGTTGCGTTCCGACGGCCTGGGGTTGAATTTCCTCGTGCTGTCAACTAGGTGCCACTTGTTGTTGCCACTTGCTTTTTGGAATTTTGGAAGAAATGGAGAGATCTCCCTCTAGGATGAATAGATATGTTCAATATTCAGGGAATAATTGACCAAAATTTTGATCGCTGAGTAAATATTGTACCTACTAACCTTTCTCAACTTTTATACAGTTCAGTCATCCACCAACGCCTTTTCCGGGCTTTATTCTTCCGTCCTCGTTCGTTGCAATAATTTATAATCACATAAGCCGCTAGGGCACACACATTATCATATTCACTATCCGTCATGGCACTACAGATTTGGCCACTTTAGCGGCAATGCCGCATCACCCACAGACGACAATGGACTGGACGCGCCTCTACGAACTTCTACGGGCCTCCTCTACGAGTCTTCACGAGCCACGAGCCTACTCAATCCACAGGCAGTGGGACTGGTCGTGGATCGTGAAACTGACAAGCCATGACGAGCCACCTCACGCCACAGGAGCGTGGCACAGCTTGTGTTAACATAGGCCGTGGGAACCCGTCTTTATGTTCCACGGTGACGGTTAGGGACAGACACAAGGGTTTGCCGGCGCTGGTTATCGAAATATCTCATTCTCTACCAGAACACACGAACCCATGAACAAATTAATGTGCCTTTATTAACAGATAAGGTCGACCAGATAAGGAGTCTGTGTCGTGGAGTAAGTAACTCTTGGGTGATGCTCGATTGAAAGAATCTGAGTCATAACATAGAACAGTAGAACACGTTTAGAACAATGCAAGATGGCGGACAACGAACAACGGAAAGACATTATATGATTTGGATTCAACGAAACTTGAAACGTGTAGTGCCTACCACTTATTCACTGGTAGCAGATGTTGGAACCAATCAGTTAAGGTGATACGAATGTCTCAAGTTGATTAGTTGAACTGTCTCTGCGCCTGTTGGAAACTTCTTCAACGAAAATTTTAGTTTGTTCACCAATTTGACCACAGGGTGAAACGTGTAAAGGTTACTCTTTGACTCTACTTGTAGTTTTTTCTTCTGATAGTTCTGGAAAGCTTTGAAGTTGAACGCCATGTTGACGACTGTCGATCTTGATAGGGATAGTAAACGGATGAGTACTAATATCTGGAAATGCGAAATTGGATTGTTATGGCGTTCGTTACTGCACCATTTCGCTTGAACTTCCAACGTTTTTCTCAATGGCTGTGACAGTTCTGCACGATAGAAATAAAATCTGAGAGATCAGTTACTTAGTTCCTTGTTATCCAAGTAAAACCGATTATTTACATGTGCAACGTCAGTCTGTAATGCTGAAATACTAGGTGTTCTGTATTTCCTCCCAATGTTTTGAAGGGAAGGATCGATAGCACGATATTCCCAGCGTTGGTCCTATCTTCTCTACACTAGTTACATTTCCAAATTGACAACTCCTGCGGCTATTCCTACAGAAGCTCCGAAGCTTCGGAGTTGAAGATCATCAAAACAAGGCTGAGGCTAACTCTTGGTGAGAAAAATCTGGAAGTGCTAATGTTGATAGTTTGCCAGCCCTCTTTTTAATCCTTCATAAGCTGTAATAACGTAACCGAAAAAATGTGCGAAGTTCACCCCAGCTTGAAGCACTATTTTTTGTATAGACAATACCAACCGATTTCTATAACAAAGTGACAATTTTATTTTTCTTAAATACAGGTGAGGTTATTTTTTCCTTTTACTCAATCAGGTGTTAAGTTCAAATAGGTATTAAGAGTAGAGGAACGAGGGGTAATAACGTGCACTTAACTTTGGAACCATACAGTTAAGGGACAGAACGTCATAAAAATGTTTTTCTTGGACGAATGGCTCTAGAATTTATTCTATTTTCGATATCTAAGAATTTCCCTTACATAAAAGGATTTTTAAAGGAAAAACAGCCGTGAATGTTAATAAACTGCTTTGGGCGGCATTTCCCACACTGTGGGGTAATGACGCCCAACCCCGAGAACTGAATTATGTTCCCCTCTCAACCGTCATTCAACCCATTTTTTCCAAAGTTAGAAGGTTAAATGTATTTATAACACTAAAAACCATGAAAACAGTCAATAAAGTATAGTTAAAATGAACGATGACTTAGAAATAGGTAAACTACAGTCTTGTATATAGAACTTTTTTGAACCCACACTAATATTTAGCTTTTCTTTCTTTACAAAATTATAAAATAGCCTTGCATACATCACATAGTCCGTGATCAGGTCGTCCCATGGAACACATGTAGTGGCTGCTGTGATTGCAGTGCTCGCAATTCCACTTTGGCGAATTATTATCGGCTTCTTGGCAAATTGTACACAAGCTGTCCACAAAAGACGAAGTCAAGAATTCTTCAACATCTTCGTTTGTGTCTACAACAAGGTCTCCCTCAGAGATATCTCCCCAGTCATCACTGTCACTGCTCTCATTTCTGGTTCTCTTTCTTTTTTTGAGGTCTTTCAATTTTGGTTTATTATTCAATATTATTCAATAATAAACCATTGTAATCGCTCTGGAAAAAAAAATTCTAACCCCCCTGAAAATGTCATGGTTTACGTTTCAAAGGGTGTAGAATCCGAATCTGCAATAAAAAATTTTCCGTCCGTCCGCCGTACGCCGTACTGTCACTGCTCTCATATCTGGTTCTCTTTCTTTTTTTGAGGTCTTTCAACTTTTTTCATGATTTCCACCTTTCTTCTTCCTCTTCTGAACCCCATCTCTGCTTCTAGTAGTGAGTTGATCAAAATCCAGCTGAATTTGGCACTTTGTTGGTTATTTGTTGTTCTTTTCCATCTTTTTTTGACGTTTCAGAAATGCACGGCATTCCCCCGATACGATGGGCGGCATTACCCCAATGCTTACGTTTTTCGTAATTCATTCACGCTGCCTTCATTTACAATCAAAGCTTAAATCAAAATTTGAAAAGCTCTTCTTTTGTTGTTCTTTGCGTAAGTAGATAAATGTTAAGGAGAGAGGGGGGAGGGGGGGTCGAATTGCATGGCCGGAGCCGGTCAAAACCGTCTATCCGCCCCTGTTAGTAAGTCCTATTAGCCATAATACCACTAATTATTAATAACCAATACACAAGAATGGATCTTTTAACAAGTTCGTACGCAAATTAAGCTTGATGATTACGAAATGTATCAATAGAAGCAAGTAACTAAAGCTTTAGAAGCACCAAGACATTATCAAATTATGTATGAACTATCCTCAAAATTAGAACGGCGCCTACGTTTCTGCCTTACAGATTTCAAGATATTCGATAAAGGTCAATGTAATTACCAGCCACCAAACTCCTGTCCAACAACCCAACCAGTTTTTCCATCATGAGGGAGCCAGAAGTGAACAGCAGCGTGAAAAAGAAGCAAAATCTGCCAATTTAAAAATTATTTGCTTTAGAAACCAGAAACAATACAAAATATTATTATTGAAAATTCAAATAATTGAGTATGGTAAAATATAGCATTTACTTAATTAGTTTAATCAATAATTTGTGTAGTCTGGTATTGCATAGTGTTCCACAAAACGGTTCTTATTCATTCCATGCCATGATGTAGGTATGTATTCGCACCTGTATAAAGTTCTATCGTTTGAAACATTATTTTCCGGCTTTTCTAAATTTAAAATTACATCTACCAAAGTAGATTATTCATGAAAAAACGAATTTAACTTTTGAAAATGCTGCGTAACGTAAAGTACAATCCGATGGTAGACAATCTAACAATTTTTTTTCACGGGAATTCGTTTTGAGGCATTCTGAAAGAAGGAGAATTCTTCTTAAAAGAACTGAGATTCTGAGAGGAGATTTAAAAAAATATAATGTTCCAGGCGTTTTGAGATTGTAGACATTTCAAAAAATGCCATTAAAAATTATTTAAAATTGGAAAAAAAATAAATAAATACAAATCGACAAATTCATATTCTTTAAAAATCAGAATACTACTCATCAAAATTTAATCAAACATGAAATTGCATTTTATGAGATAAACAAAACATTACACTGGTAAGCGTAAGTACTTGAATTCGATTCAAATAAGCTAAAACTAAATGAAATTAGTTTAAAAATTATTAAAATCCACAAATTTGTTTTACTATCAGAATACTAAGTACTTAAAAAAAGGTCATCTCCTATAAAATTCATAGTTCACTTTATCTTAGTCCCTGAAGCTCTCCAATTTCCACACAATTCAACGTTAATGTACTTCTGATACGATAACCTACGAAAATTCGCGCATCAAATCATACTGCAAGACTGTTTCTTGCCCTATTGAAGCACTCTAAGTTGGATATTTATAAATGCTTCTACGATCTTCAATAAAGAATTTGAAAAAGATGCAGTTTCTTTGTTTTTTACCATTTGTTAGTCAGTAGGCACGATTCCTTCCCTAACAAATATATTTATTTATCTAAAAAGTAGTAAAGTTCACTTACGAACAGAGGAATCCTGGTAGACCACTGTGAGCAAATACAGGATCTTTGCTGCCGAACACGGGATCCATGAACTAGAAAATTATAAGCACAACAATCATCAATCTGCAGTACTAACCTCTCCGAAAAACAGTTGTTGGTATAACGAATACATATGACTTGTTTTTAGGTCTTCACCGAAACAAAACAATTGTACAATGACAGTTATTTGGTAATTTGACGTTTTTCAAATGACCCAAACTTGGATAATTTTCAAGATAAAAGCATGTTGGTTTCAAGGTAAAAAACGCAGCAAATTCTTTCACAGGGGTGAGGGATTCCCTACATTTACGGGAATGCTTCAACCCGTGTATCGGCTGCAAAGCCTTTTAGGAGTTCACTCCAGTATCCACATTACTACATCACTACAATAATAAACCAAAATAACGCGAATGTTGGCACCATAAATCGGGCCATAGATCGGGAATGGTTTGACCTACGGACCTGGGGAGGGGCTCATTCGATTCCTCATGGAGTGTTCTTCAAAAAGAGTCCAAATTTAGGCCGCCTTGACTTTTTGGGGTTTTTAGGGATTTTACAAAACTTTGACAACCCTTAAGGGGCACTTTAAATTAAGTGAGAGAGCTGGCTCAAGAATTGGGGCGTAGTCGGACCAACATGGATTTTTCCTGAAAATTTCAGATCTTTTGCTCTAGCCGTTACGGAGAAATCTTGTGTACGGCGTACGGCGGCCGGAAGGAAAAATGTTTATTGCAGATTCGGATTCTACACCCTTTGAAACGTAAACCATGAAATTTTCAGGGGGGTTAGAATTTTTTCTCAAGAGCGATTACAATTTTTTATTATTGAATAATAAACCAAAACGGGACAGTAGACCTCTATGGTTCTACAGAAAGATCGTTGAAATGATTAATCTTACACATTTAAGTACCGAAGATGAAAAATTGCCTTTGTAACCTAAAAATATGGGATTCTAGCTCAGAGGAGGGGAGCTAGTAAACTGGGGGGGAGGGGGGGGCTTGGCAGGTTCACGGATGACCCCCTCGGGCGGACGGAAAAGTGGTGATGTGGTGATGCTGGGATAACAAAGGGCGGAAGAAGCCCACCCAAAGGTTAGTTGAAAGGGTGTTGAGGGGGGACGGGACTGTCGGGTCGATACGGTCGCTGAGAACTGGATTGTACTCCTGTTAATAATGATTATAAATGATAAAAACATCATGGCCCATCTTCACAGAATATGTGTTAAAAGAAGCCCGCACTGCTCCCTCTGCCAATCAACCTCGAATATGACTGCCGACCATTTAAGTGTCCACAACTCAGGGACGTGAGAGTGACATTTCAACCTGACGAGACCCACTGGTCGAAGTTTGGAAGACTTTATCGGGCTCCTCGGAGTCTTATGGCTGAAGAGCCAACGGCTTAACGGCGAAGTTTATGCGCAATGTGAAGTTTATAACCAACATATCTCAGAAACTTACGATGAACTCCCTCGATCTGTCTAGTAGGCACTGGTAATACGGGTTCCAGACCACCGAAGCATACTCCAGAATTGGAATCACCAGCGCCTTATAAATGGTCAATATAGCTGGTACATTGTTAAAATCTCTGGTATTCCGCTTGATAAAACCCAAGACCCGCATCGCACGGCTAGAGATAGCCGAAATATGGTCCGAGAACGAGAGATGAGTGTCAAGAAGCACACCCAAGTCGCGAGTGGCATCAACCCGTCTTAATTGGTTATCGCCGATCATATAGTGGTGGGTTACTGGAATCTGGGAGCGGTAGAAGGTCATTATTGTGCACTTCGATGGATTGAGAGACAAACCAGTCGATGGGCACCAGCGCATGAGGGCATCGAGAGCCTCCTGCAGCACCAAACAGTCTGAGGGTGAATCAATACAGCGGAACAATTTGAGGTCATCTGCAAACAAGGGACACTCGGCCCCTTGAAAAATCTCGTAGACATTGTTCATGACTAGCAGGAAGAGCAAGGGACCCATATGAGAGCCCTGCGGAACCCCTGATGTGGCAAAGATGGGTAAAGTTGGTTTTAGAACATCAACAAAGTTAACCTTTACATTTACTTATAGTCAGGAATGGAAATTTACGTTCACCCGATGGTGGCCATTCCCCTACAGGTTTCGAATCTGCTCTGCATTTGCCATCACCTGTGCCACTAGGCCTCCTTCAATGGCACAGCTCTTGTGTAATAGCATCTTTAAATTCAATCAAAATGCGGGATTGGCAAACATTAACGCATTCCTTCAAGTATCCTCAAAATGCCATCTAGGTGCTATGAACAAAGTAAGATCACATGCCTTCGCCAAATCACGCGTTGTTGGTGTGAGCTTTGGCCACATCTTGCTGAATGGAAACTTCTATGTTCCACACTTTGATGGAATGGAAAGGTGCCATTACACAACAGGTACATGCCACTGATGGAGAGTTGCTAGTGATGATAAATTTCCTGTAGAGACTTGAAATCTGTATTTAAGAAAATGGCCACCATCTGAAGGACATAATTTGGCATCCCTGACTTCCCTCTTTGAATTATAGAGGGACGTGTACGTAATGAGTTTCCTTTGGTGTAGTAGCACCTCAATCGACAAGAACACACATCAGTTGAATGATGGAAAAGTGGAAATATAACTTACCCGAATCGGAGGAGATCCGTACTGTTCAGGAAATCCGCATGATTTGACCAAATCCCTCATGAATTCCGAAAACCCGTCTACGAAGGTCTTCTTCAACAGCTGATTCATGATGTAGTCTGGAAAAGAAAGAGTTTGCAGTATAGCATTCACAGGTTATTTTAAAATCTTTCGAATTTTCAATTTAACCTTTCACAAATTCATCTGAATCGAATTCCATCCCACTTTTTCTAAATTAAATTATACCTATTTTAAATTCATTTAGACGTCCCAAGAGTGAGGTGGATACAGAAAGTGGTGGTGATTAGTGGGAAAACAATATTGAAGTAAATAATTTTTTCGATGAAAGTGGGTTCAATCCCCATATCAAGCGATCCGATAGGAAGGACAGCGTCTTATTCATCAGGTATTGGCTTATTGATACTGTACACTACAGAGTAATCGTGATTTCAAAATCATTACTTCAGGTTAATCTGGATCAGGTTCACGGATGGGTCATGATGAATGGTACAGCAGGATTGGGAAACAAGATTATCAATTTTGCCCTTTCGAAGCCAAGAGGATAGGTGAGCACAATTTACTAAGCAGGGTGCAATAGAACAGGGTGCACAAGAAATTGCAAGGAAACAACAGAAGTGCAAGAATCTACATACTGTTGGACAACCAAGCACTAGCTAATCTGGTGTTACCTCAGCTCCCTCAAGGATGCTGTCCAGGGCAACAAACGAACATTGCTTTGGGTACCGGGTCTTGAGGGAATAGGGGGCAACAAGGAAGCTTATCGCCATGCTAAAAAGGGGTCAGCGCTTCAAAAAGGTGAAGAGTAGAAAAAACGTCTGCCAAGTGGGTGTGACACTTAGCTTCCTCGTATCCATAACATGACTGTATAGATCATTGAAAATTGAAAAAAAAAATCCCTGAAAATTTCATCGAAATCGGTCAAGAACTCCCGGAGTTATGCGCGTAACAAAGATTTCACGTTTGCGCATGTACAGAGGCTACTATTGATCCGGGGGTCATGAAACCTATAGGGGATCATCTACACCCCAACCCGCACAATCCCTGAAAATTTCATCGAAATTGGTCAAGAACTCCCGGTGTTATGCGCGTAACAAGGATTTCACGTTCATTTCGGACTATAACTTCGTGTAGTTTTGCCCGTAACAAGGATTTGCTGACAGACAGACACGGAAACACAAATTGTTCAGAAAGGTCTAAAACGCGGAAGTGCGAAGTGGAATTTTTTCATTTTGGGGACAAAAAAATTTTCACATTCCAAAAGTGAAAACAATGCTTCCGCTACCTTGGTAGACTCGGAAGCAAAAACAATTTTCTGGAAAATTTCTGATGCCATTTTCTTTAAATTACATTTCCAAGACGAATTAGTCCAAATGTGTACCCCACAAACCAGTCACCTAAAGCAACTTTCGTTCATGATACCAGGCTGGCTCTCCGGATAATTTTCAAACTGCTGATAGGGACCGATTTCGTTTGTTGTGCCCGACTATTTTTACTTACTGCCTTCCATCTAACCGATTTCTACTGTCCCAGGTATGGCTGCAGGTCCAGAAATGGGTGGACTAGGCAAGAACTGGCACAATACTCTCAGCAGAGACAAGCTAAGCAGTTATTAACAAATCTTAACGAAACACGCGAATGATCCACTGTCAATGAAGTGCAAAGACTTGTGCCAACTGGCGAGTCTTCCCACAGGCCACTTAAGATAACACCTTACTAAATGGGTAAGGAGAGGATGATTGGATGTGGGCGAGAGACGGAAACCACTGAACATATCCTCAGTGAATGTCCAGCTACTGGATTAATAAGATTCCAGCACTTTGGAAAGTGTGTTCTAACTTCCGCCAGTATTGTTGCCAAGAGCATTAGAAACCTCCCTAAAAAGGACGTACTAGCCATAAATATCAACTCGTAAGATAAACTGTGATTAAGTAAGCAGCGTGACATCTTACTCGACGAATCCATATGAACATCAATAACGACCTGTTCTAAGGCAGCATCGAGATCCTCGTCGCTGTCCAATACACCGAACCCCTTAATAACCAAATCCGTCGTTGCGACAGTGAAGTTCAGCGGTATGTGGAGGTACGCCCAAACTTTGTTCGCATACACAGCGGCCTTCGCTTCTTCCGAAGTTCCGTACATCACCTGAAAAAATCCATACAAACAGCATTAAATAATCAACGGAATCAATTTTAAAATAAATATAATCATACAACGCAATAAAGTAAATTGTTAGTACCTACCCCACTCACCATTCCGTTATTCTCTCAACTGAATGAATCAATATTTATTAACAAATAAGTAGGTCGATGATAAAGATGCTTTTGAACATGGAACATGCTTAGCCATGAGCCAACTTCCAAAAACGCTTCGAACTATTTTAATAATAATAATTAACAGAAGATTATTATTTATGTATTAGATATCCCTTCTACGTAAATCTCTGATCTTTGCTTATTGCGCGTAATCTGTAACACATTACCTAAACTCGGCACCTCCGCGCATCCATATGACGTAATTGCATTCAGGTTAAAAATACTTGGGCTGCCGCTAGCCACGCGCTCTGCCTCAGACCTCCCGTTGAATGGGCTCTGAAATTCTATTTTTTCGAATGGTAAGTGAACTGATGATTGACTCGGGTCTAGTATTTTCGGAGATAAAATCTTCAATCTTACCTTGAAACGTGAACCAACAATTTTTGAGTAGGTTAAAAAAACCTGTTTCCTTGGTCTATTAAAAAGGTTTTGAAAACATAGCCCATGTCACTCAATAAATATGTACCTAGCTTTCTAATCGAATCGTGAACGAATTTTTTAATTCGATCAAGTAGTTTTTGAGTGACATTTTTGAAAAAATCAAACTTTTTCTCTTTATAACATTAGTATTGATTAATAGAAAGTCTGCGAAATGGGGGGAGGGTCATCGTTTTTTCCTCCCAATAACATGATTCTATAGAATATGTAGTTATTCTTATCTATCAAATAGTACTGATTCAATAATTATGGGTTTTGCATAATTTGAAGAAAATTCCAAAACATTGTTTAGTCGCCACGAAATGACAGCCTCGGCAATTTACAACACTCATTCGAGTTGCGGGCTTAGTGAGCATACACATTGAAGGCGTTCGCTTGTCAGAGCAGAGAGTAGTAGTATCTGACCAACTATCTTTATACAAGAAGATAAGCAAGGATTACGTACTTTTATGTTCTAGTTTAATTCAGATTTATGTGACAAGAAAAATACAAAGTTTATTTTCTGTGGGCTGGTTTTAGTTAGGCTTGATTTACATAGAAGCGATGTCTAAAATATAATAAACACCCAAGTAATAATTTGTTTTTCTTATTTTGTGTCTTAATTTGGTCTACTTTTTAAATTATGAACGTTCGTACTGCCAATTGGGATCCTTGGGAGTTCGTTTTTTATTATGAAAAAACTGTTTCGTGTCTAGAGAATCCTAGCATGCTCTTAGAACGCTTATTTATATACTGTCCGAACGAAGGTTATCCATACACATTTCAACAGACGGATAAATATTGCGGTAAGTATTCATGGGGTTAAGACAGACCGTCAGACTTACGGAGCCAAAACTGATCATAAATGACAAACTTAAATATGAGTTCGTTTTGGAGACATTGAATAAGATTAAAAGAATGATTTTGCAATCTTGGTGGCCGATTGGAAGCTACATTATTTATTTACTACGGGTTTGGATTTATTGTTTTTAATAGTGTGTAGTCGATTTAGAAGGAACAATAGCAACATTCCAAAATATGTTTTGGTTTACATTCTTTTCAGCCATTTAAAACCAATATTATGTATTAGGCTACGGTTACTATGGATGCGAGTTCTGATCTCAGAATCGAAATCTTCGTCAGAAGAAGGTGGTTTCACAATGCGCGTTCTGACGGTCAGTACGTTTCAATTTCTCCAGCAGAATGGGCGAATTTGACTAGCTTTATTTTTCTGAAAGTCCTTTGATAAAGTTACTGTTGATAAGTGGTGTGAAAACAGAACATGTGAACAACCTATTTTCTGCAAAGAGACGAAAAGGGAGAGTTTGAAATGCTATTTCAAGATTTGTTGAAGAACACTCAAATGTGAAACGTCTCTATTGTGATAGTTCTTGTCTTTCATGTCCCACAAACACCTATTACCTATCAAACACGACACCAATCAATTTTTCGAAATCCATGGTGATAATAGCGCAAAACACTGGGAATTTCCGTCAGAACGCACGAACAACTCTTTGACTTTGAACGCTCGCCCGGTTTTGACGAAGTCGTGCGTGAACTGACGTGCTTGTCGCAGCCAGTGCAAACACTCTCATTGGAAAACAGGCGTTTGTTCGTCCGGACGAATTCGTCAGAACGCGTCAGAACACTTTTTCGTCAGATCTCGCATCCATAGTAACCGTAGCCTTAGTTACTGTATAAGCCCGAAGGGCGGTGAATGTTAGGATTAACCAGAAAATCCTAGCTTTTCCCAATATTGTTGAAAGCTCGAAATCTATATGAAAAACGGGCATTTACCGCTTGACAGTTGGTTAATCTTAAGATTGACAGACCAATTTGTTGAATGCCCAAAAAACGTTGTGTGAATGAGGCATTGCAGACTTTTACCACTCTCTCTTGGCAAACGTGCGGTAAATACCTACCAACAGATTCACTCAATTCGAAGTTTGTACCGAGACCTTCGTTTACCCTGAAGAAGAATGTACGTGAAGAAATAAGCCATCGTAACCCGGTTCGGAAACAATCCTTGCCAGGGTTGCAAGAAACGCAATTACTTTTAAAAGTGTCCCACTAAAAAATGCCTCTGCAAGGCAGCAAATATCAAGTGCAGCCAGATATCGTGGCTGTTGAGCCCGATGGGTCTGCCATAATCCTGGATGTCCAGGTTGTCAGTGGCAGCGTGGACATGGAGCAGACCTGGAGGGCTAAGATGAGTAAATATGATAGGAATGACCTTCGGCAAGCGATATCTGAGCTAAAAGGAGTGGCGCCTAACAACATCAAGGTTATGGCTGCAACCGTGTCATGGCGCGGGGTATGGTGCGGGAAAAGTGCCACGGAGTTGCTTGAACTGGGCATCTCATCAGGAGTTACCCATGGTCTCTCTGTCAACTATACTTTAAAATCCTGAGAACTGTCAATTCAGCAGTTGTATGGTTACCTGCGTTGTATGGTGCCTGCGAGCTCCAGATTTCTTCAGTCCTCGTCCGTAGGTCTGTGAGTCGGATCATAAGCCTTTTACCAGTGCCATTTTTGCTTGTTTATCGAAATGAACTTTTTTTTTTAAAGCAAATCGGCGAAGCTCTTCAGTTAATTTACATACACACTAATTCATCAGGCATCAGCATCAAGTATTCTGTGAAGACAACTACTCTTAACTGATCTAGATAATATGCCTGCTTGGTCTATGATTGCAATATCTAACTTTCTTACGAAAGGCACTCGGAGTAATGCATCGAGCTTGGCACGTCGAAAATAGAATCAAATCACATTAAAACAAAACTCTTTTGCTACCCTTATTGTGGGATGTTGAATACGAAATCCAATTGAACTTTGACGAAAGGTATACTAACAGCATCGGTTGACTTCTCGAGAAGTTGAAGGAGATGGCAGCTGAATGGCGAAGGTATCGTGCAGTTCTCAACGTCTTCAACCTCGACGTACCGGAGCCCGTCAGTGCACACGTTGGCCCGCTCGTTCAATTCGTCGGCGACCACAGCCACCTTTATGTTGGTCGGGTTGTGGCCGAACGATAAACAAAATAAAAATGACTGCATGGCTGGAAGCAGAAGCAGCAAACCTATGATTCTGAAAAGAAATATTACATCTTCTAACTACTTGGAACGTTATATTTAAATAAAAGTAAGATTCGCTGTAGTAGATTAAAACAGACTTCCACTGCTGTTGGAACTTTTTCAACATCTAAATTAGTATTTTTGTTGGCTCGAAATTTTGCAATAGAGCAACGTGATTGAAAACTCTCTTTTTTCATGTTTTGGGCCCTTGAGGACGGCAATACTAATAAAAAACGCTGCAAATTCTTTCACATTATTCAATGATTCATGATTTGAATTTCTACTAAGCTTTGGGGTGTGCGTGTTTCACAGGTTAGAGCGATCAAGAGCAAAATCTGTTCTCTAAAATTTTTGGATTGATCAGTTGATCATATTTGTGTGCCTGAAATTCAATATTCACTATATCACCTGTGAAACACGCACAGTCCAAAGCTTAGTAGAAATTCAAATAATGAATGCAAGCTAAATGAATGAAATTGAATAATAAACCCCAGTGAAAGAATTAGCAGCGTTTCATGCATATCAGAATGCTTCAACCCGTGTATCGGCTACAAATCGTTTTAGGAGTTCACTCCAGTATCCACATTCACTACATCACTAGGTTACTGCGATCAAAACAATAACAATAATAAACCAAAAAAACGCAAATGTTATCAGCATAAGATCATGCCATAAGATCGGGAATGGTTTGAGCTACAGACTTGGGGAGGGGCTCATTCGATTCCTCATGGAAAGTTCTTTAAAAAAAAAAAGTCCATATTTAGGCCGCCTTGATTTTTTTTTTAGATTTTTAGGGATTTTATAAAACTTTGACAACCCTTAAAGGGCACTTCAAATTAAGTGAGAGAGCTGGCTCGAGAATTGGGGCGTCGCGGACCAATATGGATTTTTCCTGAAAATTTCGGATTTTTTGCTAAAGCCGTTTGAGAGAAATCGTGCATACGGCGGACGGACGGAAACTTTTTTATTGCAGATTTGGATTCTACACCCTTTGAAATGTAAACCATTAAATTTTCAGGGGGGGGGGGGGGTAGAATTTTTTTTTCGAGAGCGATTACAATGGTTTATTATTGAACAATAAACCAAAATGAGAATGAAAGTTTCAGGATACACTGATGTATAAATTTTTGAACATGGACACAACCTTAAAACTGTGAAATTATGTTTTATAAAGGAAGTAGAACCGGTGGTTTGAGTACTTTTGCGTAGTGCGATGTGGCTGTGTTTGAACAATGAATGATGAATTTCATGGATAAATATCACGGGAATAATAATTATAACTATTATAATGTAACCCATCTATTCCATTCCATTAAGATTGTGGAAGTAAAGATTTCAAGTTTGTACAAGCTTCTAAAGAAATTCATAGACGTTCAATCCACTATTTCCGTTGTTGTGATTGTGAGTGCTATTAGGCTATTAGCTCGCGATAAATTTATGTTGATTACATTTTAGTCTTTAATTTCAAACGTTTATTGGAAACCGTCTGGGACAAACCCGAATAACCGATGTTATTGCATTACTGTTTTATAACCGACTGATGACTACTCAGAATCATGAAAGTTATGCTTGTAGCGATGATCTGTGAACACAGGCCTACAATCAGCGACAAAACTGGAACTTTTCAAGATGTCAACAACTCGAAATGTTTGTAGCTATCTTTTGAAGCAAACGCGACTCCTTAATCATAAAATGAAGACAATGCTTCCGCTGCCATGGTAGGCTCTGAACCAAGAATTTATAACTTTCCTCAACCTCTACATGTGAGTTTCTGTGTGCAATTACAAAAATCTATATTTTCAATGAGATTTTTGGGCTTTCAATGAGCATAATTTTTGACTATGAACATTATCTGTAAAATCATATGATAAATTATAAAAGTTTCATCAAAAGCAAGTAGCCAATTCAGAAAGAAATGGAAAAAAATGAATGTTTTTGAAGTGTTTTGAACGAATTTTAGAGTTACGAGAGAAAAAATAATTGTTTTCTTCTATTCTCCTCAAAAGCTGTTAGTTTTAAATTTTTTGGTGAATGCGAATCCGAAAAACGGTTTCTGTTTTTGTCTGTCCTCTGCTACCACCTACGGTTATGAAACTCAAATTGCATGAAACTTGGGCTAAAAACGTCAAACGATTTTCTGGACGCTCAGGTTCTTTACTTCACAGTTATCGTAAGGGTTTACTTATTTTCCCTACATAGAAAAGGCGAAATAGCATGCATAAATACTGTAGATATATATATTACGTGGTATTCCTCTTCATCCAAATGAAATTTTTGATTAGTTGAGCGGAGAATCTATTCCAGCTAAAAAGTTGGTCTCGCTTGAGATGCCCAGAACTTTTAGTTTTACTCTGTTTTTTAATTGGCTCCTGAAGGAAGGAAAACAAAATGTACAATATTTTTATAACAAGAATAATATGAAATAAGAGGTAATTAAGAATAGCGGAACTAGGGATGCAAGATTCTTGAAAAAGAATCGATTTAAATCGAATCGATCTTTTTGGAAAGAATTGAAAAATACCGTATCGAATTTTTTAAGAATCAATACTTTTTTGAAATTTTTAAATGATTCTTATTAGAATGGAAAATTTATGATCGATAAATTATAATCTTTCATGAGAGTATCGATTTTTTTCAGGAATGGATACGTCTTCGAATTTTGAAACGAATCAGAGTGCATTAAAAGTAAAAGTTACATCTAATGACTTCTCAAAAATGTACCTATTTAAACTGTAATAGTTTCTTTCAATACCCCACTAACTACATCTTTTGTATTGAGTTTAATTCGGGGCATAAATTATTGGCTTGTTCATTAAGTGGTACCTCCAGATGAGATGGTACGCACTGAAGGTGCACAGAGCAAACTTGTCCATTCCTTTCGAGCACAACTTGGAAACAATATCTTTCACATTTTTTGAACACAACTTGGAAACAATTTCTTTCACATTTTTTTGACCCATCATGGATAATGGACAGGGTCTTCTTCTTCAAATGTCAACGTCTTGACCGCAGCCATGCCAGACATAAGTAATGTGTATGGGGAGATAATAGTTGATTTAGATTAGTAACAACTGTTGGTCATTAGATTGTAATAAACAGTGATGAGTGTTCTTGATTATTGAGGCATTTTAACTTTTTGATGCTTTTCCATTGTTGTTGTTGGAAATGTCAAAAATTTCCTTCAAAATGAAAAGAATCTCAGGATTCTCAAAATTTTGAATCGATTCTTCGATACTTAGGGGAGAAAAAAAGCATCTAAAAGTATCGATACTTTTTTTAAATCGATTCTTTAGAAAAACGATACTTTTTTGCATCCCTAAGCGGAACATGTATATTCTGGTCAAATGTTATTCTGTTATATAGCATTCGTTTCCAAGGTAAGGTTGTTTAGGGAGCTTTGAGACAGAAAGGTGAGGAGCTTGAATTATGGATGAAGTTTGAAACTTCTCCGAACGACTTACTTTGGTTTGTTTAACTGTATCTCCTTGGTGAAGTTTGCTGAGCTGAAGGAACGCATGCTCAAGCGTATCAACATTTTGACTAGACATAACATTTTCAGGGGAATCTTCAATAAGGAGTTCACCTTCTCGCATTAATCCAATCTGAAAAGTGATGAGTAAGGGTTACTATATGTCAAACTTTGATTTTAATCGTATCGACTGCCCATTCATGAGACTGAATAGGGATGTGGCAGTACAGGTGGACCGGGAGCGGGGAACGTAATCTCGCACTGTACCGGTAACGGAACCGGTGACGGTACGCCGCGTTACCGGTACAGCTGGTCCGATAAGGAGGAACTGCGAAGTACAACGTTCCCGAGACATAAGTACACGATACCATTGTGGCGTGAAGTACGCACATGGCATTGTGTTCTACGAATCTTATAAAACTGTTTATTCACTCCATATTTGAGGAGTTTTCCTCCAAAAGGGGATCTATCCAATTCTGATTTTTGTTTGTAAATTGAGAAAAATGTTTCACGGCTTATACGATGAACTTTATCGCCTTACAACTTATTCCAGTTGTTATTCATTGGGCAGGTAACTTATTCTAGAAATTTGAAGATATTCTGTCAAAAGCGTTAGCAGACAGCGCCATTTTTAATCCGGATACATGCCTTTTTGGTAACAAAATTGGATTCAACCCCTTTTGGGGTCAAACTCACTTTAGCAGATCGTCGCTGTTTATTAAAAAATTTCCTGGTTTTTCTACGAGTATGCCTCATAATTCTGGATTTTTGGAAGGAAACTAGCTGTTACAGTCATTCCAAATTTTGAAATACAGCCCATACCGATTTGATTTTTTCCTTTTTTGTATAGAATAAAATCTTTGTGTAAAAATTTTAAAATTTTGTGTAGAAAAATTACACAAACACTGTAAAATTACACAAACCGACTGTAAACAACCTTCGATCTTCGATCACATTACCCTGAAAAAACCAGGGTTGGCCCACTCACACCTGTTGATATTTCCCACAAGCAACATCAAAAAATGTCCCACAGCTAGGTAAAAATCATTCCAGGTACATTGGTAACACTGCTCAAACTTCAAAACGAACTTTGAACTAGGAAAACAACATGGAATCATGAAGCGCTCCGTCATTGCTCAGCTGACGGCCCGCCGAAATGGCTAACGCAGTACCCAAGAAAGATGACAACGCCATCTATCGACAAGGTTGAGCACCTACTTTTCCAGGTACCCTCAGCCAGTGCTTCCCTCAAGCGGATACACTTCGAATGATATTTGAATTTTTGGTGGGAACTCCCATTTTGGATACACACCCTTTTGAGATGAAAACGATAAAGCGGGCTTACTAAGAATGAGGGATACGTTCCATTTTGGAGTACAATAATCAGGTTAGAACAACGAGAAGGATACATGCCTTTTTGGGGGGAAACTGATTTTTAGCTTCCATTTACAGTGTGATACAAACCGTTTTGTTTAGCAATCGATATTAGTACCCATGTGACTCAGGGTAAAGAACCTGAAAATGCAAAAAAATCAAAATCGGCCAAAAGTGGATAGATGCCGTTTTGGGGAGAAACTCCTCATTTGTATTTGATTTTAGTCAAATTTGTTGCTAACTTTAGAGGTATTTTATTCAACAGCATGTACTTTTATTTGAAAGTTCCATTACATAGTTCACTTTTTATAGATACGGTATCTAAGATACTTACAATATTATATTCCTTACTCGGGTCTCGGGTTCAGATCGGTATTGACAAGGGAACAGAAGCGCTGAGACCGAGATGGACCGGTAACGGACCGGTATCGTTAAAATGGAACAGTGACAGACGCGGACCGGGAACGTTGAGTACCGATACCACAAAAGACCGGTATCGACACACCCCTAAGACTGAATAGTAGTTGTAGTGAATTTCCTGAGGGGACATTCGCCTACTATTTAACTTTCTCTCCTGAAGGGAGATATTCGCTTAAGTTTTTACCCCTTTCGGTCAGTTGATCAAAATTGAGGTTTTTTAGCTCGCAAAGTCGGCGATGCCAGTCGCATGCGACCGTAGCACCGAAATTGTCTGCTATGTGAGAAAGTGGATAGCGCACAAAAATAGAATAGAGCCTGCCGCGAGCGTCCGAAGCACCAAAATTGTTTGCTAGGAAGGAAATGAGCGGGATGTGGTGCACGAAATTGGCGATACCAACCTCTCGAGGTTGCGGCAACAACTTGCTTGGTACAGAGGAGAGGTCCTTGGATGCTGAGGCGATACCCGTCTCTCAAGACGGCGGCACCTCAGTGGAAGGAAAAAGATAGCCCTAACTGACCGAGTAAGTACTCAAGGAACGCAGGGTTTTCGCTAAAGCTAGGGCTTCCACCTACTGTGTCCTTCAGGCTCGCAGGCCGGGTTTATATACGGACAGGGATCCCCTTCTACCCTGCTCCCTTTGGAGGAGGGTGGAAGGAACGACGCTACCTGGTCGGCTTGGCCCTCCTTTATTAGGGAATAATTCTGTTTTACATAGGTGAATTCTTTACAGTAGGGAAATGTATTGTAATTATGACAGTTATAACAAGGAGGTGACGGAATGAACAAAGAATACAAATCTTGAAGTTACCCAATCATCGGATTAGAATGACAGAATTCACAGGTACCGACCTTTCCATTAAAAGTCCGTACTTACAACATGTGCCATCCTAGCTTCTTCTACGTAGTGTGTGGTCACTATTACTGTGACTCCAGCTTTGGTCGACTCCTCGAGGAATTCCCAGATACTAAACAGAAAGAGGACTGGTAAATAAAGAATGTCATCTGCGGATAGAAAGCGAAAATGATTGTACATGGTCGAAATATGCAGCGAGAACGGACGGACGGACGGACACATTTTTATTGCAGATTTGGATTCTACACCCTTTGAAACGTAAACCAATTTTCAGGGGGGTTAAAAATTTTCTTTGAAGAGCGATTACAATGGTTTATTATTGAATAGTAAACCAAAAGAAGTGGTAATTTATACACTTTCCTTGCACATGAACTCTACATGATAGAATTTTCAATCTTCCTTCTTGAAAAGGTTTTAGGAAATGTTAGGAATTAGGAACGTTGAATTCAAAAGCTGTGTCTTTGGATGGGATATTGAACGCTCTTTCCAACGGTGGCCTCAAACTTTGATTTATCAAGTAATTTAGGGGCGTCATGATCGTTTCCAGTGTGGTAATACTTGAAACACGGAAGAAAAATTATTGAATTTCAGAAGATGATAGTGAAATAACTCAAAAAATGAATTGTTCAGTTGATCAAAAAAAAGCAATTCTGGCTAAAGAATCACTTTTTGTTGAAAATTTCAAATTTTGCTCCAGCCGTTTGGAGATATCGTGCGTACGGCGGACGGACGGAAAATTTTTTATTGCAGATTCGGATTCTACATCCTTTGGAACGTAAACCATGAAATTTTCAGGGGGGTTAGAATTTTTTTTTTTCAAGAGCGATTACAATAGTTTATTATTTAATAATAATAAACCAAAATTACAAGTGAAAAACTCAAAAATGAAGTTTCAAAAAAGCAATTCGTATAAATCTGTTTGTTGTAAATTATTGATTGCCCATATTCTGTTACTTGATGCCCATGACTATCATAGAAACTAATATACATAATGGACAGGTTACTAATGTGTTAAGGAATCAAAATGTAGTTGGTACTGAATCATTACTTTCTACTGAGGAGGGGGTCCACTCCAACTGTGGGCTCGTCCAACAACAGGAGTTTGGGGTCGTGGAGCAAAGCGACTGCCAGAGACACTCTCCTTTGCTCCCCTCCACTGAAACAAAAAGTTCTCACATATATTTTACAGAAAGTAACATGGAATAACGAAGTGAAGGATCTGTTTTGTCTAGCTGTTACTTTATAGAGTCTAGTACAAGGAAATTAAACTCAAGATTCACCGCTAGCTCAACTTGGAGGCTCAGAATGAGAGCAAGGACTGAGAACGTACTGGTTTAACTTCCTATTGTGATTCTTAATTCAACTGAGCTATTAGCTTGAATGATCCAATTTCCAATCGAACAATTAATATGGATATAGAGTATAAAACTAACATTTAAAATATACAAAACTACAAAGCAAACATTGAGGGAAAACAAAATTTGGAGTTGATTGAAACTTAGTTACCGAAATTTCGGGACAGTCCTCGGTCGCTCAATAATTTATAAATATCTATATGAATGAATGAATGAATGAAGTGTTTATTTACAAATGGCAGGAATAATATTCGTATACCAGAACACTTTACGGCATTAGCAATGCTATCACCATATCAAATAGGGAACTATTTGATTAGGAGGTTTACCTTTCATCAATTTGAAAAGTGGAATTGAAGTAATGGCAGAATCATTGATTAATGTCATACTTTGGCGGGTTTTGTATTTTACACATTCAAGTCAATGGGTGAAACATTTCGAAAACATGACAAAACATTACGAGTACTTAGAGGCTTATCATTTCTGTATTAGAGCTGCTCTACCTTATTTGAACTCGGCATATTGCGCCTCCATATCTTGTAATTGCATTCAAGTTTAAAACACTTGGGCCGCCGTCAGCCACTCGTTTTAGCTCAGACCTCCCGTTGAACGGTCTCTGCAGCCCGACCGCCTATCTAACCGATTTTTGTACGAACGAATGTACGAACAAGTTGTCTTATCATATTCAGGGAACTAATTTCTACCTGAATCATTTTTTTAAGCCCCCTTAAAGATTGTTGTTTTACATTTCCAGATATGCAGATTTCAAAAATATAATTTTAAAAGGTCAATACATCCTCCGTAAGTAACTTTACTCCAAAACTACTGGACGTAGTTGATGAGAGTTTTGACGCTTTTCGTTAATTTCAGACCACAGTGCGCCGCAGAATGCATTTTGGTTTCGTCTAAATCCACGTTTATCTAAATTTTGTCTTTTATATTGAAGAAAGATTTGGTTAGAATAATTTATTTGAAATAATGAACCAAAATCTTTCAAAAAGCAGGACGTCTCTCGTTGACCCAGGGAAGATCCTTCTCAATTTTCACTGTCCGAGGGCGAATACCATTTCACAACCCATTACAAAGTAAGATTTTGCCACAATTATGGTTATTACTTCGGCTGCAGATCAGTGGACCCATTGATTTGTGATAATGGGTAGATGTAGACGCTTTCCACGACGTTTAATGAAAATCGGAAGTCTCAAAGAAAGCAGGGACAGACATTTCCCGACGAAGAGACGGATGGATGTACATACAAGCACACAGAAAGATATGCATAAATCCATAGTTTGGTTTCTCTAAAAACCGTTGCAGATGAAAATTAATCCATCAGCTACAGAAGAGAACAAAAATTAACGTTTTCCCCATAAGCGTGGAAATCCGGCAAAAAGAAACGCTCGCTAAAATCATCAACTTATGTAAATAACGATCGAGCCTTTCTCGCTGTTGATAAGCAGCCCTCTTGAATGTAATATACGTCGAGAAAGATATTTCGAAACCCAACGTACCCATTGCCTACCTCAATCCTCCGATGCGGGATCGCCAGTGTGGAAGGTCAAGGACTCGGGTGAGATCTTTGCTCTTCTCCTTGACAGCTTCGTAATTCATTCCGAACATCCTTCCGTAGAACACGAACGACTCTTTGATCGTGAACTCTTTGAATAAACCAATTTCCTAAGACAGAACACAGGACGAAATTACAAAGATGCATGCAAATTGAAGTATTGTAATTATGCCTATTTGGTTTTGAAGATTTCAAATTTGATATTTAGTATGCTATAAGCCCATTCCTGTGATATCTTTTGCGATACAACTGCAACGACGGCAATTTTGAAAAATCTTGACAGTTCAAAAGTAGGATGCAAGCAAATGATGTTTCATGAAATCTACATGACACTGACTACATTGATATTTGTTCAATATTATCAGCTAATCAACCCCTACATTTTCTGGAAATGTCTTAGTCTGGAAAAAAACTGTCGAACTTGAGCTTCATCATCAAGATTTGTGGACGCAGCCAGTCATACCTACACAAACATGGATGTTCAAACCAGGGCTTCGAACACGGACTAAGTCACTCGCGACGAAGTTGTGGAAACCCATTTCAATAAAAACGGAGTAAAAATATAACGTTGTCTACATTAAAAATAAACCAAATCTTTCATTATAAATGAATATAAACCAGTGGTTTCAATTTTGGGTTCAAGAAAAAGAATAAAAATAATCTTGAAGCTTTTTTGGATTCGGCTAAGGATAAAAACGTCTGCCAAGTCGGTGTGGCACATAGCTTCCTCGTATCCATAACATGACTGTAAAGATCATTGAAAATTATTATTGACTATTATCAATTAAGAACTCCCGGAGTTATGCTTGTGGAAAGGATTTCACGTTTGCGCATGCGCAGAGGCTACTATTGTTCCGGGGGTCATGAAACTCATAGGGAACCATCAGCAAAGGTGATTCTGCTTTTATAAGTCATCTGAATGATTCCAATCATAGCTTTATTATTGATCTGACAAACGGGCAATATGTAGAATTTCCTCACTTTTGCTCGAAGGCCTGTCAATTAAGTAATGATACTGATTTTCAGTTTCAACTTCTCCAAGGCCAAGAAAGGCAAGGTTGGCGAAGTCAAAGATCAAATGCATGCTGATTTGTTTTTTTGATATCCACGGGATCGTCCACGAAGAGTTAGTACCCCTAAGGGCAAACAGTCAATCAATACTTTTACCGAGAGGTTCTAGAAAGACTTCGAAAAAGGGTCATTCATGTGAGACCAAACATCAAGAACAAGTGGGTGTTGCATCACGATAATGCACCAAGGTTTGGGTTAGGTTTACTTAAGTTCTTCTCTACAATATCAATGAAAAAACTCCTAGTTACATTTGGTGTTAAACTTAACTAAGGAGTGACTTTGGACGTTGAAGCGTGGCACTTCATGCCCTCATTATACTTTCCATAAGATGGTGCGTAACCACTGAGTGCTAATCGCAAGCATGATGACATATGATCGTCAGTAGGTCGATTGCGATATTTTGACTTGATTATCTTCATTTCAGAAAATGCAGACTCGCACAAGTAAGTTGACCCAAACATTTCTGTCAGTTGAAGGGCGATTTGTCTTAGATTCGGATATTTATCTTCAGATATAAAACACCGGAAATTTGTATCAGATGCTGAAGCTTTGAGAATGTATATCTGATATAATCTTCACCAACTCATTTTCAACAGAACCTAAGTTCATATTAAACTGACTTGCTACTTCAGTAGCTAATTCCTCAAGCAGTGTTATTACTTTCCTTTTAATAAATTTTTGTAGTTTAGTTACACAAAAAACGTTGTTTCTTATCGAGATAAAATCATAAAACCATCAAAAAAAAAAAAACGCAACAAATTCTTTCACTGGGGTTTATTATTCAATTGGCTTTGCGTTCATGATTTGAATTTCTACTAAGCTTTGGAGTGTGCGTGTTTCACAGGTGAAAGAATTATTGATTTCACCCCAGTAATAATATTGAATAATATTTATCTATATATTATCAGTGTTTCATGAAATCAGAATGCTCATCCCTGTGAATCGGCTATAAACTAAATCAAGTAGTACATTAAAATATCATGAATGCAAGTATCCAAATGAATTAAATTGGATAATCGTGAAAGAATGCTATCGTTTCACTAGGTTACAATACTAAGTAGCGTGAGAATAATTACCAAAAAACGCAAATATTTCAACTTTTTATCAATCCTTTACGACTTATTCCAACTTCTTATCTTATTCGCACGTATACAACTTGGAAATTCCTTGCATTCATGGCTCCTTTTACCGTCAACTGCCCCTTCTCCGGTACATTTTTGGAGGCGTTACCAATTGTGAAGTGATAAATTGTGGGAAATATCTCATTTAAGAGACTTACTTCATAGCTCTCCTTGTAAACTGATCTTCTTAAATCAAACCTTTTTATAATCCTCGTTTGACAGCCCTTGCAAATAGTGGATAATTCAAATTAAGTATTCTTAATTGTGTGTTCGTCGGAAAGTGGTTTTCGACTTCAACCCCACCGATAAAATAGAATTAATCGTGGTCAGCCTTTGGGTGTAACACACAGGAGATGAACGACAACGTGTGTGGACTTCTCGGCAATTTTTTTATTCCAGAATTTCATTGAAATCGCTCAGTTTTTGAAAAGGGAGTCTCAGGACAGGGGACATTTGTAGAGTGGGTGGCCGTTATTGCATTTAGGGGAGCTAGTTGGTCGTGCCTCGCTCAGGCGTTGACAAGTATGAGTTGAGCTAATCGATACTAAGTATTGGAAAATTAACAATGAGCGAAAAATATGTAGTTTCAACTGGGTTCAAGCCCTGGTTTGAACAATAGAGTAGGAACAAAAGTTGCAGAGAATGATCTAAAACACGCAATGCAAGTGAAAATGTTCATTTTTGCAAGAAAAACTATGCCAATTCTAATATATAGGTTTATCATTTGTTAATAATACTTGATTGTTAGTGTCATCGTGAGGCTTGTGGATTCAATTTTAGGTTCATAAATTGCGATTTTTCGGCATCGAGTGAATTTCTACGAACATGAAACCCATCCCAGTCGATTTTTCGTCAAAAAATTACTAGAAAACGACACCTCACCTGCCTATGACAGCAAAACTCCAGGAAAACGACGTTTTCCTGAACAATTAGAATGGATTTATTGAATATAATAAACCCAAAAACAATATTTTCGACGGTATTATAAAAGTTGAACTTACTCAGTTTATAGGAGAAAAGATAGTTTGAATGACAAAATGCAGAATTTTTACGACCTCTAGGAAGTTAGTAACCAAAAGTCGATGAATAATTCTCTTAATTTCAACGAAATTGCTCCGTTTTTTAAATTTTCAAAGTCAAAGGGAAACTAAAACGTGAAATGCATGTGAAAAAGTTCTTGTTCGCAAGAAAAACGATGCTAATTCTAATAAATGGGTTTATCATTTGTTAATAATACTTGATTGTTAGTGTCATTGTGAGGCTTGTGGGTTCAATTTTAGGTTCATAAATTGCGATTATTTGATATTGGGTGATTTTCTATAAGTATGAATCCTATCCCAGTCGTTTTTCCTGCAAAAAGTACTAGAAAACGACACCTCACTTGCCTATGACAGCGAAACCCCCAGGAAAACGACGTTTTGCTGAACGATTAGAAAGGATTTATTGAACATAATAAACCCAAAAACAATGGAATGATGAAAGTTGAGCTTACTCAGTTTAGAGGAGGAAAAAAAGTTTGAATGACGAAATGCAGAATTTTTACGACCTCTTGGAAGTTAGTAACCAAAACTGAGAAAATCCTGTTTAAATGCCAAATTTCTTCATTTGCAATTACTCTAATTTCAGTTTCAATATAAAGTGTCTTCCGTGTTTTTTGTACGTACGTGCTTTATAATTAAAACCAACCACTGTCGATCGTAATCACTGACAGCCGGTTGTTGAGACGTAAAAATATTAACCGAAGTGTTTAGTGTGAGAACGAAACGATTTCTTCTGGCGCTGGGCGGCAATTAACAGAAGATTTCATGCTATTATGGCATTGGATGAGTTAGGTAGTGGACAATCCTCAAGGTGAAGGCCTCCGAGTGCCAACTATTCGCGGGGTTCGTGGTAAAGTGAAGATGTTGACTTTGTCGCAGCCCCCAATTGACATTTATTGCGGAAATTAGTACTGTTCAGTTTGAACCCAGACACGAGAACTGAAGTTTCACGGATATGAGTTAACAAAGGAATATATAGCTTTTCCAAGTCAGATTCAGAATTTTCCATTTCAATTTCAGAATTTTCCATTTCAATTTCAGAATGTGATCAACATCCGGGTGGGAGCGTAAAAAAGGGCGATAAAGTGAAGGCAATAAGTAGGTAGCACACAAAATCATCATCATCATCAAACTATATAAAGACGAAAATATCAGAGTATATCCGCTTTTCAGGGGGTGGTAACGCTGGACGGGTGGAATTATCCCCCCCCCTCGGCGGAGCGTCTCCCAGAGCAAGCGACGTGCTCCCCTCCTCAGGGACTTTGAATATACGATTTTTTGACTTTGCGTATTGTTTTTATACTCCCTCATTGTGTTATTTACCTATTTCTTTTTAACCTGCGGAGCAGGGCCATTAAACTAGTGTATCAATAAAATTCAAAAATCATCACGAGAGGTGAGAAGGAACTGGTTCATCAAAATTGATAATGTGAACCGCGCTAACGTGAAATTCTTGGAACAGCCAAAAGTTACACCTATTTCAAAAATTTCACATTAGCGCATGCGCAGAGCGTACCGCTGATTATATTGAGATGAAATTCGTATGGGACCTCAAGAGACCTTATCTGCAAAATCCCTCAAAATATGAGCTAAATTCATTCAAAATTGTGGAAGTTATGGCTGTAACAAGAAAATGCGGACTGACAGACAGACAGACAGGGAACCAAATTTGTTTAGTAGGCTATGAAACGCAGAATACGACTGGAAATTCTAAATTCGGACAACGAAAATTGTTTGACTTCCGAAAGTGAACACAAGGCTTCCGCTGCTTCGCAGACTCGGAAGCAAAACATGCGCATATTTTATCAATTTGATGAACCAGTTCCTTCTCACCTCTCGTGATAATTTTTTAATTTTATTAATACATTTTGTGCGCTACCTATTTATTTCCTTCACTTTATCCCCCTTTTTTACGCTCCCACCCGGATATTTATCACATTCTGAATTTGAAATGGAAAATTCTGAAATTGAGATGGAAAAGTCTAAAATTGGTTTGGAAATTTCCAAATCTGACTTGGAAAAGCTATAGCAGGGCTATAGAAGTCGTGTAGCTAAACAGTCTTTACGTTTTAGATTTACAATTTCCCAAACATAGGTACTTCATTCTCAAGTACTTAACTATCCAGTTGAACGCTAAAGCTGTAACTCAGACTCTAAGATAGTGAAAACTCATTTTTCAGAAATCCAAAATTATAATTCCAGACTTGACCTGATCCAAAACCATGTTTAAACCCAAAATAGTTGTGAAGTTTTTAATCAATTATAATAAGCGTTGACATTTACTATCGGTGCTAGGCTTCATCATACTTCCTTTTCTATGCTTAGCTGATAAAACGAACTATCAGGGTCTATCTTGAGGTAAGTATTGTACAATAAAGTTCTACTAGTGCAGCACACTTTATGTTATGAAATCGGAGCACGAAATTTTTAACTGTCAATTGTAGTACGACCTAAATAGCTGTCTAAATCATATTAAGTTTTTCTTCTTCAATTTTCAGCTATTTTAATGATCTGTTCGTAAATTCATCGGCACTATCATGTGCGTTATTTATATAATGTTGTAGTTAAATGTTGATCTATTTTTTGAAAATGTCAAATTCTTTCGTAATGACATTCATGAAATTTTTAGATTTGGAGTCTAAATCATTATTGAATTTCAAGATATGCATAGAACAAATCTTTCAGTATCATATTCGTGTGCCTTCAAATTCAATAATCTTAATGATTGTGAAACACGGACACTCAATTTCATCGGAATAATAAACACCAGTGAAAGAATTAGTTATTTTTAATGTTTCAGAATGCTTCAATTTGTATCGGCTACTATTTTTTAAGAGTTCACTTATCCACATTACTTCATCAAATAATAAACCAAAAATTTAGATTTGACGATTTATAGCGGATTTTGTCAATTTAACGTTTTTAAAAGCGCATTTTGGTTTATTATTTCTAATAACTACTAGCAAATCATAAATCAGTCTGGTGGATTCACTAAATTAAAATTTCGAAACCAAAATTTAATATTTAAAAATAGGGATAATTAATTGGAAAAAATGATGTTGTCTCTAAGATTTTTAGAACATAATACGTGGAGTGTTATGTGGAATATACATTTGGATTGACCCGACTTTATTAGACATTTCCGTTGTGGGGAAAGAAGGTACCTACTGTGTTAACATGGCAATACATAGTGATCGGAAGAAAATTTTTTTTTATTATTCAATAATAAACCGTTGTAATCGCTCTTGAAAAAAAAATTCTAACCCCCCCCCCTGAAAATTTCATGGTTTACGTTTCAAAGGGTGTAGAATTCGAATCTGCAATAAAAAATTTTCCGCCGTACGCACGATTTTTCCCAAACGCCTTGAGCAAAATATCTGAAATTTTCAGGGAAAATCCATGTTGGCCCGGCGACCCCAATTCTTGAGCCAGCTCTCTCACTTAATTTAAAGTGCCCTTTAAGGGTTGTCAAAGTTTTGCAAAATCCCTAAAAACCTCCAAAACAGTCATATTTGGACTTTTTTGAAGAACTTTCCATGAGGAATCGAGTGAGCCCTTCCCCAGGTCCGTAGCTCAAACCATTTCCGATGTATGGGCCGATTTATGGTGCCAACATTCGCGTTATTTTGGTTTATTATTGTTTTTGTGTTGATATCAGTAACCTATTGACGTAGTGATGTAGTAATGTAGATAAGACTGGAGTAAACTCCTAAAAGGCTTTGTAGACGATACACGGGTTGAATTTCAGAAGATATGCAAAGAGCAATCTGTTCTCAACCAAAATACCTATTTGGATTGATCAGTTGATCATATTTGTGTGCAAATTCAATAATCACTCTATCACCTGTGAAACACGCACACTCCAAAGCTTAGTAGAAATTCAAATCATGAATTGAATAATAAACCCCAGTGAAAGAATTTGCAGCGTTTTGTGATTTCGTCCACAATGTTTCTTGACTCCACATACACTAATGCTACCCAATTAAAATTAAAAAAATAAAATAAAAATACAGGACTAACTCATACTTAGGGAATCAAGTGAGCGATCAAGCCTAGTGAGGCGGTTTTACGCGCTTAGAAATGAGATAGCAGACTTTATGGAAATAAGAGATAAACCACTATCTGAATTAAGTGACCCAAAATGGATATTTGACTGAGCATTTCTGGTCGATCTAACAGGCCATTTGAATGATTTAAATTTAAAACTTCAAAAACGAGTGCAGTTAGCAAACGATTTGTACAGCCATTTGGAAGCGGTTCCGAGCAAAATCCGCATCTGGGAGGGACACATTGTATTCGGTAAGCTCTGCGTATGAAAATATTGCTTATGCTGCCTAATCGATTTTCGATCATATTTAGCGATTTCGAAAACATTGAAGGCATGTTTCAATTTATTCGCTACTCCATAATGTACGAAATTCTCCAATACACTTGCAAATGGAATTGATCGAGATTCAAGAACACTTACTGACTCCTAAAATCTAAATTTGAAGACGTGAAGGCGATTTGTACAAAAAAAAAAATACCTCAACAAAGACCATTCTCAACAGCTTAAACAATTTGCTAAAAGATTGATTTGTGCGTTTGGCAGTAGGTACTTATAAATGCAAACAGTTGATGAGAGTAAATAAATCAAAATATTTTACAAGGCGGAGTGACGATAATTTAGAAAATTCTTTACGTCTTTGTATCAGTGGAATTGATCCAAACATCGATAAATTAGTTTCCCAAATCGAAGCTCAAGTCTATCATTGATTTTGATGTCGCTTTTTAACTTTCGTAGATTGTAACAATTCCAAATTCAACGATTTAATCATGATGCTATGATTTTTTTTTTCATTTCTTTTTGTTGTTTTAATAAATTGTGTTGTGATAACATTTTTGAACTATTTCACGTCTGATTTCTTCCGTCAAAAATTATGAACACTACTTTTAAACGTGGCACGTGGACGTGTTTGCGAACTAATGTTTCGCCCACAACAATACGAAATATATCTCGTTATATTAGTCTAGATATAAATTGACGATGTTATTCACCTGTGGCATGTATCCGACTTCAGTTTTCTTGGTTAACCCCAACTTGATGTAACCGCTGTCCAGGGGTCGACAGCCGAGTATGCAATTGAGGAGAACCGTTTTTCCACAGCCGCTCGGTCCCAGGAGTCCATATCTATAAACACGACATATTGAATCGGACAATTATCTTAACTGTCAAATTTCAAAGGGGATTGCACTCTTTTAAAATATTTGTAACGAGTATACAAGTTATGGTCCTTCAAGGAAGGATTTCAAGAAAAGAACACTACTATCACCCTTCTCCTTTCAACGCTATTCACCTCGAATCCCACAAGGCTCGTTGCAATCGTTGTTCTCCCATCTTTTCATCAAGTGTTGGTTTCTTTTACAATTCAATTTTTATTTGCTTACAAATGAAATGCTTGAGGTTTGAGGGGCATTTTTAAATCCGGAAATTGCCATTATTGGCTATGGCTGAATTTCTAATTGTCTGAAACATTTACCAGTTGGTTTTACGAACAAAATTACTAACAAATTACGAATTAGAAGAACTGAACAAATTTTTGAACGCTTTTTCCAGGGTTTTGTCCATAGCACGAATGGGTGTTAGGTGATCGGGCTAGCTAGAAGAGCCCATGTGAGTAGGGGCGGACTTTTCACATTATTTTTAGGACCTTTTTACAGCCCATAAGGAGGACGGACATTACAGATTCGAAATCTACGCAAGTAGAAACATAAAAGAACAAAATTTGAAAGGCTTTGTACAAAACGCTGCAAATTTTTTCAATGGGGTTTATTATTCAATTGGCTTGCGTTCATGATTTGAATTTATACTAAGCTTTGGAGTGTGCGTGTTTCACAAGTGATAGAGCGATTATTGAATTTCGGGAGGCACACAAATATGATCAACTGATCAATTGAAATAGGTATTTTGGGCGAGAACAGATTTACGTGCTCTATGCATACCTCCTTAAATTCAATAATCGCTCTATCACCTGTGAAACACGAACACTCCAAAGCTTAGTATAAATTCAAATCATGAACACAAGAATTTGCAGCGTTTTTTTATGGTTATCAGAATGGCTGAAGGCTACGAAGCCTTTTAGGAGTTCACTCCAGTATCCACATTACTACATCACTACGTCACTAGGATATTGATATCAACACAAAAACAATAATAAACCAAAATAACGCGAATGTTGGCACCATAAATCGGGCCATACATCGGGAATGGTTTGAGCTACGGACCTGGGGAAGGGCTCATTCGATTCCTCATGGAAAGTTCTTCAATAAAAGTCCAAATTTAGGCCGCCTTGACTTTTTTGTGGTTTTTAGGGATTTTACAAAACTTTTTCAACCCTTAAAGGGCACTTTAAATAAGGTGAGAGTGCTTTTTTTGCTCCAGCCGTACGGCGGACGGACGGAAAAATTTTTATTGCAGATTTGGATTCTACACCCTTTGAAACGTGAACCATGAAATTTTCAGTTGGGGTCAAATTTTTTTTTTCAAGAGCGATTACAATCGTTTATTATTGAATAATAAACCAAAAATGTTTGCTATACGATTACAAAGGATTATTTTTGAAAATCGTAAACCAAAATGAGAAAACCCAACATCACCAATTGATGTGAGCCAATGATATTTACTGCCCTTGATTTGTATCGCATTTGCCCGATTTTGAAGTTGAGGTTTTCCGAACAAGAACTTGCCAAAAAATTTACAAAAACGATAGTTTTAGTTTTATAGTTGGAGTCATCCTATCCTGATCTAAAATAACGAATTAGTATTCGTAAACCTTGTGAAAGTAGGAAATAAGAACGATGAGGATAACCTAAATAACAAAACTGAATTTCGTACAAGGAAACAGAAATTATCTCATCTATTTTAGTCAGCGAGGTTTTAACTGCGATTCTATTGCCGTTACACAACCTCTGATTCAATTCAGCTCCTTATAAGAACGCATTTTATATTATCGATAGTTTGATCTCAAAGATTTTCCAGCACTATCCAAACATTAGGCTATCGCAATAAATTTTGTCTAAGTAAAAATTTTCAAATTTTCCTTCTTGGAAATGTAGTACCTACATAGGCCAATTCAAACGATTCCTGGAGGTAATATGAGCATCAACACTAAACAAATCGAGAAAGGCTGTCTCCTTTGAATATCAACTTCTGAGAACAGTAAAATGCTCGTTTCAAAAAAATCATAGATATTGTACTTTCGCAATTTTACTTTTTTTGTGGAATTGTACTTTTTAATTTATGTTTTTACAGAATATTTTCGAACGTTTTAACATACAGATATTTAAATAATTTTTATGCATTTTGAACTACAACGATAAAAAATTGTACAATGTACCTACTTGCATTTCTCTAAAATTTGTTCATAAAAAACATAAAAGCTGCAATCATTGGTTAAACCCTGGAATAGTGGAATATTATTGGGAAAAAATATATTTTTTTGCACCAAAGCTGATAATTAATAACATGAAACACTTTTTAAGTTCTATTTTACGATACTTTAAAAAGGGCAATTAAGTATATTTTTCAGCACAGTTTTAGACGAAATCTGATAAGATGTGATAGAACTTAGAACGTTGATTGTCAAAAGAAGTTTTGCGCTCAAATAGAAAACATTTGCTAAACGGCTAAAGTGTTTAAATTTATATAAAAGAGTTGAATTGCTACGAAAAAAATTACAGAGAAAACAAATTTATTAGTTTTTGTTCTGATACTGATGATAACCTAACCGTCGAAAATCAATTTGAAGTTTTAACTCTTTTAATTGTTGTGGAGAGATAGTAAGTTTCTTCTTTAAACTTTGTGGTTTTACTTATTATGTTACCATGTGCTGGAAAAATAGTACTGCCGAAAACTGTGCAACATCTTACATTTAGTTTGTGTCGCAACACATCATCTAGTAGTACTTAGGTAGGCAGTGGTTTTTACCATTAACTCAATAAACAAATTAACAATCACTAGTAGCAATAAACATTTTCTGCCCACTCATAATTTGTTTTTATAGTATATGTAGGGGATACCGGGGAGTGTTGGCATGCTATTTATCACTTAGCTTTGAGTGAATTAGTTGGTTTGAACTATTTTGGTTTATTATTCAATAATAAACCATTGTAATCGCTCTTGAAAAAAAAAAATTTCTAACCCCCCCTGAAATTTCATGGTTTACGTTTCAAAGGGTGTAGAATCCAAATATGCAATGAAAATGTTTCCGTCCGTCCGCCGTATGCACGTATTCTCCCAAACGGCTGGAGCAAAAAATCTGACATTTTCAGGAAAAATCCATGTTGGTCCGACAACGCCCCAGTTCTTTAGCCAGCTCTCTCACTTAATTTAAAGTGCCCTTTAAGGTTGTCAAAGTTTTGTAAAATCCCTATAAACCTCCAAAAAAAAAAAAACCAAGGGGGCCTAAATGTGGACTTTTTGTGCAGAACGTTCCATGAGCAATCGATTGAGCCCCTCCCCAGGTCTGTAGATCAAACCATGTGGGTACTGTAGTGATGTAATGTAGTGAATGTGGATACTGGAGTGAACTCCTAAAAGGGTTTATAGCCAATACATGGGTTGAAGCATTCTGATATGCATGAAACGCAACGAATTTTCACTGGGGTTTATTATTCAATTTCATTCATTTGGCTTTCATTCATAATTCAAATTTCTACTAAGCTTTGGAGTGTGCGTGTTTCACAGGTGATAGAGCGATTATTGAATTCCAGGAGATATGCATAGAGCACGTAAATCGGTTCTCAACCAAAATAACTATTCGGATTGATCAGTTGATCATATTTGTGTGCCTCCTGAAACTTGAAAGCCCCAATTAAAATAGTTTCACTATCGTTGTATCAATTGATATTACGGTAATCCGTCATGGCGTAAAGGAATTCAAATCAATCGTTCGTAATATGAGAACTACAGATGAGAATTGTTACCTGCTTTTTTTTATTAATACAATGTAAGTTAATGTATTAACGAGAGATTCGATTAAGTGTTGGAAGAGTCTGCACTTTTCCGAAAGAATTTCAAAGGGCATTTCTATGTGTATGTATTTCACCTATGTAATCTGATTATACGTCAATTAGTCTTTGTGTAGTCAACAATAGTCTGTGTAGTCTCGCTTTTTCATTAGTCTCAACGTCTAACTTTGAATGTGCAGAATATCGATCTGCATATAATTTGGATTCAGATCTTGGATGGAAACGTCTTAAACACTTAAGACTAGAATGGTCATTCAAAAACCTCTTGCACCTGAAATCTCACTAACCACAAACGTTTATATAATAAACTTATATAATTATATAAACTTATATAATAAACTCTGATGTATCATATGACAGTGGTTACACCACATCCCATAACCATGAATACAACTACTTCCTTGGAGAAATGGAAGGAACCCAGAGGATATCCTCGAAGAAATCAAACGAAGGACTGAAGAAGTTCCCATAGAGGAACGAAACGTTTCCAGTAAATAAAACAATATACGCTCCACTATGATGTATCATAAAAATAAAATTGAAGAGTCCATCTTTGAAGATTCCGGCAGTCACCGAACTTAACACGTAAGCACATAGAATATCGTACGATTATATTTCACTACCGATCCACAACACAACTAATCTCAAAACCTTAGAATGATCGCTCTATCACCTGTGAAACACGCGCACTCCAAAGCTTAGTAGAAATTCAAATCATGAACGCAAGCCAAATGAATAATAAATCCCAGTGAAAGAATTTGCAGCGTTTTTGGTTGAATTTCAGTTGGAAAAGGCTGAAATTGAGTTGGAAAGGCTATAAAATGTTTATTATATTATGAACAATGTATAAATATAAACCGAATTGGAGAGTAAACCACCGAAAATCACTGAGAATTTTTAAACATATCGTGAGAGGTGATTAATATCAGACAAGGTCGAGGAGCCCTAATAACTGATGCCTTCGGTTATATAAGCCCAACTCTTAGCTGGAACCCGCTATACGGACCAGTTCGCAAGAACTCGATAATTCTGCGACGATTCCGGAGTTTACTGCGTCATCAATAATGAACTCAATCTACCAAGCTGGGCGAGGTTCGTATTTAATTTAATGCTGAATTTGGAAAATGAGGTGAAATATGGAAATATGCGACGGAAAAATTGAGATATAGTTATTTAAATTTAAATGGAGAAGACACAAAACACATAAAAACTTCGGAAAAGATAGGACACTAGTTCAGGCGGTGTTATACTACATTTCTTGTGCAGATCAGAACAGAAAACGCTGTTTATTTTATTCAATGATTCATGATTTGAATTTCTACTAAGCTTTGGAGTGTGCATGTTTCACAGGTGATAGAGCGATTATTGAATTTCAGGAGATATGCATAGAGCACGTAAATCTGTTGTCTCAACCAAAATACCTATTTGGATTGTTCAGTTGATCATATTTGTGTGCCTCCTGAAATTCAATAATCACTCTATCACCTGTGAAAACACGCACACTCCAAAGCTTAGTAGAAATTCAAATCATGAACGCAAGCCAATTGAATAATAAACCCCAGTGAAAGAATTTGCAGCGTTTCATGCGTATCAGAATGCTTCAACCCGTGTATCGGCTACAAAGCCTTTTAGGAGTTCACTCCAGTATCCACATTACTACATCACTACATCACTAGGTTACTGCGATGAAAACATAATCAATAATAAACCAAAAAAACGCAAATGTTGGCACCATAAATCGGGCCATGCATCGGGAATGGTTTGAGCTACGAACCTGGGGAAGGACTCATTCGATTCCTCATGGAAAGTTCTTCAAAAAGAGTCCAAATTTAGGCCGCTTCGACTTTTTTTGAGGTTTTTAGGGATTTTACAAAACTTTGACAACCTTTAAAGAGCACTTTAAAGTAAGTGAGAGTGCTGGCTAAAGAATTCTGGCATTGTCGGACCAAAATTGATTAAAGAAATCGTCGTACGGCGCACGGCGGACGGACGGAAAATTTTTTATTGTCGGAGAAATTTTCAGTGGGGGTTAGTTTTTTTTTTTTTTTTTTTTTTTTTTTTTTTTTTTTCGGTTAAGGTAACGGTACCGGTAGGCAAGTTAAGATTGTCGGACCATTTTTTTCAAGAGCGATTAAGTGAGAATTGCTGGCTAACAGAATACTGACTTTCTTCGGACCAAAATATGATTTTTCCCTAACATATCCATTGCCTAAAACTATCAAAAGAACAATTTTTTCTATTTTTTATTAATTTTTTCTCACACCTTTATTTTGATCTAGTAGAAAATTACGAAATTTCCAGTACGGCGTACATGTCTCAGGTGGCGGCCCTCCTTACGTGTTTAATATCATTAAATTCAATACCAGATGAACAAAATTGATTCTATCCATAGAAGCTCTAGGATACAGCCCAGTTTACCACAATTTCCAATGATGCTCTGCGCACTCCTAGTTCAACCTCTGACTACAAGATGACATGAGCTGTACCTCCTGCAAGTTTGAAGCCACTAGGAGACCGGGAATTTTTTTCAAATATAAACTTTAAAATGGCCACTACCGAGCCGTTATTACAATGGTTTATTATTGAATAATAAACCAAAATATATTCGTTACTGAAACCAAACAGTTTAGTCGACAAAAAAGATCACTGTCTTTTGTTTACGTAATATCGCCGTATAATCACAATATGAAAATGATTAGTACGATTCCAGAGTTCTGGCATTATCAGTGGTGTCTCAACCTCTATCTGTGGGGTTCAGATTTTGACGTTGTGGATGAAACCTATTGGAAAATGACCGCTCTTGAATTTAAACGTAAGTGGAAACGCGTAATCGATACCTGACGTCCATGAATGAAAAGGAATGACTAAACCAATCGGGGAATCTGCCTGAACGAATAGCGAATGAACTTGGACGTCACAAGAGGGCAATAGATCCTTCAGACCACGGAGACTTCCCTGACAATGGACGACCGAGATGCCGCTCGCAGTGGAAGCGTCTAATTAGTTTTATAATTCACTCCGCTTCGAATATGTCCATCCGGAATACGAGGCTTTGACTCGACAGGAATTTTGAGGCCAAACTAACGCGACGTCCCATTGTACTCAAAACTACGTTGTAACAACACCTAAGTATTCTCAACATTTCATTAACACGTGGTAAAGATAGATAGATAAGATTGTTTATTTACATAATTTCATGTGTTACATTCCTCAATTGAATAATAACTGATGACCGAGCTGGATAGTTGGTTCTTACATCTAATTTTGTAAAGTATTTTTTTTTTAACTCCCCTTAAAGACGGAGGGGGCACGCCATTAAACAAAAACGAAAAAACTAAATGAAACAAAAGTGGGGAGGACGCCCAGGTTTATCCGACGCCGGCCCTTGGGATACGGGAAGTAGAGGATGATGGAGGAGGAAGGGAGGGATGAAAGGGAGTGCCCCTATAAAATGACCACCAATTCAAGTACGAGCCCCGGATGATGCGAGTGGTGATACCACGAAGTACTCCTGACGAGGTGCCCAGCTCAAGTAACTCCGTGGCACTTTTCCAGCACCACACTCCGCGCCATGACACGGTCGCAACCATAACCTTGATGTTGTTAGGCGCCACTCCTTTTAGCTACTATTAATCCGGAGATCATGAAACTCATAGGGGACCATCTACACATCAAACCAAACAATCCCTGAAAATTTCATCGAAATTGGTCAAGAACTCCCGGAGTTATGCGCGTAACAAGGATTTCACGTTTGCGCATGCGCAGAGGCTACTATTGATCCGGGGGTCATGAAACCTATAGGGGACCATATACACCCCAACCCGCACAATCCCTGAAAATTTCATCAAAATCGGACAATGACTTCGTGTAGTTTTGGCTAGATAAGACACAAGACACACAGTAGTGTCTAGCAATAAATGTTTTTATGCTGCTGAGCCGGATGTTTAGAGCCCACACACTTAGCAGAAATATCAAGCTTAGAGAGTACCGTACAATGATAAGACCAGTAGTGCTCTACCGTTCCGAAGCCTGGACCATTACACAGGCAAATGGATAGTTTCATAGGCGATTTTAAAGGAAAATCCTCTGCAAAATTTTTGGCACCAAATATGTCAACGGAAGTTGGAAAATGCGCACAAACCTCGAGTTACGAGAGCTGCATGGGCATCCCGACATTGTTGCGGAGATAAAGGCGAGTCGTCTCAGATGGATCGGGCATGATGGATGGGTGAGGATAGGTCCGTTCGTAAAGTATATAAAGGAAAGCGGGGAGGCCGCAGATTGCTGGGAAAACCGCGAAAAAGGTGGCTTGATGATGTGGAGGAAGACTTGAGGAAAATCAGGGCTGGAAGATGGAGGTCAAGAGCTCAGGATCGAGCTGACTGGAAAAATATCGTTGAGGAGGGCAGGGCAGGAATAAGTAAGTCAGTAACAGTTATAGTAACTGTAACCTCGACCAGTTTAACATAAATATCAGTGGTCCACCAATCTGCGTAATAAACCTATGTGTAATAATTTGCCGCATATCGATCCATCAGCTGGGGAAAATGGCTTCAAATAATTTGCTATTGTAGTGTTGCAATACACCATGATTCACGTTGAACTTCATCTGAAATGGTAGTTACTCTTGGGATCGTCATGTTTCTAAAATTGTTCATATCCTTTCGCTACGGTTCATTTTGAAATCGACATTCTGTTCGTGGCAGTATTGTCAGATCGCGGAAATGACAATAATTTTGATACTGTGATTATTACGGCTCACAGCACACGGGCAGAAGTCCCGCTTAATTAAAAATCCTTTGTCGACTCCCTTTAGATTCTCTGATGTACGTGCTTCTGAGTTGGAATATGGCTTTGGGATTCACTGGACTTTTCATGATACTCTTGGAAGGTTCTTCTCGAACAATATCTCGCCATCATTGATATATTGGTAATAAAATAATAACTGCTAAAATGATATTGTTTTTATGAAATCATATAATAATTCCTCTAACTAATGTTAAAACTTCGTATTACATCTCTTCATTTTGCGTACCAGTGTAGTGATCGAATAGTTTCATTCGATTACCAACTTGAAAAGTTGTGGAATCTTTCAAAATTAAACAGAAAAAGAGGTTTCGTGTCGTTTCAACCGTTCTCAACCAAAAAATTATGTATGTACGTGTCACAAGTGATATCAAATCATAAAACCATAAAAAATCGCTGCAAATTCATTCACTGAGGTTTATTATTCAATTTCATTCATTTGGCTTGCTCTCATGATTCGAATTTCTACTAAGCTTTGGAGCGTGCGTGTTTCACAGGTGATAGAGCGATTATTGAATTTCAGAAGATATGCGTAGAGCACGTAAATCGTTTCTCAACCAAAATACCTATTTGGATTGATCAGTTGATCATATTTGTGTGCCTCCTCTACATCAGTCTACCTCTGGCTACATCGTTTAAATTTGGATTTGGGGAAGTTTTGAACGCAATACGAGTGCTAAAGTGACTTGATAAACTATAGATGTTTTTATTGTGGGGGGGGGGGGGGTGGGGGTAAAAAATGTAAAGTAAACAAGGAATTTCACCTTGGATTTTCGTCCGACTACTCCGACTACCCGGAGGTGTCGGGACTTGCCAGCCGTCCTCCGGAGAGGATCGGAAGTTTGTGGTGGGGTATTGAGGTTCAATAAAAAAAACGCTGCAAATTCTTTCACTGGGGTTCATTATTCATTTGGCTTGCATTCATGATTTGAATTTCTACAAAGCTTTGTCACAGGTGATAATGCGATTATTGAATTTCAGGAGATATGCATAGAGCACGTAAATCGGTTCACAACCAAAATACCTATTTGGATTGATCAGTTGATCATATTTGTGTGCCTCCTGAAATGCAATAATCGCTCTATCACTTGTGAAACACGCACACTCCAAAGTTTAGTAGAAATTCAAATCATGAATGCTAAGCCAAATGAATAATAAACCTCCAGTGATTTACCTAACTTAAATTCTAAAATGTTGAAGAAAAACTAGTAGGTGAAAACATTGTGATGAAATCCTTAAACTGATACCTTGGTATTTTATTAACTGATTTTGTGGTTCTTCGAAGCCAGATAATGCCGATCGGAACGAGTGGGATTTGTGGTACTGGAGATGAATTTTGGTTTAATTGGTCCATTATTGTCGAACAAAAACTACAAATTTGTGTCGATCAAAATCAATGTCCCACAGGCTTCTTGGGTTTTAAAGGCTACTGCTTGTATTGGAAAATGTATTAAACAAAAAACCTTTTTAGAAAAGCTTTTATTTAAATACTCTAAAAAGAAGGAAATACATGTTTACTTACAAATTTCAACTGTCTTCTTATAGCCTATATACAGCTATTCATAAAATCATAAAAGCTTGTAGCGAGATTTAGGCTTGTGTAAATTAACTAGTTCCTAGGTACCTATTTCATTGATCAAGTTATTCCGATAAGTTAATTTTTTATTTCAGTTTAATTAGGTAAATACTTACAGATACCTATCTAGTACCTACTTACGCAAACGTCATGGCAAGCTTTTATGATTTCATGACTTGTGTATATAGGCTATAAGTAGACAGTTAAAATTTGTAAGTAAAAATGTATTTCCTTCTTTTTAGAGCATTTAAATAGAAGCTTTCTTAAAAAGGTTTTTTGTTTAATTTATTTATTACTTTTTCGTCATCGCTAGCTAGGTTTCAGGGGGATTCCGAAAAGAGCTTGTTGTTTTTTAACGTCCATTTTTCTCAACTTTAATTTTCTCTCGACAAGCCCTTTCATTTTATACCCATATCGTAGAAATTCATTAATATCGCTATTCCGCCATCTTTGATGTTTCGCCGTATTGGATTTAGAATGACTTCAAATTACTTTTCGAGTCACTCTCAACAAGCTCTTTCATTGTAGAAATGCATTAAAAATTACTGTTCCGCCATCTTGGATCAACCGCCATATTGAATTTAGAATGACGTCACACAACTAATCGTGTATTGTCATCCAATCTAAACGTGCATAAAAAATTTCAGCTTAATCGGTTGAGAGTATCTGCTTCAAAATCGGGTCGCAAGATTCCACCCGAACATCCTTACATACATACATTGCAAGTTAAATAAAAGCTTTTAAAATACAAGATACGTTTTGTGAATTTTTGTTCGAATAAATTATTTGAAATGGTGAAATGTTTAGAATTTGAATGATATTTAGAAATTTGGATTTTAGATTTTGCTCTGAAGGGGTTTCAATGTTTCGTTGAGCAAGCATGGCAGCTACTACACGAATCAAAAAATGAATTTAAATTTAGATTAATTTTACTGCATCTGATTTTTCTGGTGACCCCGTAGGGGCTGGAATCTGTAGAGCAAGCTGTACAGCTACGACACGGGTTTGCACTGGTGCTAGAAGAGGGATAGAATGATTCCCTTACGGTGAGAACCTGGGAGTATATGAAGAGTTTTTCCTGTATCTTCAGGCTGAGCCACATCGATTCATCCACTGTTTTTCAACCAAAAACGACCTTATCCTGACCTATGAGCGACTCAAAGTATCAGTTTTCCACCAAAACCGTGTACGTCCTCACATCACAGGTAGTATTAGTTTTGCACCAAAACAGCACACATCCTTGGAAATGGCTACAGTTGCGGATCCTTTTAAATCAAAAGTGCACTCATCCAGGAATGAAAGTTACCGCCTGAATTTTGAATTATTTCATTCTCTTCCCTCAAGGGGCAGCACTCATCAGGAAGGGTCGCCTTCTACAGCCTTTTCTGCAAACGGGTGATTCAGGTTGGCAAGCCTTGTGCACCGCAGTAACTTGTTGTGAGCGGGGAAACTTGCTGGGCGTTGACCTGAGGTCATCCTCCTGTTCTGTGATGGATGTGGGGCTCAAAATAAGAACTCCCACATCCTCCATACACTTTCCTACTGGCTGCAAAATGAATCCCCTTCCCACGTCCAGTCAGTCCAGTTGACGTTCCCTGTTAGACGGCACAGCTTCCTCCCGGCAGATCGTGTCTTTGGGAGAGCTGAGAGGATTCTCAAAAACATCCCCGTGATCACTACTCCTGAACAATATGAGACTGCATATTCACAAGTTGGACGTATTGCGAACATAGAGGATGACTGGCAAATGCTGGAAACTTAGATTACAGGAAACGTACAGCAAGGCCAATGGTATGAGTCAAGCCAAACGAATTGTCATTAAAAAATTCAAAGATAGATCAGGAGAACACACAACAAGAGTGAAATTCCAAGCAAATTTCATATATGAAACTGATACAGAGCCATTCAGGTCTAATGTCAAACGAGGTTGGAAAGAAAGTAATGTAAGCGCTCCGTCTCTTCTTCCTTTGGGAAGTTCCCTCACAAAAGAAAAAAGAAGGATGTACAGCTAAAAAAAGCATTTACTAAGAAATTAATAAGAATTATTAAGAAAGAAAAAACGCTGCAAATTCTTTCATTGGCTTGCGTTCATGATTAGAGTTTTTACTAAGCTTTGAAGGTGCGTGTTTCACAGGTGATAGAGGATTTTGATAGAGAATTTCAGGAGATATGCATAGAGCACGTAAATCTGTTCTCAACCACAATACCTATTTGGATTGATCAGATGATCATATTTGTGTGCCTCCTGAAATTCAATAATCGCTCTATCACCTGTGAAACACGCACACTCCAAAGCTTAGTAGAAATTCAAATCATGAACGCAAGCCAATTGAATAATAAACCCCAGTGAAAGAATTTGCAGCGTTCCATGCGTATCAGAATGCTTCAACCCGTGTATCGGCCACAAAGCCTTTTAGGAGTTCACTCCAGTATCCACATTACATCACTACATCACTACGTCACTAGGTTACTGATATCAACAAAAAAACAATAATAAACCAAAATAACGTATCCATAACATGAATGATCATGGCACAATTAGGCGAAGTAAATGTTGAAAATCGGGCCAAGATAGCCATGTTTTTTTCAACTATTGATCGGGAAAATTTCATCGAAATCGGTCCTCCCGGTGTTATGCTTGTGGCAAGGATTTCATGTTTGCAGATGCGCAGAGGCTGCTATTGATCCGGGGGTTATGAAACCCATTTGATCTATACCCTAACCCGCACAATCCCTGAAAATTTCATCGAAATTGGTCAAGAACTCCCAAAGTTATGCGCGTAACAAAGATTTCACGTTTGCGCATGCGCAGAAGCTTTTGAGGTTACTGATCTACACCCCAATTGAAAATTTCATCAAAATCGGACAATAACTCAAACAAGGATTTGCTGACAGACAGACAGACACACAGACAGACACACATACACACAGAAAAAAACAATAATAAACCAAAATAACGCAAATGTTGGCACCATAAATCGGGCCATAGATCGGGAATTGATTGACCTACGGACCTGGGGAAGGGCTCATTCGATTCCTCATGGAAAGTTCTTCAAAAAGAGTCCAAATTTACGCCGCTTCGACTTTTTTTTGAGGTTTTTAGGGATTCTACAAAACTTTGACAACCCTTAAAGGGCACTTTAAATTAACTGAGAGAGGAAGAATTGGGGCGTTGTCGGACCAATATTGATTTTTCCTGAAAATTTCAGATATTTTGCTCCAGCCGTTTGGGAGAAATCGTGCGTACGGCGGACGGACGGAAAAATTTTTATTGCAGATTCGGATTCTACACCCTTTGAAACGTAAACCATGAAATTTTCAGGGGGGGGGGGGGTAGAATTTTTTTTTTTTTTTTTTTACAAGAGCGATTACAATGGTTTATTATTGAATAATAAACCAAAAGGATTAATAAGAATTTTTTCAAAAAAAAAAGTTTACCTACTCTGCGTTTTCTTTTTATCATACTGCCCTTTTTCCACCAGAACTCGATTCATCCGAATTCCATACCAAAACTCGATATATCCTAAATGAAAACTGCCATATCTTCGTGCTTGAACTCGATCGGGATCTCAATTTTGGGGTAATAACTATTTGATGTCAGACCTAATCAATAAGGTAAGTTGGAGAATTTAAAATATTGAATGCGTGAGATGTTTTTCGCCATTTCCCGAACTCGAAAGTGGATGTATGCAGTTTTGAAAGAAAACTCTTCATATATACGGGCCATTTGACATCTTCCCAAGTGGTCAGGAAATCCCCGGGCTCCTTGCCTCTAGCCTCGTACTTTGCCGGTTTATCGCTTAAAGGTCATGTTTATGTATACAATGATTGGGATTTTCCCCAGTCAACGTGTCTTTCGAATTATAACTCATCCTTACTCTTCAATGCATTCCTGAACTAATTATTATAGCAGCCGGTGGGGAATTGAAATACTTACATTTTACACGTAGGAACAGTCATGTTGAGGTTGTTGAGCACAGCATCTTGACCGTAGGATTTGTGGGCCTCCACAACTTGGACCATTGGTGTCGTTTCACTGCCCATACCGACGGCCTTAGCTTAGCTGCAACAGCATATGCGAACAAATATGAACAATTAGTAAACCTTTAGAGCAACAGTTCGTAGTAAATAGAGTATGGGTTTTGTTTTTATGGTTCAGCCTGTAAGACGTTTATCAGAAAGCGTGAAAGATTGATTTCTTAGAGCTTGAGAATGGCCCTAGGGGCTCTAATCTCGATTCCTCCGAATGCGCTCTACGTTGAGGCTGGAGCGCCTCCCCTTTGTGCTCGAGGTGGAATGTGCTGCAGAGATATGTGCTGCCATTATTTCAACGCCGTCCCACTCACTTCTCTCTTCTCAAAGATTTGTCCATACTAAACTTAATGGCCAGATATTGGTCCAAAAAGATGAGCCCACTCTTACGCGAAGCCTTTTACTCAGTATCAGAGTACCTAATCTCGCAACTACCAAAGCCCATTCAGTATGAGTTGAAATATGAGCGCTTAACAGCCCCTCCAATTATCATCCCTCCTACAGCGGTCCAAAACCCTCCGTCCCTGACAAGATTCGTCCATGAACGCTGGCCTGAAGCTGTCCACTGAAGCTGATCCGATAGTGACAGTTACTAGTCGATTTGTACTGTGTTTACACTCCCACAACTCTGTGTCACGAGGAGATACTGTACTTAATAATGAAGGAGATTGGGCATCGCTTGCAAGGGATGGAAGTGTGGCTGCTATGTACAGAAGAATGCTGATCGATGAGTTAATTGGTAAATCACAATTAGACTAAATTATATACGGCATAATTAGTTCGATTAAAACAAAGTTCAATTTATACCCTCGGCAGACAGACTTATCGATTAATATTGTATTTTCTTTTTCCCCTTAATTATATAATAAACATGTTTTTTCATTCATTCATTCACTCCCACACTCATTCTTGTGTTAACATTATTTTTTCTGTCAAAATTCTAGCCATGAAAGAGATCGCAGATGAACGTAAAGCGGTCCGATCGGGCTCACTCGACTCATTGAAGCGATATCCATGAATAGTGTAAATCAGGGGTGCTTAATCGGTCGATCGCGATCGACTCATGTCCTGTTGAAAATTAGTTGGTGCGGATTATATCAGATATACGTCCCAAAGCTACAGCATCTGATACAAATTTCTGGTGTTTTATTTGAAAAGTATGATGAGGACGTGCAGTGCCACGCTTCAACATCCAAAGTCGCTCCTTAGTTAAATTTAACACTATATGTAACTCTTTTGTTTTGTAACAACGAATAAACTCGGACTTTTGGTTCATTACTTTTACTAATGATTTTCCTAATCGTACAGAAAAACATTTGTATAACTCTCTCCCGCTTCAAAATTTATCCCATGACATTTCAACTTGCGTAGATTCATAATGCAATGTCCGTCTGCCGAACCCTAAAAGGCCATAGAATCACCTAGTGTAAAAAATACGGGTTTTCGCATATGTATTCCAGTTGGGGTCTGTTTTGACTTAACTTCCAGCCTGGTCGATCGCCTCAGAAAGACACATGCTATGAGTCGAAAACGTGGTATACCGGTGTTTTTACAGGCATAGGTTAGTAAAGTGTCATTTTCTTGTAATTTTTGGTCAAAAAATCGACAGGGACAGAATAGAGATGAGAAGAAACTCATTCATAGCAAAATAATCGCGATTTCTGAACCTGAAACTGGCCCACCGAACCCCGCAACGGCACAAACAGTCACGTATTATTCACAAAATAATAAACCCCAATGTTAGGATAGGCAACATTTTTGGTTTATTATTCAATAATAAACCATTGTAATCGTTCTTGAAAAAAAAAAATTTCTAACCCCCCTGAAAATTTCATGGTTTACGTTTCAAAGGGTGTAGAATCCAAATTTGCAATAAAAATTTTTCCGTCCGTCCGCCGTATGCCATACGCCGTACGCACGTTTTCTCCCACACGGCTGGAGCAAAAAATGAAATTTTTTGAAATTTTTGAAATTTTCAGAAAAAATCCATGTTGGTCCGACCGACAACGCCCCAATTCTTGAGCCAGCGCTCTCACTTAAGGGGTAGTCAAAGTTTTGTAAAAGCCCTAAAAACCTCAAAAAAAACCAAGGCGGCCTAAATATGGACTTTTTTTAAAGAACTTTCCATGAGGAATCGAATGAGCTCCTCCCCAGGTCTGTAGCTCAAACCATTCCCGATGTATGGCACGATCTTATGCTGCAAATTCTTTCACTGGGGTTTATTAATCAATTTTATAACAATCAATTTTAAACTAAGCAAAACAACCCCGTAGCGCAAGGGTTTCATGCGGGACTCACAACCACAGTTCCTCGGGTTCGTTTCCCGCGTTCGACAGGAAAATTTTTGCCCCATATGAATATGGTATACACACTTTGACACAAGAGAAACGTTTTGCCCCGCAGACACACCTAGGCCCAAGACAAAACAAAACGCTGTATGTACGTGTCACAAGTGCCATAAAATCATAAAGCCATGAAAAAACGCTGCAAATTCGTTCACTGTTGTTTATTATCAATTTCATTCATTTATTTTGCGTTCATAATTTGAATTTCTACTAAGCTTTGGAGTGTGCGTGTTTCACAGTTGATAGAGCGATTATTGAATTTCAGGGGATATTCATAGAGCTCGTAAATCGGTTCTCAACCAAATACCTAGGTATTTGAATTGATCAGTTGACCATATTTCTGTGCCTCCTGAAATTCAATAATCGCTCATCACCTATGAAACACGCACACTCCAAAGCTTAGTGGATATTCAAATTATGAATGCAAACCAAATGAATGAAATTGAAAATAAACAACAATTTATTTTCAGGATTCTATGCTTCTTGAAAAGTAAAACAACAAAGTTCAAGGCGGGGGGGGGGGGGGGTTGGAGGCATTCCGTATCGTTAATCGAATACATCATTGGAAATGATTGGAAATAAATCGAAATTCTCACTATTCTACGAATACTAAAAATACTTAGAGAGCAAACCAGAGAAGGTCGAAATAGGCACACCAAGTGTGGAAAAGGTTGTGCTAAAAGCATTTAAACTGAAAACTACAGCAGCTCAAAGATTTCATTTCCACATGACAAGCCTTTGATAAAGTGTGGCATGTTGGGTTAATTAACAAATTGCAAGGGATGTTACCCCACCAATATTGCCAAATACTAGAATCTTATCTTAGCAACAGATACTTCAGAATTAAAAATGAAGATGAATACTCACATCTCAACAAAATTAAAGCAGGGGTACCGCAGGGAAGCGTGCTAGGACCCCTACTCTACTTATTATATACAAATGATATACCTTGCACCCTAGGAACAACTATAGCCACATTCGCGGACGATACAGCAATTCTGGCAGTAGCAGACACGGTTGAAGAATCAACAGAAAAATTACAAGAAGCTACAGATGCCGTTGGAGAGTGGACTCGAAAATGGCGCCTCAAACTAAACGAAACTAAGTCTACTCATGTGAACTTCACGAATAAAAAAATTACAAACCCTCCTTTGTACCTGAATCAGTGCACAGTCCCACATTCCAACTCAGCTAAGTACCTAGGAATGACCTTAGATGCAAAGCTGAAGTGGAAAGAACATGTCAAGAAAAAAAAAGGAAGAGCTATCAATCAGGTATAGAAAACTTTATTGGCTATTGGGCCGAAATTCACAACTCAGTTTGCACAATAAATTGCTGTTATACAAAACAGTAGTTATGCCCATCTGGACCTACGGTATCCAGCTATGGGGATGTACAGCTAAAATTAACTTGAAAATAATTCAAACATTCCAAAATAAGGTACTGAGTAGTATTGTGAATGCTCCATGGTACATTCGTAATGATGACCTCCACAAGGACCTCCAAATCGAAAAAGTCACCGATGTCATTAAAAGATACGCAAGGAACTACGAAAAGAGGCTTCTTGCTCATACCAACCCAGAAGCCATTAGGCTTCTCGACAACTCCCAAGTAAACCGACGCCTGAAAAGGACCAAGCCATTGGACCTTGGATGCTGATGTGAAGCTGAAATGTGGTGTATTGTCAATGGACTAACACTCGTAAAATATTGCGGAATTTATGTGAAGTAAATATCTAGATAGTTGCCTGTATATTACCTCAGTTGTAACTAGTTGATATATTAACAAATAAACGCTCTATTAAAAAAAAAAAAAAAAAAATTCCACATAGGGGTAATATTATGTAACTTACTTCCACATGAACCGGTAAAAAACATAAATATCCCATGAATTTATTTCAAAAGTTAATCATGAAGTACTATTTTAGTTTACTATAGTGGTAAATAATGTATTAAATGGGAGATTTCTGTGTGTATTTCTATAATTTTGTATATTACTAGAAATACTGTACCTACCATAACGAGCGTAAGTTGTGAAATAGCTTATAAGTTAGTACCTACATAATATTAAATTAAATTAGGATGTAATGCTGTATTATAAATTGATGTAAAGACGCTCCCAGCACAAGATTTTTCTTAAAGGGAACTGTTGCATTTTTTGTACTATAGTAGATGTGTTGATGAAAAATGTGAAGATTAAATGCTTAAAAAATTTTTAAAAATTAGGAAGTTCTTTATATACCTCACCTATTGGTCAATTTGTTCCTATTCGCATGAAGTCGCTCGCCTATATGTGCACATGTGAATCTTGACGGATTCGAAATTTCGGAACAGCAAAAACGGAAATCTAGGTTTCACCGAACGCCCGCTCTTCGTAACAACGTCCGCTGGGTATCTACCGCTGATGAAGACTGTCAGGGCTGAGATAGGATGATTATCTAAAGAGGAGAGGGACGCGTGAGGTCAGATTAAATAGGCTGGTCTGCATTGTCCGCTCTGTCGCTCTGGAGCAAAACATTTGCATAACTGGTGGGAGGCTTCGGACTGCTTTTACGTGTATGTGTATAGCTCGTATGGGTTCTGCAGGGTGTTTCATTTTTCAAGTTTTTTTAACCTTACCGCATTAAAACGGCCATATCTCCCACATTTTGCGTGCGATTTCAAATCTGAACCCACTATTGGAAAGAGCGTTGAATTTCCTATCACCCTAATGGAGAACCAATTTTTTTGAGCTGGCGAAACGGGTGAAAAAATCAGCATGAAAAGGACACGTTGTCAAATCGTGGATATCTCGACTTTCTTCAAACGCTAATGAGTCCCTGTAATAAGGCAAGTGAATTTTAGCCTGCAGTGCTAAAAGATGCGCCAAAATCTAGGCTTTCCAGCGATATAACCAGATTTGAAATTCCGTGTAGTTATGTGGGAGAAAATTGCTTTTCAAGTAAGAAAAACGTTGGTTTTGACTGGATACTCCGGTTTTTCATCATGCGTTAATTAATCTGGTAAAAAGTGTTAAATCATTAATGATTAGATAAGATTAGATAATTCTAACACTATTTCATGGTAGCAAAAGGACGAATCACGGCCTCTTTGTAACTAAATCAATCGTGTTTTACTAAATAAAACCACGCTCTGCTACCATGAAATAGTGTTAGAATTATCTATGATAATTAACACTTATTTCTACCCCAAAAATCTAATTTACTATCTCAATAATTTAAACTTGAAAATAGAAATAAAAAGTGAATTGGGTATTTTTAATGAATAACAAATCGGATGGAGTTTATATAGATTTATTGAATCTGATATAGGTCCGATATGAAATCAAGAGAGAATTTGGGTTGTATTAGGGAACCGCAAATAATGGAAATGGGACTTACCAGTTATGAGACGGCTAGGGATCAACTGGTGTCTCACAACGCGCTTCTTGGAGGAGAGTCCGCGGAGGCGGGGCCGATAAAGTATCGGTCCGCGTTCGCGTAGCAGTTCCAGGAACTGCTAGAAGCATTGTAATAAATTGTACATTTTTACTGTTCAAAATTCCCTCCATTCAATCTGTGACCCCCTTCTGTCAATGAGCGACGCAGATTCGTACACGAAGGAGTCAGAGTCAGCCGGGCTGTTCCAAAAAAACCTCTGTGATAATTAGTTGCTTTTCGTTGTTCGCATCAGTACAATGCCTGTGACATTCACCAACGTGGAATGCTTGTGTATGGGCACACAAATGTAAATACCCGTGAAGCTGTGAGGGAATATTAATAACAGACGGTTCCCAATAAAAGGGTATTTCCTCAGGTACCTAAAGTATGGTGTTTACGTGAATGCTGTGTCGTGTATCTGTCTGTTGTTCACAATGCCGGTTTCGGTTCATCTGCATTTAGAAAAAAAGCAGTGGTAAGTACAGCGGTTTTTTTGGTACAGCCCGGCGGACTCTGACTCCTTTGTGTACAAATTTGCGTCGCTCATTGATAGAAGGGGGTCATAGATCGAATGGTGGGCATTTTGAACAGTATCTACAGTAAAAATGTACAATTTATTACAATGCTTCTAGCAGTTCCTGGAACTGCTACGCGAACGCGGACTCTCCTCCAAGAAGCGCGTTGTGAGACACCAGTTGATCCCTAGCCGTCTCATAAGTGGTAAGTCCCATTTCCATTATTTGCGGTTCCCTAATACAACCCAAATTCTCTCTTGATTTCATATCGGACCTTCATCAGATTCATTAAATCTATATAAACTCCATCCGATTTGTTATTCATTAAAAATACCCAATTCACCATTAATTTCTATTTTCAAGTTTAAATTATTGAAATAGTAAATTAGGTTTTTGGGGTAGAAATAAGTGTTAATTATCATAGATAATTCTAACACTATTTCATGGTAGCAGAGCGTGGTTTTATTTAGTAAAACACGATTGATTTAGTTACAAAGAGGCCGTGATTCATCCTTTTGCTACCATGAAATAGTGTTAGAATTATCTAATCTTATCTAATCATTAATGATTTAACACTTTTTACCAGATTAATTAACGCATGATGAAAAACCGGAGTATCCAGTCAAAAACCACGTTTTTCTTACTTGAAAAGCAATTTTCTCCCAGAAAACTACACGGAATTTCAAATCTGGTTATATCGGTGGAAAGCCTAGATTTTGGCGCATCTTTTAGCACTACAGGCTAAAATTCACATGCCCTATTACTGGGACTCATTAGCGTTTGAAGAAAGTCGAGATTTCCACGATTTGACAACGTGTCCTTTTCAAGCTTATTTTTTCACCCGTTTCGCCAGCTCAAAAAAGTTGGTTCCCCATTAGTGCGATAGGAAATTCAACGCTCTTTCCAATAGCGGGTTCAGATTTGAAATCGCACGCAAAATGTGGGAGATATGGCCGTTTTAATGCGGTAAAGTAGAAAAAACGAGAAAAATCTTAAATTTGAAAAAATCGCATTTCCAAGGGTGTAAAAAAATTGCTAAGATGCATTTTCGATCAGAAATTTTCCGTAGAATCTTCTCCTGGCCAGTGACCGTCACGAAATGTAACACCCTGTATAGGAGTTTTTCCGAATGAAAACGATGAAATCCATAGTTTTAGTGACTATGAAACTCCGCGAATCAATTCACAACTGTTTTATTATTTTTTGCACCCTCATTTTTTTTTTTTTTTTTTTTTTTTTTTTTTTTCCCGTTAGTAAAATAAAGCAGCCTGCCTCCAAAAGTGACTACAGGCTAATTACAAAATGAATTAATTATATAAAATTAACAATAACGAAAAATACTTGAAAAGAATTCGTGTCTTATAAAAAAAAATAAATTTACCTACGTTGCATACAAGAAAATTAAAATAATCATAATACTTCAAAGTCTATACTTTCCAAAAATAAAATCAAGTCTCTTGCATAATTTCCAATAAGGTCACGCACATCACACGGCCAGCAACCCCCGCGCAGTATGCACACCCGCTCAAGTCGTGCTCGAGGAATATCCAATGCGAACAGTCGTACAGGATATGGCTCCAGTCCTGGACATCATCGGAACCACAGGAACAGATATCCGTCTCCGCCAAGTTGAATCGGTGCAGGTACGACTTCAATCTTCCATGTCCCGAGAGCAGCATCGTCATTCGCCAGGATACCGGAAACGAGGCACGCATTCGATCCGAAATTGTAGGAAATATGCTTCTCGTATGGTTTCCATCCTCAGTCACCTGCCACATCTGCTCCCAGCGGTTGAAACTATCGGCACCCACCATACTCCTCAGTCGAGCCTTTGAGATCCTTGCCATGGCCTCCGGCATGTCGTGGTCGGCCGCGGCCTCCTTTGCTAGACGATCAGCCTTTCAGATTTTGCACCCTCATATCAATCCCTCGACAAGGCGCTTCTTGACTGCCAAGTCGTAATGCGCAATAATACGCTTTAAAAACCCTTCAAAAGCAATTTCAGCTGATTCACTCATAATCAGTGATTCTGCTTAACTGTCAAATGCTTTCAACGTATAAAGATAACCATACACCTTCTCTCAGCATTTTCGGCCGTGAGGATACGGACCGATGAAAGCAACGTTTCACTTCTTTTGTTAGATTACCTACGAAAGATAAGGACTGGAAACATTTGTCGACTTATTCAACATTCTCTCAAACAAATAGTTTTATTGTTTGTCTATTTTTCCGGATTTATTTATCTACTTCTAGATTACCTACAACTGAGTTAAACAGCTTTGTATGTGTGTACATATTAATTCTGTATCAATACTTCCAAACCAAATTAAAATTGAACGAGGGAGCTTTTAAAACTTCAAACGACCGAAAATCCGGGCCCGGGAGCATCGGATCCAGTGACTCTAGGGGGCTGCAATTAGTTATTTAACTGATTTTCTGTAACTAATAGATGTGAGTTACACTGAGGAAGTAATAACATATTTAGTTACGGATCCACGATCCATAACTAAATGTTTTAGTTAGTCACATTCTTGAGTACCTGACTAATAACCATTAATCATTAGTTGTTAGTTAAAACGCTGCAAATTCTTTCACTGGGGTTTATTATTCAATGATTCATGATTTGAATTTCTACTAAGCTTTGGAGTGTGCGTGTTTCACAGGTGATAGAGCGATTATTGAATTTCAGGAGATATGCATAGAGCACTTAAATCGGTTCTCAACCAAAATACCTATTTGGATTGATCAGTTGATCATATTTGTGTGCCTCCTGAAATTCAATAATCGCTCTATCACCTGTGAAACACGCACACTCCAAAGCTTAGTAGAAATCAAAATATGAATGCAAGCCAAATGAATGAAATTGAATAATAAACCCCAGAAAGAATTTCCAATTTCAATTTATGAGAATGCTTCAATCGGCTATAAACCCTTTTAGGAGTTCACAGTACACATTCATGTCACTAGTGATCAAAAAAAAAAAAAAAAGCATAGTAGTGTTGTTTTTGTTTTGATGTTAGTGATGTAGTGCACCATATAAATCGGGCCATACATCGGGAATGGTTTGAGCTACGGACCTGGGGAGGGGCTCATTCGATTCCTCATGGAAAGTTCTTCAAAAAAGGTCCAAATTTAGGCCGCCTTGACTTTTTTTGAGGTTTTTAGGGATTTTACAAAACTTTGACAACCCTCAAAGGGCACTTTAAATTAAGTGAGAGTGCTGGCTAAAGAATTGGGGCGTCGTCGGACCAACATTGATTTTTCCTGAAAATTTCAGTTTTTTTGCTCCAGCCGTTTCGGAGATATACGGTACGGCGGACGGCCGGAAAAATTTCTACACCCCATTCGCATACGACCCCCTTCGACACCAAACCATGAAATTTTCAAGGGGGGGGGGGGGGGGTTAGAATTTTTTTCAAGAGCGATTACAATGGTTTATTACTGAATAATAAACCAAAATTACTTCTTGACCTCTTGCCTCACTCTTCCTTTGAGTAGTTGAACTATGGGAGTTCTACCCACTGGAAGATTTCATTGGGAAATTAAAATGATTAGGACGATGCTCTTTTTCATAATTATCTTGAAGGATCCCACGTTGCCGGTCGTTGTACTTACATTAAGTCAATAGCTGAACGATCTCGCTCAGAGAGTAAAACTCGGTTAGAGTTGTTTCCATCAAAAAGTGGAACCACATCTGTGGAGCGTGAAAAACGAAAAGAGCAAAGGGAAATTGACACGTTATCCACTCGGCTGACTTATATGGAACGGAATATGCTTGACGAGGCAGAATGTTCTGATTAGCAACGACGGATCGTGAGAAGAAATAGCGGCAATCAGAATGGTGTGAGAACATAGAGACCTCCCCAGGATCAGCACTTTGTGAAGCTTGAGTGCAGCTTTCTTCTACTTAGAAGTGGATAGATAGTGACTGCAATCCCTGACTGTCTTCCGGTATTTGTCAAATTTATTTAGACATTTTAGAAAATTGATTGTGACGTTTTCCAAATCTAATAAAAATCATAGCGCATTACAAAAACTTGCAGTTTAGGTTGCATTGCGAAGATAACAACATTTGACTTCTATCAAAATCACTTATCACATCTATTTCTTTATTGACAGAGGCTCGATGGAACTTGCCTTTCACACATAATGAACAGACAAACCTTACCCCATCTTCTGCATGCGCCGTGCAAAACTATTACCGAAGATGGTAAACATTTATTCAGCCCATTTAATTTATTTTGCATGAATTATTCATATTTATAATCACGTATAACTGGCGCATAATGCGATACCTACCTATTTAATATGTTGCTGGTGTCTCTTTTCACTCAGTATTTCCGTAGGTAATTGCAATCAACAATTTGAGTTATCGCATTCCAGGATGGAAAATCAGCTATAAGTAACACGTACCTACCTACGAAAGAAATTTGGAAATCCTGTTGTCTGTGATTCACCATTATTTTTAAGCGTTAAATTTGGTATTCTTTGTTTTCTTCTAATGTCATGTTCGTTCTTACATTAAATAATTCGTTCTTACATTCACTTGTTTTGTCATGAGATAGGTCGATCAAAAGTAGGTCGGTAAATATCTACCTATGTGGTCACACATGGGGCAAACTCTTCAAGGGGAGAGCCAAAAAAATGAAAAATTATCTAGGCGGCCCGAAAGAAAATTCAACAGAACTAATTCTCAATAACAAGTAAGTAGCCATTTGAACTAGAAATAAAAAATAGTGCCAACAAATGATGAAAAACGATGCAAATTCTTTCACTGGGGTTTATTATTCAATTTCACTAATTTGGCTTGCATTCATGATTTGAATTTCCACTAAGCTTTGGAGTGTGCGTGTTTCAAGGTGATAGAGCGATTATTGAATTTCAGGAGGATTTTGAAAAAACGTGGATTTTTCCTGAAAATTTCAGATTTTTTGCTCCAGCCGTTTAAGAGAAATCGTACGGCGTACGGCGGACGAACGGAAAACTTTATATTGCAGATTCGGATTCTGCACCATTTGAAACGTAAACCATGAAATTTTCAGGGGGGTTAGACATTTTTTTTCAAGAGCGATTACAATGGTTCATTATTGAATAATAAACCAAAATCGCTAAATTTTTATTTCAAAGCGGAATATCACAGACATGTTATCAACAATGAAATAGTTTTTTCAGTAATTGGAACTAAAATTTATGCTGGAATTTGTGTTAAATTTCATTAAAATATGCTCAAAATGGATAGAAACGAATCGAGTTGTTTACCAGACCAGTTCGAGCTCGACGTGTAAAATTTCAATTTTTAGGGTAAAAATGTTGAAAACTGCTAAATTTAAATGTTTAAATCCTGTTTTTCAATTTTTTCGTTTTGACACTTGACCGTCAAGAAAAGTTGCAGTGTGGAGGGAAAGAGGGTCCAAAAATAGTAAACCTTTGAAAATTTTTGTAGCTTTTTCAATAATAAAATTTTTGTTCTCGAAAATGCTGGATTAAAAAAGTCAAATGTACGGGCCTATTATATTTCCGTTTTTTTCTCAAACGGCTGGACCATAAAGAGACCAGGTTTCGACTTGCGTGCTATTGTCGAAATGAAATTTACGGGTATAACTCCGGAGGTTTCTTGACCAAATTCGATGAAATTTATTTGTTCAAAGTTTTGTAAAATTTCAAAAGTTTTAGTGTAAAAATGAGGGAAGTTGTGGATTCCCAAAAGTCAAAAAACAGTTTGATAAAATGTTGCAAAAATAAATAATTTTCTACTGTATTGCAGTAAATTTTAAAAGAACTAGTAAATCTGTTCTTGACAACTAAATATAGGGAACCAATAAATTTTTACATTTTGACGACATTGATATATTCAAGAAAAGTTGTAGTGTGGAGGGAAGAGGGGCCAAAAATAGTAAATTCTTTGTGAAATAATTATTTTATAGAAATAATTTGTTTGCTTTTTTCAGTAAATGTAAAGCGCTGTGAATGTTCAATGTTCTATGACAGAGTTAATAATCGTTTTCTATGGAAAATATAAATGTACTGGGTATTATATTTGACTTTTAAACATAAATCTAGAACAGGGCATTGCCACTGTGCGTGCTATTGTCGAACCTAAGGATTTCGGCGTCCAAATGGTCGATTTGTTGGCTTTCCCTAACCATTATCGTAAGATAACTAGTATCCTAGTTTTTGAGTTGTTTTGAGGCGTTTTCAATTGTCTTGACAAAATTCGATTGTCTTCCGGGGTTAAAAGGTTGGCAGTCAATATACAAAGATAAATAAATATAGTAATGAACTGAATGAACAGTGGATAAAACATGATGCAAAAAATAAATAATTATGAAATAAATAATGTAAGTAAATTTTAATAAAGTAAATTAGTCAACTAATATAGGAAACCAATCAAAAATACGACTTTTGTACTTACACAATTTGACATATGAATATATCTTTCATAATGAGGCAAGTTATTATAAAGATAAATGGAAAAACGGTCGCCATGGAGGGCGGGTCATACAGAAAGAAAATGAAGGATATGTCTGAATCAGAGAGGTTGCGTAACGGGCAGTCCACTAGGCTATCAAATTTTAATCTGTAGCTTTCCACATTGCGTAACCGATACCACTAAACTAAGGTCTAAATTTTTAAAATTGCACCAAAAAACGCTGTAAATTCTTTCACTGGGGTTTATTATTCAATTGGCTTGCGTTCATGATTTGAATTTCTACTAAGCTTTGGAGTGTGCATGTTTCACAGGTGATAGAGCGATTATTGAATTTCAGGAGGCACAAATATGATCAACTGATCAATCCAAATAGGTATTTTGGTTGAGAACAGATTTACGTGCTCTATGCATATCTCCTGAAATTCAATAATCGCTCTATCACCTGTGAAACACACACACTCCAAAGCTTAGTAGAAATTCAAATCATTAACGCTAGCCAATTGGATAATAAACTACAGTGAAAGAATTTGCAGCGTTTTTTATGGTTATCAGAATACTTCAACCCGTGTATCGGCTATAAACCCTTTTAGGAGTTCACTCCAGTATCCACATTCACTACATCACTAGGTTACTGCAATCAAAACAAAAACAATAATAAACCAAAATAATGCAAATGTTGGCACCATAAATCTGGCCATACATCGGGAATGGTTTGAGCTACGGACCTGGGGAAAGGCTCATTCGATTCCTCATGGAAAGTTCTTCAAAAAGTCCAACTTTAGGCCGCCTTGACTTTTTTTCAGGTTTTTAGGGGTTTTACAAAACTTTGACAACCCCTAAAGGGCACTTTAAATTAAGTGAGAGTGCTGGCTAAGGAATTGGGGCGTTGTCGGACCAATATTGATTTTTCCTGAAAATTTCAGATTTTTTGCTCCAGCCGTTTGGGAGAAATCGTGCGTACGGCGTACGGCGGACGGACGGAAAATTTTTTATTGCAGATTTGGATTCTACACCCTTTGAAACTTAAACCATGAAATTTTCAAGGGGGTTAAAATTTGTTTTTCCAAGAGCGATTACAATGGTTTATTATTGAATTATAAACCAAAAAAAAAGCACAAAAACTACGAAAAACGGCAAAAATCGTTAAGTTTGTATTTGACAGCAGAATATCACAGACATGTTACCAACAATGAAATAGTTTATTCAGTAATTAAAACTCAAATTTATGCTGGAATTTGTACTTAAATGTCATTAAAATATGCTAAAAATGGATAGAATCGCTAAAAGTTTAAAAAATCCAATGGCAAAGTCATTTCCAAGTAGCTCGTCGTATAAAATTTCATTTTTAATAGGGAAAATGTTGAGATTGCAGTGTAAATTGCAATTTTTTTAATCCCAGTTTTTTTTCATTTTCTCGTTATGACGGTTCGGCATTCAAGAAAGGTTGTAGTGGTGGGGAGGAACTTTCAAAAATGATAAACCTTTGTGAAATAAAAGCAGTTGTTTTCAGTAAATGTAAACGCTTTGAACGTTCAAGCAATGTACTATTTCATGGTTGATCGTTTTCTGCGAAAAATATAAACTTACCAACTTTTAAGCCGTTTTCAGAGATAGTTCAGGGTTTTTTCCAATTTAACTGTTGTGTTCCGTTTTGGAGCAGTCTGAAATTATTCCTATGGATTTTAACGCTTTTTTATATGTGTACGTATTTATGTTTATACTTGAGATTGAGAAATGATCAGGCCAGGTTTTGGGTAGAGAGATTTTTATTGTGCTACGACGTTTCGGTCCTGGAGCAGAACCCTATTCAGTTAGTGGTATAATAAATATAGAAGAAAGAAATTCGGAAGTTGAATTACCTGCATCGTTGTTACACATATTACTGGCAGTAAAATGAAGGAAAAAATGTGAATTGTGTTAATGCCAATAGCTATGCATTCTATAAACAATGAAATACTATGAATTTTAGATAAGTTTGGCAAAATCAATTTGAATTTTTGGCATATTATCAAATTGAAGATTTTGGCAAATTAATTTGAACCTTTGGCACGAATCAATTCTAATATTTTTGGCATCTCAATTTAAACTTTCGGCGACTCAATTTCTACTTCTGGCATACCACTTCGAGCTTTTGGCATATCAATTTATACTTTTCACAAATCCCAACTAACCCAACATTCCACCCCATTTAATGATCAATAAATGTTTTTCTCTCTCTCTCATGAAATACTATTATAATATAATTATATTATAATGGGTTCTGCTCTAAAGTCTAGCTAGGTCATTTCTCAACTCCAAGTACAGAAATTTTACCAGTCAAAATTTCACCACGATTTGTGTGTATATATATATATCTGTCATTCCAGACGGTAAGTCTCGATAGGATTGAGAGAAAAACTTCGTATTCCCGCCAAAAACTCCAGCTTTCCAAACGAAAGGCTGGGTTTATTGGACAACACTTTTTGAGCCAATTTCAAAAAATTTCAAAAATTTTTCCAAAAAAGTGACAAAACGATTAGAATTTGTCAGCTTTATTTTTGTTTGTAAAAATAGTACTGGAAAAATCAGATCAACCATCAGTTCATATAAAAATTGAATCTCAAATTTATGCTGTTAATTGTGCTTAAATTTCAATAAAATGTGATGAAATTGGGTGCAAATTCTAAAAGATTCAAGTAATTCTACAGCAAGTGGGATGTCATTCCTAAGTAATTTTGGACGACGAATCGATTGAGATGGGTCCCATACCAGTCCGAGCTCGACTTGTAAAATCTCATTTTCAACAAAAAACGTTGAAATCGGGTGAAAATTTCAATTTTTTTAAATTCAGTAAATGTAAGCGCTTTGAATGTTCAATCAACGTAATATTTGACTGTTGATAATCGTTTTTATTTAGAAATGTACACTTAAACAACTTTCAAGGCCTTTTTCAAAAACAGTTTGCGCTAGTTTCCAAAATTTGACGATTTTACTGTTCTCGAAAAGGGCAATTTCAACGCACTTTCTCATTCATCATTTCTTTCACAATACTAGAGTTTTTAGGATGTCCCAAATGGGATTTCCAAGAAGAAAATTTCGAATTTTGATTTTCAAAGTTTGGAACCACTGCGATAGTTTGAATTTTATCATTGTTTTGGTTTATTATTCAGCAATAAACCATTGTAATCGCTCTTGAAAAAAAAAAAAAATTCTAAACCCCCCTGAAAATTTCATGGTTTACGTTTCAAAGGGAGTAGAATCCGAATCTGCTGGAACAATTTTTCCGTCCGTATTTGCACGATTTCTCCCAAACGGCTGAAGCAAAAAAGCTGAAATTTTCAGGAAAAATCCATGTTGGTCCGACGACGCCCCAATTCTTGAGCCAGCTCTCTCACTTAATTCAAAGTGCCCTTTAAGGGTCGTCAAAGTTTTGTTAAATCCTCAAAAACCTCAAAAAAAGTCAAGGCGGCCTAAATTTGGACTCTTTTTGGAGAACTTTCCACGAGGAATCGAATGAGCCCCTCCCTATGTCCGTAGCTCAAACCATTCCCGATTTATGGTGCCAACATTTGCATCCACATTCACTACATCACTAGGTTACTGCAATCAAAACAAACAGAGTTTTTTTTGTTTTGTTTTGATCGCATCGTTTATTGATTTGGATACTGTAGTGACTCCTAAAAGGGTTTATAGCCTTTTACAAAAAGGATTCTGATATGCACGCTCCGTCTTACGAAATTTAAAATTTTCGAATAGAATATTTTTCCATTTAATCGCTCATTCATCAAACCTTGCAAATTCTTTCACTGGGGTTTATTATTAATGATTCATGATTTGAGTTTCTGCTAAGCTCCCTAACACATTCTACTAAGGATGTCCCAAATGGGATTTCCAAGGAGAAAATTTCGAATTTTGATTTTTAAAGTTTGGAGCCACTGCAATACTTTGAATTTTCTCATTGTTTTAAGAAAGTAAGGGGGAAAGAGTACTGTTATCAGATAAAGGATTTGTTATTGTCACCTGTCGTTAGGAGAATCTCATAGGTGTCCCTCCTGGTGCTGGACACAAGACACTCAACGACGCGACTGCGGCGAGGAAGCCGCCTGCTACACGAACCAAGACGGGACGGTCGAGACCCGCCGTGAGCACCTCCCACTCCGCCGTCTGTTCCCCTCTGTGCCTTCGTTTTTAGCCAGAACACAGAATCACCGAGTGACAGATCTACTTGATCTATAAGTCCCGACAGTCAGGACTCTTATTATGCCCGTGGAGGTAAAAGTGACAACCTGTATGCAGCTGTGTCCAAGAACTCACGGTGGTCCCATCCTCCGTCATGATGCAATTGCTAAGCTGGTAGCAGGTGCATTATCATCCAGTGGCTGGCATCTGGAGAGAGAGAGATTGTATCATATGCCATTTGACCCGATATCGTTGCCATTAAGCCCTATGGGTCTGCCATGATCCTGGATGTCCAAGTTGTTAGTGGCACCAGACATGCACCAGAGCTGAAGGTTGAGTAAAGTTAATATGGTAGGATCGACCAATAACATGAAGGTTATGGCTGCAACCGTGTCATGGCGCGGAGTGTGGTGCGGGAAAAGTGCCACGGAGTTACCTGCGACATCCGAGGCTCTTACTTGAACTACTTTTCATTCTATAGGGGCACTTCCTTTCATCCCTCCCTCCCTCCTCCATCATCTCTGTTGCCCAAATCCCATGGGCCGGATCTCAACAAATTCCAAATGTCCCACAAAAGTTACGAAAATTTCAAAAATTTCTGTAAGAAAACTCGTTTTTTCGAAATTATTCCCTCCAATTCATTACTTTCGTCCTAAAACCCGAAATGTCCACAGTTTGTTTCACAACTAGAAGAAAATTCAGTTCAAAAAAATAAGAATCACGAAAATTAGTCTTAATTTGTATTTCAAACCAGTTTATGGACCTTTGTGGATGTAACTAATTGTAAGGTTTACCCATAAAGCAAGACATATTTCGCCTCGTTACACTTGAAAGTAATTGATAAATTATTATCGTAAAGATAAGCTTAGGTATTGATAAGCAGGTGATCGGACTTGGGGCACATTGAATGAAATGGTAGCTACGAACTTAGGAAATTGCACATGTTGCTTCCGAGTCTACCCATAACTAGTAGCGTAAGTTTTGTTGTGAGTTTGGGGAGCTGAACAATTCTTTCTCTCCAAAACTGAAATTTCCACTCGCATTTTGCGTTCTAGACAATTCTGAAATATTTCGTTTTGTACCCATGTTCACAAATCCTTGTTTTGGTTTATTATCCAATAATAAACCATTGTAATCGCTCTGGAAAAAAAATTCTAACCCCCCCCTGAAAATTTCATGGTTTACGTTTCAAAGGGTGTAGAATCCGAATCTGCAATAAAAAATTTTCCGTCCGTCCACCGTACGCACGATTTTTCCCAAACGGCTGAAGCAAAAAATCTGAAATTTTCAGGAAAAATCCATCTTGGTCCGACGTCGCCCCAATTCTTGAGCCAGCTCTCTCACTTAATTTAAAGTGCCCTTTAAGGGTTGTCAAAGTTTTGTAAAATCCCTAAAAACCTCAAAAAAAAAGAATCAAGGCGGCCTAAATTTGGACTCTTTTTGAAGAACTTTCCACGAGGAATCGAATGAGCCCCTCCCAAGGTCCGTAGGCCAAACTATTCCCGATGTATGGCCCCATTTATGGTGCCAAAATCTGCGTTATTTTGGTTTATTATTGTTTTTGTTTTGACTCCAGTAGCCTAGTGAGTTAGTAAACGTGGATACTGGAATGAACTCCTAAAAGGGTTTATAGCCGATACACGGATTGAAGTATTCTGATAACCATAAAAACGCTGCAAATTCTTTCACTGGGGTTTATTATTCAATTGGCTTGCGTTCATGATTTGAATTTCTACTAAGCTTTGGAGTGTGCGTGTTTCACAGGTGATAGAGTGATTATTGAATTTCAGGAGGCACACTAATATGATCAACTGAACAATCAAAATAGGTATTTTGGTTGAGAACAAATTTACGTGCTCTATGCATATCTCCTGGAATTCAATAATCGCTCTATCACCTGTGAAACACGCACACTCCAAAGCTTAGTAGAAATTCAAATCATGAACGCAACCCAATTGAATAATAAACCCCAGTGAAAGAATTTGCAGCGTTTTCTTTTGAATATGAAACAATTTATTCCTGTTTCCAACGCTTTGTTTTCTTTAGAATAGAGAAAGTTTTGGCGACATCGGTATTATGCCAAAACTCTCTACATTGATGTTAGATCGTAGCAAAAAGTTTTGGAATCCACCTCCTCATATCTATCTCGGATATTTAAATGCATATTTTTACTTTTTGTAAATAATAAAAAAAGGAAATGAATTACTTGTTACTCTCGTTTATGGATCTAAAAATCCTTTGAAAGGGTGACGAGAGGCGGCTCGGAGTGGGAGGTGCTCACGTCGGATCGCGAACGTCTCGAGCGTTGGTTCGTGCGAGGCGGTCGTACGCCGGCGCGAGTTCCGCGATCTTCGCTGCTTCCCATCACGCTATCCCATAGCAGCCACCGTCCTCCAAACCGGCACCCCACCCTTCCATCCGACTTCCAATGGCAAAACATCCACTTGACCGGGTATGAGAAGAAGAAAAAAAAAGACGGCAAATCCCCAGTTCGCCACAATGCAGTGTATAATTTACCTTCAATTACGATAGTCGTTCGACCGGCCTGGTCCTGTCAGTTCCGTAACAACTCGACACACCGACTTCTCGCTTCCTCGCTGTCGAATGTGGGGGACGACCTTCTGAGGGCGTAGCCTTGGACGTGAATGCATGAATGAAAATTAATTTATTCCGAAAAATTACTCATGGTGTACACAACAAACAAAATTAAATGTTCCAAATCTTCACATAGAATACAGGGTGTCACACGAGTCCCCCCCCCCCCCCCTCCGAAAATCGTCAAAATGAGATTAAACAAAAAAATTTTTTTCTGAATCTTCATATTTTTTTCCAAGGATCTCAAATATCATATTTGTGCACTCCGCGCAACTGCGCCACCATGCGCAATCGACACTAACTTTCTTATTTTAAATGAGAACCCCAATTGCTTCAGAGTCTATCAAGGAAATGTGAAAATTTTTTGTGTCTCCAAAATCAAAAATTCCACTCGCATTTTGCGTTTTAGACTTTTCTGAACAATTTTGGTTCCGTGTGTCTGTCTGTCTGTCTGTCAGCAAATCCTTGTTACGGGCAAAACTACACGAAGTTATAGTCCGATTTTGATGAAATTTTCAGGGATTGTGATGCGCAAACGGTTGGGGTGTAGATAGATGGTGCGCAAACGTTGACCCCTATAGGTTTCATGACCCCCGGATAAATAGTAGCCTCTGCGCATGCGCAAACGTGAAATCCTAGCCACAAGCATAACTCTGGGAGTTCTTGACCGATTTCGATGCAATTTTCAGGGATTGTTCGGACTTATTAGGTATATTTTATAGTTTGTTCAATAGTTGAACATGCCTACCTTTATTTTCTCAAGTTATGCTCCTGCATAACAATAAATTTACCCTAATTCAATATTTACTTCGCCTAATTGAACGAAGTTCTTTAGTCAATAATAATTTTAATAAGGGAGCTGTGTGCCACACCCACTTTTTTTATTGCAGATTCTGATTCTACTCAAGATTTCATGAGAATTTGATCCCTCAACCAATTTTTTTTTTTTTTATTGCGCGTACCTAACCGTTCCAGCGAGCAAGCAAAGTTGCGCAACCCCAGAATTGTCAAATAGTAGATAATGGTTAACTGTAAAGTGTGGCACATGAATTTTCATTGTTTTTTAACGCTGATTCACGTGATTCTATCCGTTTCTTGATTCGACTCAATTTTCCCGGAATAATGACCAAAATTTGTTTATTTTGCGTCCGTTTTTCTATTTAGGCGCCCGTTTTCAGATTGTGACGGGGATTAATTTTCGAGGTCTGGTTGAAAAATGTAAAAATAGGATATTGACACCTTCTTCAGCGATCAATTGAATAATCATCTTAATCTGAGAGGCAAAAGCCGGCATAAATGATGATTTTTCACGCAAAAGAAACAAATTTTGGTCATTCATTCATCATTGTGTTATTCACCTATTTCTTTTTAACCTGCGCAGCAGGGCCTTTAAACTAGTATTAATATATTGGCAGCAAGGAAATAGTGCAGTCAAAATAACTTACAAAAGTTGAAAGTGAATTTTCTTCTTCTGCCCACCAACCAAATGAGTTCATACCAACTTGTAGCGGCTGGTGTGTCTAGTTTCTGTCATTCTTCACAAATAAACAAAAATCTTACGATAATAATAATAACTTTGTACAGGTCAACTTCTTTTATTCTTTCTAAAATGAGCAAAGCTGACTGAAAGTGTCACGGTTAACTTTATGAGTGTAAAGGAACTGCAAAACTTTGTTAAGGTGAACCCAAGGAAGATATAAACGGTTGTGCAGTACATGCGTACATGCTCAATGAACGAATTCGGAAATATATCATTCAATTCTTATTTGTCGAATAGTGAATCGATCAAACAAATAATAGTGTTGTTGAATAAAATCTTAGGGCGCTTCTGCCGAAGTTAAGGTTTCGCGGGTAGTCAACAATATCACAAAATATGCTGCTTTGCACTCTACTTTGTTAGGAAAATGAAGTCACTTTGATAACTATGATATGAAGTCAGTCGAGTTAACAACGATTGAGCAAGCTAAAAAATCTGAAGGAGAGAACTTGGTCCGATTCCAGGGAATCGCGGGGATCAGGGACGGGGTTACAACTACCCTGGGAAACCCCAGGGTGCTAGGGGTGGACTACGGGTGACCAACCGTTTCCAGAAAAAAGGGTGTTGGGAAAAACCAACGGCACAAAGAGCTAGGGGAATTTGGATTCCATTAAAGGCTTTGAATATTTTCACATAGTAACGGGTTTCACCGACAAAGAGGTATCAACAATGGCAAGTATGGTCCCGTTAGCTGCGATTTTGAATACGAGTCAAGTGTGGTTTTCATGAGGTAATGACCCAAACACCAAAAAACCATTTCAGATACATCTGAACAACTTTATTATTAGCGTTTTTGGAAGGAACATGCTTTAGCCTTAGACTAACTAGGCGAAAAACGTCACGCGGAAGTGGAAATTCGCATTATAATATAGTAGGTATATTTATTTTATGTTATAGGATAAGAATAATGTACTTCCTTTTATGGAAGTTAGTGGTGAGTCATCATAAGCGCTATAATCCTTATAGTTCTGCGAGGACCTGAGCATGCTGGCTAAACATATTCCATGTTTTTGACATTTTCAAGTCTTTGCTTTGGCGCATAAACTGAACAAATCGTCACGATAACTTGCTCACGCGATGCCAATAAACAAATTTTGGTAACTACAGTCCTTGGAATAGTAATACCAATAAATTCAATTGAGCACCCACGGGTGGGCGGTTTCTCTTATGGCCCGTTTAATTGATCTGTACACCCCGCCGTGCAACGCACGGGTGAGATTTCCCTAGTAATAAATAAGAAAACACACATGAAAATGTCCCAATGTTTTGTAGAGTCGTATGCAAGCATTTGTCAACATAATGGAAGAAAAGGCCATTCTTTCTTTTGAGCAGGAAAACTACTTTTGGAATTAAAAAAAAAAAAAAAATAGACAAGCGAGTTTTGCAGGGGACAGAGCAGTTTTTTAAATTCATTTTTAGAAATCTACGTACCTCGAAACGTAAGCAACAACTTATGAGGGTTTTTCTCTTGTGGTCGATCAGGAAGGTTCATCATTAAAAATAATAAACCACAATGTGGTTTCTTCAATGTCATTGAAGTTACTTACCTCAATAACTTGAGGAGCTTACTTTCAAACAGGCACACAATCATTCCGACAAAATGTTCAAAGTGAAAAAAACTATTTGCAGATTATTGGAGATGTTTTTCTGCAGTTTCTCATCGGAGTCAATGTGTGTGAAAGACAGATGCCTCAGAATATGAATCAATTTTTCTCCAAAACACGAGGCTGTATATCCATTTTCACTTTGAAAATGTGCCCTTTTGATCAAAACTCATGGATTTGTGCCTTTTTGAAAAAAAAAAAAAAAAAAGAATTCATTCTCCAGTCTGTAGGTTTTATTGAAAACATTACCTGACTCCATATTTCCATCTGTCATGCCTCCAAACAACGTCAGGACGAAGGCGCAATGCTTATTTTTGGATATGTGCCTTTTTGAAAACCCACGACTTATCGCCTGACGAAATTCGGAGGATATGTGCCATTTCGATTGCAAGGCACTGAAAAAGATGTAGGGGACGGATTTGTTACCTTTTGATGCAAACACGTAAATTTAGCCCCGGAATTGACGTGGATGTGTTCTGTTTTGTTCGGAAATGATAGGGGGATCTAATTTGTAAGGGGCAATCCTTTAAATTTCCCTTACTAAAGGGGGTAAGAGGGGAAAACTCCTCCTCTTTGGTAAAGCCGATCTTAAGATCTTTAAACAGAGGGGGATAGGCAGGAGACGCTTAAATGTTTTCGGTTTGCCAATATTCTTTATTTTCAAATTAGGTTCCTACCTAAGGAAAAACGGCAAGGTAGATTTCTTCGAAAATTGTTAGTTCGGATGAAAAAAGTATGTTCAAGATTTTGCTCACCAACCGTTTGGCTCTCCGTTGCGTCCGCACAAACACAACCGAAAAAACAAACCGCGAGGGCACATCAAATTAATAAACAATAAAATCACCAAATGATAAAAAGAATAATGTTCTCAACTTTCTGGTTTTAACAGGCAAAGAGGAAAAATTTACGGGGGAAGGGTCTTCGCGGGACGATATATTACTCTGGACTGGGGCTGGGAGAGGAAGGTTACACTAGTCCGATCTAGCGGATTTCTTTGGAACTCTTCCTCCTCCAGCGCTTGAGAGTCCCAATTAATCCCAGATTCGCTAATCATTTGTATTTAATTTTGCGCGTGACAGATTCAACTCATATTCAGAGATAGAAAATTGAGAAAAAAAACGTTTTCTCCCAGATTTGGATATGTGCCTTTTTGAAAGTAAGCTCCTCACTTGGCTTCCTCATGGAATAAACAAACAAAAAACATCAACAACAAAACTTTGATGTGGTTATCGTGGATGATATAAGATAAGTTATCATATAATATCCATGTCAATCGTTGGTTGATATTCGTTTGTGTATGTGCTGATCTAGTACAGAATAATTATTACTATTTTTCACTTGATTTAGTCTCTTTTAGTAAAATTAATAATAACATTAAAATTTTAGTCCTTAACTAGATAATTTCGAGCTGTACACCAAGCGAATACTTGGGTACCTAAAACTGTTTGTTTACGCCGACAAGTATCCTGAATAGTGACGAAAATGCATGTTTCGTGGTTAGTTCTCTCGGATAAAGGAAATAATAACAGGTAGGCTGGTATTACTGGAAGAGGATCTACCTTTGATATGAAAGATGGAAACCAACGAGTCGCTGAACGAATCATTGCTGTTGTACTCTCAACAAGTAAGTTGTTCCAAACTGCAAAATTACCTTTCTTTAGGTATAGGCTCACACATCCTAAGCTATTTTGAAGTGCGCTATTAGCGTAGTGATGAATGTGTTTTTGAGTTTTAATTAAAATGAATCCTCCATCAAAACCTAATAGCAATTAGGTTATATTAAAACGAAAACTTTGGCCATAAAAGTTGTGATAAGGTCAGACGTATTCATCAATTTTTGCATCATTGTCAATATACATATAGTAGGGTACTATCTCCGACCCTCTTCCTTCTAAATATGACGTAGGAACCATCTGATACTTCACACACTGCGCCTTCTTTGAAAGTCCTAGAGGTAGAAGTCGAGAATAGGGGGCCCCTTCCTGATATGACCGTCGCAATGTTGAAAAAAACGATGTCTCCTGTCGATATGTTCTATCTAGTTTGCTGTTCTGGATGCTCGCTTCGCTCGCATCTCAAAAGCAGAAAAATATCCTACATCAATCCTTTTAGTAAAATGTAGATCAGTTGGACAAATAGATCAGAATGTGTTAACACTTGTGTTGCTGCGTATTAATAATTATTTTATCGATATAACGGTCGTGAAAATCTTTCCATAATACATGGCAGTGGTATCGATGTATTATCCTATATACATCCTTCAGAAGGGGCCTCCTATTCTCTACTTCAGCCGCCCTAGATTATCTATCAGCTCAGTAGTAATGATAAATGTCGATCTCGCAATGATCCTGTTATACTTCTATCTGATTTGATACATGGCTCACTTCCGTGTTGCAGTTGGATCAAATCGAACAGGCTTTGAAATCTACCAATTCCACCGACGAAAAAAATGGATTGTTGAGCTTGAGAGCTGATTTGCAAGAGCTGGTGGAGCTCACGAAAGACCAACTTCAGCAGGAGTCGTGCAGCATCAGCGAACCTCAAGCATCGGCGTCAGCAGGGGTCGATGAGGACGATCCTTTTGCCAAAGAGTACGCTTTATTCAAGGTGTGTTTCTTCAAACTATTGAAGTTTTAGAGACTTCACTCAACTTTGCAGAACGGTAGGGTTGAATAAAAAATGCATGCTAACTTCCAAGTGAACTAAGAAATACTTAGTTTTTCTGAAAATTCACAGCAAGACTTACCATAAAAACCTGTGCACGACTCCGTGTATTTTCACCGAGGAATCCTCAACTTAAGTTAATGAGATTGTGGAGATTTCGTTAAAGAAGTTGGCAGTTGGCTTGTCTTCCAAAATCAAAATGTCTTTTTGCATTTTCCAGTTTTTTAAACAAGTTCGGTATTAGTTCTTGTCTTGTACAATACTGTACTAATTTTTAATCTGATTTTGATTAAATTTCCTGGCCTTGTACGGAGAATCCTTTATAAATTCCATCCTTATCTCTTACCGTAATGCTGGAAGAGTTCCTCGATATTGTTATAATTAAGTTGAATATCTTGGTGCATGGATTCATTCAAATGTTTATATAGATTAATACATTTTCAGGCAGAGTTGGGTGAATTGGATCAACCGGATGACAAAGTGCAGCCAGAAGAAGAAGAAGATAGCGGAGGTGAAAAAGCAGATGACGTAACGTTGCAGGTGACGCTTTTCTTAAATCACTTAATTGGTAGTTTGTTCCAATAAACCGTCCATCTCAAATCACAAATCAAATGTACATATGCTCCGAATCATCGATGTTGAGGAGTTGGTGATAAGACTCGTAGTTGAAAATGCTCCTTATATATCTATCTCAGAATGGATAGCCCCGTAATTGTTAAGACCAAGTTTTCTACAAGCCATTTCCAAATCTTGTCCCGTGTTTTTCGGATTTTGACTCACCTTTATATGAGCTTGATATAATATATTCTACGTAGACTCACTCTAAGACCTTGTACAGGGAGCGGCAAAAAGATCTGACGGTTTTAAAATGTAAATAACTCAACCGTTTTAAGTGATACAAAATGTTTTATTGCATATTACAGATTGGTATTTATGAACATTTATACAAATAACAACAAAAATGTTGATTTGATCTATTTAAGATTTGAAGATGACGTCTTTCAAATGATGTCCATCTTGGGCCATGCATTCTTCCAATCTTGCGCTGAAATTTTCAAACACTTTTCCTAACATTGCAGCAGGAAGGTTGGCTACTTCTTGGCGTATGGCTTCTTTCAAGTCATCCAATGTGCGGGGTTTGTTTGTGTATACCCTTGATTTCAGCAGTCCCCACAAGAAAAAATCACAAATGCTGAGATCCGGGGAGCGAGCTGGCCACGCAATGTCCCCGAAACATGTGGGGACTGCTGAAATCAAGGGTATACACAAACAAACCCCGCACATTGGATGACTTGAAAGAAGCCATACGCCAAGAAGTAGCCAACCTTCCTGCTGCAATGTTAGGAAAAGTGTTTGAAAATTTCAGCGCAAGATTGGAAGAATGCATGGCCCAAGATGGACATCATTTGAAAGACGTCATCTTCAAATCTTAAATAGATCAAATCAACATTTTTGTTGTTATTTTTATAAATGTTCATAAATACCAATCTGTAATATGCAATAAAACATTTTGTATCACTTAAAACGGTTGAGTTATTTACACTTTAAAACCGTCAGATCTTTTTGCCGCTCCCTGTACGCTCGTACGTTCACAAATTGGTTAGAACTCCAACTCAAAACTTATTATTTATATTAAATTAAAACGTGGTCAACTTGTATTTCAGCTTGAAATACATTTTTCTAACTGCAAGGAAGAATGAATGATTTTTTGGGGATTTTCGCGTTTTTTGTAGATGAAGGTACATGCCACAGTGGAAAACGAATATCCAGTTGACTCCTACTTTCTAAGCCCTGGTGGTCAAATGGGTATACGATACATTCTTGTTTTCCTTTTTCTAAATAAAATTAAATATTTTCTGAATGAATTCATTCTTTTTCTTGATAGTTCATAATATGGTACTATTCGTCAGGATTTTGTGGCCAAAGCAACCGTCAAACATTTTATTATCCGTCTCATCGACAAGTAGTCATTCTTCTGTACTGCGGGTGTCATTTTATCCACCCTTAAATATGTAAAACAAAATCATACCTGAAAAATTAGTATTTCAATATTGACAAATAGTTGACAAGAGTATACCCAGCAAAAATAGTGAGGCAAAAAATCATCCTTTCCCACATCGAACACCATCCTACACCCTGACATACATAGGAAAATGTTCTTCTGACAACTACATTCTTCATTCTTTTTTGGAATCAAGAAGATGAAAAAAGTTTTAAAAGATCTGTACGCGCTCCTCTTGGCTAATTCACTACTAAAAATGTTTTTCCAGAAGTTACATCAATGTTCTATCGACAGGCCAGATCAGAGGCATTTTGTCTCTTGTAGGAATTGTGTAATGTTGACACTCGATGAGACGTTGAATGTTGTATTAATGTGTTTATCGTATGTTGTAGTTATTGCTACGAATTTACAATCCCAAAATATTCATTCTTGATAGAACTTCCGTTCGTGAATGCAGTATTGCTTTATTGGACTACGTTTGTCTATGCTATTTTATCTTCTTTAATTACCAGCTTCCACACATGGTTTCCATTAGGTTATGGGCCCAGTAGAAGTGTTGGTTGTGATTGAAATTCTCTAGCACAGCAAACTTGTGTAGTATATTCGATTCGACGGAAAAAACCGTAGAAAAATAAATAAAAAATCGCAGTAAGCAATTACCAGCTTTCATATATAGTTTCCATTATCTATTAGATGGTCAGATGGGGCATCACCACCTGCAAGAGGTTTACACCCTTGTGGTAAGAGAAGATGTAAAGTTTGCTCCATAGTTTTTGAAGATGAACTGTCCTCTTTGCTCAACAACTTCAACTCGTACAAATGTAAAGGATCGGCTGAATGCCAACCATCAATGTGTGTACTGGTTGATGAGTGAAAAATGTCCTGCATTCTACGTTGGCAAAGCTGAAACAGCACTCAATTTGAGAGTCAATAGTCGTAGGGCATCAGTTGTTGGAGGAAACGCTGATTTGCCCGTGAGCCAACAAACCGCAGAGCAGGCCAAAACGTTCTCTCAGTGGTTTGGTATGAAAACTGGAGAAAACAGAATTATACTGCTTCATTCAGAGAAAGCGAATAGCAATGCATTGGGTGCATCGGGGCCAGGACTGAATATAAAACCTTAACTGGTTAATCAATCCATGACAAGCAATCTCTCCTCATCAATGTCAAAATTTTCCCATTATAATTGTTTCTAGAGGTGGGTAGTGAGTGAGTGACCTTGTCTCAAAGACCTTCTCTTTCAAGTGAACTTGACCCAAATGACCTGTCGAAGGAAGACCTGCAGTTCATCACGAGACGTTTGTGACAGAATGGCTCCCCGTGGCCGACATTCCAACTACTCAGACAGTTGCGAACTTTTTGTGGCAAGCGAAGTTCGAGACCTGCAGGTCGCAAACGTCTCTTGCTGAGGAGTCTTGGCTCAAGATAACCGTTCACTCTCCCCACCTAACAACCCTGGCAGATCGCCGTTCCTTGACAGCAGATTCTACTATTCAAATAAAATTTATTCATGAGTACTCGGAAAATGACCTCGTTTCAGTACCTATCACTGTTTTACTCAGGAGTACTAATCTAAGGAGTACAGTAGGCGTCTGTCATCTACCGAACCCTGACTGTACACGAAGGTAATAGAGGTCCCATTCATTCACAAAGTGAATAGCGGAGTAAACTGCAGGTCGCATTCAATCACGGAGTGAACTGGTGAACTTCTCCCACTGACCTTGTCTTTGAACTGAGTGACCTGCAGGGAGTCAATTCCCTCAGGTGACCTGGGTTTACACACCTCTAATTGTTTCTCTCTCATTTTGAAAAAGGCTAGAAGCAGAATTATAAAAATTTGTGTTTTGAATCAAAACTTTTGATATTGATTATTGTTGACAAAATGACTGAATAGATCACATGGCTATAATGTTGGGCCCCTTCCCACCCTAATTTAAGACACACACCATACTCGACACATGTCAGATATCTGGTACGGGAATGAGCAATAATTGATCGATGCCAATGCACTCTATTAGCAATTTGTGGAACTAAACAGTTTAACTCCCTAGCAACATATTAGTTGACTGTAATCGGTCACATGACTGTGTTGTAAAATGTTTGTACTATTACATATATATCAAGGCATGTAACATTTCAATATTTAATTCAGAATGACTGATTGCCATTGTCGCGCAGGATGAAATCGATGAACTTTTAGCTCTGGTCGGGACGAAGTGCCAAGCACCTTACGTAAGCCGAGTTGGAGTGACTTCTTACGGCAATGCCATCATTTGCTCCGTAGAGCAATGTGACGTCATTTCAGACATTGACGACATACAGGTATAAACTATTTAAAACATGTTATATAAATTAGCTCTAATTCAATTAAAAGTTATTAGTTAAATGTTGGGAATTATTAGAGTTATTGAAGAAAGTTGTTAGTTGGTTGTAGAAGGTTATTCGATTTATTACAGAAAGTTATTAGTCATAGAAATTGGTTAAATGTTCAATCAATATTGATAATTACCTTTTGTGAATTTCTTCAATCGGTGTTTATTATTTTCTTTCTGCTACGTCTTGAGACAGCTCTGCTTTGTTCATCTGATGTGAAGTATTGGCAGACGATTTCCAACAATATTTGTTAATCTGAAAACTATACTAGACATGGTTTGATTTTGCTATAGCGTTTGATTGTGGTAGCAGTATTCCTTGTTCTAAATTTACTTATAGATAAGTGTATAATGATGTGTGAAAGTTTGGAAGTGATTGTTGTTGAAAAATGAGTTCTGGAGAGGTACCAGAACACGATAAAGACGAACATTTTGATCTGGGTTTAACGATTCCCAGCTTTGCTCGAGATTGAGTAATTACAACTTTTCTTGCACAGATATTTTAGTAATGTTAATGACTGGTGATCAAAAATTTGAGAGCCCAGCTTTCAAAAATGAGGACATTACGAATTAATCACCATAAATATTGCTCCGATTCTCTCCTGAAACGGGTGCCCTTAATAGAAGTCTTCCTGAATTAAATTAATGTATATTCCATCTTGTTTTAAATAATAACAGGAATATTTTTCATTAACACTGCATCTATTTATCTACGAGCAAAAATTCCCTGCCAGTAAAACTATTTCATTACTACGTACCTTTTAATAGACGATATTGACTTAGGTCATTAACACAGTTGTTAGATAAACAATGCTTACTTAACCTTACTCATAAAACCGTTTTCCAGTTGCGAGTACTCTTTGCGAATCCCACGGAAAAAGAAATGGTGCCCTGCCCGTATTATCTCGACGAAAAATGCAATTACGGGGATGACAGGTGTAAATTTTCGCATGGTTATTTGGTGAAATTTTCGCAGATACGGGAGTTTAAGTAAGTACCTCGAATTTTTCATGGCACGAATAAACTTTTCCTATCTCTACATATCTTAATATCTTTTGTTATATCCACTATTCTGCAACTGATTTGCGACAATAAGTGCCTCTTGCTCAACTAAAATCTTACTTTTTTTCACTTTTAAATGTTTTTGTTGTGTTCGATCTTTGGTCACTGAAGATGCCATAACACCCTTAATTGCGAAAAGTAAAACAAATTCTGAATATATCATTGGGAGGAGTACTTGGGGCTGAACCCAGGTGGAATGCCTACATTCCCACTACGGGAACACATCTCTGTATTCCAAGCAGAAATCGAGGCAGCCAGCAGCTGCTGGGAGCTTTAGGATTGTACATAAAAAGGCCTACGTCCGCATCCTCTCAGACAGTCATGAAGACAGAGAAAAGCATTAATGGTACCAACCATCTCATAACGAGTGGTTTGGTGCTGCACGCAAACCCTCAACAACTATCGAAACATAACCGGGTTCGTGGAGTGTGGAGCTTGCTAACCCCATTTGTAGGCCCTGAGCCAGTATACCAACAACCGTCTTCAGAAGGACCATCAACACATGGGTCAACCAAAAAACCACATGTAGGTTCAATATTGAAGGACATGTCCACAGTAAACTCATGGCGGAAACCAACACCAAAATTACTGAATGGCTACGTGGCAGAACCCATAGGGAACTAAAAACAATAATCGCACTTATAACCGGCTTTTGCACCCGAACAAATCGAGTTTGATTAAGAAAAAGTGCCAATTAAAAACCTAAAACTATCAAAAGAACAATTTTTTCTATTTTTTATTAATTTTTTTCACACCTTTATTTTGATCTAGTAGACATAAATTAAAATTGAATAGTGGCCATATGTTCATAGTGGCCACATGACAAAACTCAGATTACGTTTTAATATCATTAAATTCAAATAGATGAAAAATATTGATTTATCCAGTAGAAGAAATACAGCCAACAAACGAGGAAACTAGGGACGGTCATATTGAGAAGTGAATGATTTCTGCGCCTCCTAGTTCAACCTCTGACTACAAGATGACATAAACATGAGTTCCTGCAAGTTTGAAGCCACTAGGAGCCATAATCTTATTTCTCAAATATACTGAAAATGGCCATTACAGTGAATGGCCTACGTGGCAGAACCCATAGTGAACTAAAAACAATAACCGCACTTATAACCGGCTTTTGCACCCGAAGAAATCGAGTTTGATTAAGAAAAAGTGCCTGTTTTTATCCACTTAGGAGGTTTAAAAAAATAACTACACGAATTTGGAAGCAGATTTGCGCATTTTTTACGATGTTAGTTGAGGCAATCAACTAACCGTAGTTGGTTTGATCTGCACAATTGGATTTCATTAGCCGACAGTAAGAATGATTTCTTATCTGCACTTTATCATGAAAATACGTGCTTATCTCATTAAGGAGTATTTTTCAGGGATCCTAATTTTTCCAAACTGAAGAAAGGTAGTCGGATATTAGCCAAAATAGGGGATTCTCGTATTTGGCTGCCGAAAACAGTTGAAGAAATCACCGATCTAACTTGTTTGGTGAAGCACGAAAAATCGTTTGTGACTGTGCCAGTTCACAATGTTCTTCCACTTGGTGACGGTAAGAATGGATAAGTGAGGTGCTTAATTGACGTAATCATAATATAATAGAGTTATGTGTGTTATGTTTTATTGGAAATATAACGTGTAATCTATACTACATTTCATAATTGTACAGATGAAGGTGCCGATAGTGATTTGTCGTCTGAAAGTGACGATTCAACCGAAAGCTTACCTACCAACGTGCCACCAAGTAATCAAGAGTCTTTTGTCGAGTTGAGCTTGAGTCGCTCATCTGAAAAGCTGGGAGACTGGGAGCAGTTTACCAAGGTCCTTAGCCATATTAGTTCACCCATTTCTTCGTTGAAGTACAAATAATCGGTTATTTCAACTAAATACCTTTTTTATTTCAGGGAATAGGATCGAAGTTAATGGCCAAGATGGGGTACGTTGTTGGATGCGGGCTGGGTAAAAGTGGAGAAGGTATAGTGAAGCCTATTGAAGCTCAAGTTTTACCTGCTGGAAAATCATTGGGTAAGAATTCATTTATCTGCACTTATGAAGTAGGTACAGATTTATTATATTGTCAACTACCTAGTTAACTAATTCATGTATGGATTTCACAATAAATATGTACTGGTATCCTATGGTAACCACTACCTATGTCTAAGCCAACTACGAGGGCACTCACTGGTATATAAGGGCTCGTCCTTACAGAGGAAATGACCTTACACATTCAAACCTCGCATTTCATCCTTCAACCTTCACTTGGTTCATGCAGTCATTTCACCCATGACCAGCATCCAAGACTCTCCCTCTCCATAGCCTATAGGGGTCTTGTAACCCTGAGCTATAAGATGAGATAGTGCCTGAGGGATCCACTTCTTGGTCTGAGCCACCAGTACCACTACAGAAACCACAAGCTGCTCAACTTGGAACCAATCCAGGGCTGAGCAAGAGCCAAATCTCTCGAGTGGTGGAAAATAGATCGCTACCCTTTCCCAGTGGATGCGACACTCCTATTCCCTCTGTTGGTGAACACTCCCAGTTATTATCCCCCGTTCCAGTCGCCACCATTCCGCAGGCAGGATACTCCAGTACAAAACCCGTGCCAAGTCTGTGGAGATCCCTGCCCTTCCAGATCTACCTTTCTCTCCCTCTCCATAGCCTGTAGGGGTTTTGCAACCCTGAGCTGTAAGCCTTCATCCAAGCAAGTCACATGGTTCCACCACTCTGGCTTGTGCCTTCCTTCTTAAAGGCTGCTTTCACCAACACCTTGATTCTTGTTCAAGTCAACTGTTTGACTGGAAATCGTTTACCAAATGGATTTCACCAAGGTGATTCTACGCTGAACTACGATTAACTGGTCTAGATCAATCTGCCGTTCACGTTGATCTGAGTTCCCATTGATCGGAGTTCAGAGTTTTTGTTGCTGAAAGTGGGGTTAAGAGTCACAGGGTATCCCAACTCTGGCTTGGACAAAGTATGCACCTCTTTTCTTTCACTACCTTCTCTAATCAACGTTGTAGGTAGTTGAAATACATTCTAATTGTGGAATTGGAAAGCATACTCAAAACGTGGGTAAAAAGGTTCTGTCGTTGTGCGCATTTACACTGAAATTTGACAACTTCCACAGTCATTATGGGCGAGAATTCGAGTATTCCCTAAACTTTTCTTCAGATGCAGACTGAAATTGATGATTGAGTTGATTATGGAGAAGTTGATTTCAACAACAAGAGTTGAGTTGGAGGAAATATTTAATCAAGATCGGTTACTCCAACATTGTAGAACCATCTTAGAGTATTTCTATCAATATTAACTATTTATTATATTCCATAAATGAGTTATTATCGGCTAATCATTAATATTGTCGTTTATGACATTTCAGATCATTGCATGAACTTGAAGGAAGCAGCTGGTGGCTCCAAGGATTTGTTTTCAGCAGAAAGGATTCAACAAAAGATTGCGGCAAGGGCCAAGAGACGATCGAGAAGAGAATATTACAGACAGAAAAATGCTGAAAAACACGACGTTTTCAATTTGATTAATAAGCGGCTAAACAAAGGTTAATAATATTCTGTTTGGTAGTTTGGAAAATGAGGAATTTATGTTAACAAGTATGGGGAATACTTAGGTTCTTGGTGTTCTGACTCCTCAGTCCTCTTTCCGAATTAGTTTATTTCTAATAACCTAAGTTATATACAGGTCTTATAACCTGTGCAATATGGTCTTTGCGTAACAGAAAGCTTCATGCAGCAAAACTCACTTTATATTACTGAAAACAGCAATTAAAACTCTGAGAAAAAGCATTTTTATGGTGTCTTCTGCACTCCAAATGTTAGTCCAAAATCAGTGTATCCTTTGTCAAAAGGGAATACAGATTGATTACTGGACATGGGCTTTTGGATTTCCAACAGACAGGGACTTGATTGCAGGACAGGGGTCAGTGCTGTTGGTCTTCCAGGTTGGATTTGGAGATGGCTGATTTGGTTGGCTCCCAGGCTTGAAATGGGGATTGGTCAACAAAAATTTGCTATTACTAACTTACTATTGTGTTAAAATTTCCCTCGACAGTGGCTATGCTCTGGTTGAAAGAAGTGTGAAGTTGTGTTTAAATAATCGGGCCTAAATATATCCCTGCCCAAGACTAGGTAGCTGTGAACGGTTTAGACAATAGAATGTTCCTTATGCTTGCCCCACCAATTGAAGTGGATAGGTGAATTTGGAAGCTCAAATTGATGGTTCCAGATTCAAGGTTGTGAAGTTTCTAATAACCTTATATACAGGTCTTATAACCTGTGCAATATGATCTTTGGTAACAAAAGAGTTTCATGCAGCCTAGGAACTCACTATATCCCTGCCAGCAAGTTAGAAACTCTGAGAAAAAGACATTTTTAGGTGTTCTTCTGCCAAATGTTAGTCCAAAATCAGTGTATCCTTTGTCAAGAGGGAATACAGATTGATTACAGGACATGGGCTGTTGGATTTCCAACAGACAGCGACTTGATCGCAGGACAGGGGTCAGAGCTGTTGGTCTTCCAGGTTGGATTTGGAGATGGCTGATATGGTTGGCTCTCAGACTTGAAATGGGGATTGGTCAACAAAAATTTGCTACTACTAACTTACTATTGCTGTTACTAACTTTTACTTTCCCTCGATCTTACTGGCTAGCTCTGGTTGAAAGAAGTTTGTGAAGTTGTGATAGGAAATAATCGTTGGTCCTAGGAGGATATATCCCTGCCCAAGACTAGGTAGGTTGTGAACGGTTTAGACATCAGATGTTCCTAGGTGTGTGCCCCTGCCCCACCAATTGAAGTGGATTGGTCCAAATTTGGTAAGCTCAAGTGGTTCCAGTATACAACTGGTAAAGAGTTTGCTGTGTTAAGCTTGCAGACGCATACCTTCTGCCCAAGACTAAAGGATATTTGAAAACTAATAGACAACTGTGACTTTTTTTTTAGGTTGCGTCGTTTGTGAGTTATTAACGATTTAAGTTTGGTCCTAGACGACTAAGTTCTGCCCAAACTCCCTTGTTTTTGGAGTTTTGAGGAAAAGTAGCCAACCAGTATAGCCTAGACGCTTCAAGTCTGAACTATTCATTTAGTGAATTCATCGTTGGTCTGTCGTGGGAGAGAGTTGAGGAAGTAGTTCCAACCAGATAGCTAGTTCAATGTGAACTATTCATTTAGTTATCTGTCGTGGGAAGGGGTTTAGTCTCAAAATTGTTTTTTTTTTTTTTTGGGTTTCTCGATGCTTAGAACCCAAAAGTCGAATTTCGGAAGGAATCCGTTACTACGACCATCCACTCGCTTCCCATTTGAAAAAAAAGCAGGAGCCTTTGGTTTGGGAGCAAAGACGTGCAGCTGGCGACAGCCCTCTGAGCACAGTGGATATTGCCCTACTATACTATCCATTTGCTGTATCCAAACCTTCAATACAGTAGAGTATGAGGTGCTGGAGAACAGACGGAAGCATTTTTTCTGCTCATTCAGTCCAGTGAACCCAGTTTTATGGAAGCAAGGGACTGTGTGCTAGTTTTGAATGTTATGCAATGTTTTTTGACTGATGATGATAGCTATCTGCATCTGCTATGTGGCAAGAGCCCGCAAAGCTAAAAAAATTCCTTAGCTTATTTTGGTTTTATGATTTCCAGTGAAGAACCTAAGTAACGCTTGTTATTTGATATGATTGGACGCAACCTGACCACATGTACAAACAGTCGAGTGTCAACAAATTCTGCCTTCTTCTTCTCTCTGATTCTCTCCTCCAAGTACCTAAAGTATCTCTGAACATTTGGTACTTCCGTTGTGGTAAAGCTTTCGTCAGAAGGTCTGCTACATTGTCTGTTGTATATATTCCAAATTCAAATTCTGAGATTTCATCAAATCACGGACGGAATGGAATTTGATATCCATGTGACGGTTGTGTGGATTGACACTATTGCCTTTCGCAAAGTTATAGCTGATTGATTACCAAACTTGATAACGGGATCCTCGAGCATTCATTCAATATGTAATTTATCCATATCATTCCAACGCAGCACAAAGCGAATGCCACAAACTCTACCTCCATTTTCGATTTTGCTTATTGCATTTTCATACAATAGGTATCCTTCCTATTCGTACAACAAACCCTGTTGTCGATCTTCTATCATCAATTGAACCAGCCCAACCAGTATCTGGCAATCCTATTATCTCTTCAACATCTTTGCGTATAACTAGCTCTTGATTACGGTACCTTTCAAATATATGAGGACCCTTTTCCCTGCCGCCCAACGAACTTTACCTGGATTTGCTGCAAACTGTCCTAATTTCAATATAGCAAATGCTAAATCTTGCCTAGCTGCTTGAGCCGAACACATCAATTTTCTTACTAGCCTCCTACAGAGCTGTTCCTTCATAAAATCTTTTTCCTCTTTTTGCCTTTGGACATTCTTAATTACTTAATTGTTGTTTTGGGTCCATCGGTTTTCTCACTGGCCTGGATTGGTCCATCATGAATTCTTCAGTATTTTGTATTGTTTAGTGGAATAGATCCATCCAGTCGTCTTTTCATTTGTATTCCGAGTATATAATTTAATGTTCCAGACTCTTTCATAGGAAAATTCTTTCTCAACGTCGATTTTGTTTATCCCTTTGTTATTTGTTTAAATATTATCAAATCACCTAAAAAAAAATTGAATTTCCTCTCAAAATTTGTTGATTTACATTCCAAGATATGTAGATTTGAAAAAGCTAATAGTAACGAAAATCTGTACATCTCTCATATGCACTACAAAGCTTTTCTGCGAAAAGAGTTGAACAAAAGTTTACGAAATGTGGCTAATCGTCCATTTTTCGGGAATGGATGTGCCCATAATTTTTATTTGTCTTCAATACACTAATATGCGTAGAATGGCTATCTGATACAGAAATAATGAAAATATGTGTTTCTTTCACCTCAGTATCATTGCAATATGAAATGTTTTAAAGATTTACTGCAACGAAATTAAGGTAACGGCACCGGTAGTGGCCACTGCTCCAGTAGTGGCCATTTTAAAGTTTATATTTGAGAAATAAGGATTCCCGGTCTCCTAGTGGCTTCAAACTTGCAGGAGGTACAGCTCGTGTCATCTTGTAGTCAGAGGTTGAACTAGGAGTGCGCAGAGCATCATTGGAAATTGTGGTAAACTTCTCAATATGACCGTCCCTAGTTTCCTCGTTTGTTGGGCTGTATCCTAGAGCTTCTACTGGATAGAATCAATTTTGTTCATCTGGTATTGAATTTAATGATATTAAACACGTAAGGAGGGCAAAATGTCAAGTGGCCACTACTGGAAATTTCGTAATTTGATGTGGCCACTACTAGATCAAAATAAAGGTGTGAGAAAAAATTAATAAAAAATAGAAAAAATTGTTCTTTTGATAGTTTTAGGCAATGGATATGTTAGGGAAGAGTCGGGCTATATTCTAAATGAGTCCTGAAGAAAGTCAGTACTACTGTTGGCCCACAATTGTCAAAACTAAAGAAAAAAATTCTTAACTGTGGCCACTACCGGTACCGTTACCTTATCACTTCATCAATCATCATTTTATGCTCATAAAAAAAGTGTTTTTCTTTCATTTGCAGACCATAACCATAAAGAAAAGGCGAAAAAGAAAATGAACGCAAACCTCAAGGTGTCGAGTAACCATCAACTGAACGTGGAAAGGTTTAAAGTCGCAGAAACCATGAGAGAATCAGAAAGGAAAATTTATATCCTCAAAGAGTCACTTTCGAGGCAAAAACAAGGAACGATTTCTCACAAAACTATCCTGTCCAAGTTGACGGCCGAGCAGAGCCAACTGGATGTTCTCAAGACGTTTGACGATAAAGTTCAACGGGAACAAAACTTGCGAGATACTAAGAAAAAAATGACTGTGTTTTAAAAAACGTTTGATATGATTGGTGTAGTGTCAGGAAAGGTTGCAGGGTGGCCTAAGACAGGTGCTAGGTATCTCTACCTATTCCAGCTCTGGGGCCACTAGAAAAAAGTATGTGTAGCCAATCTGGAATACTTGATCTTACAAGTTGGAATATGAGCATGAACATTGATTCACCAATGATTTATGAATATAAATACCACATTGTATCAATATTTTTGTACATTGAAAAATTGTGATTCGTTCATGTTACGTATTGAAGCATGAAGAGTATTAATAGCGTTCAATTGGTATTGCTGCTGTGCTACATTAATAATTATGCTTAATTACTCAAGTATTAAGACTAGTGACATCGTCATTTTGCAGAAAAAGTCCCTTTCCATCCGTCAAGAGGCTAATGAAATTCTGGAATTTGAATTGGCGCCTTTAGTTGCAGTGGCAACCCTGTCTACGGACTTCTAAAATATGTAGACCACCCTACAGATAGTCCGTAGATTACCATAACGAATGTTAAAAGTTACTGTTTGGTTGCCTCAACTGTTGGAATGACTGTCCATTTCATAGTAACATTTTCGTGGATAGTGCTCAGCTGTAGCAATCCACTTTCATTTTTCCAGTTTTGATTCCCTTCACGAACCAATTTGTTTTTTGTTGATGCTCATTCATACAGTCTCACCTTTGAGTGCGTTTAGATCTTTCCTTAATGTTCTAACAAATATTCAAAGTCTAGGCAGTTTTAGAAAAATTGAACTCAATTTGGAACAAAGTAAGTAGTTCCACAAATTGCCACGAGAGTGCACTGATCCTACCTACTTGGGGCTTCTCACTCTCCGTCCTAAATATATTGCTATGAAATGTCTCAAGGCATGACCAACTAGAGTTCAATTAAAATGCATGAGAGTAGCAGTGTAATGTAGACAGAATTTGAAGTAAAGCTCACAACGCAATAACTACTGCCCTTGGTAGATAATGGCTGATCCATCTGAGTGCGAATGAATGCACCTAAGCTTCGTTCGCAGTACAAATTTCCCGGACTGTTTGGAACTTCCGAGTTCGAGAAAATGGCGGCCACTGGTTCTGAACTATGTTTGGGAATCCCCATCACTGCAAACGCTTCGGTTTTCAAACTCCCTTTGTGTCTCTGCAATGAATGAAGGTATTGAACATTTTGGTTGAATCTACACCGTGGAGGGCTGGAAGTTTCGTTTTGACGTGAAGGGTAATACGTTAATCCACTCATCAAAGTGAGGAAGGAGTTTTGCTCACAATTTCTAATGTACCATGGACTATGTTTGATAATTACATACTAGTTATCGGCGTGGAAGGGACATCCACTACAGAAATAATAAACGTTTACGTAATGAGTTCCAGCGTTTCTTGCCATTAGAAGCGAAAATAGCAAATAGCGCAAATGGCAAAATATTGGAAGCGAATATATATTCATGAATGTCAAGTACTGCCCCCAAACACATTATTTATTCTGAAATACGTCATTTTGATGAGAAAGTCATCGGCAAACAAATTATAAAGACATTGTTAACAAACTTGATAAAACGTTTCCAGAATTAAACACAACCATGAAAAGGATCACCTCATAGGAATTTGCCAAGACTCAGATTTGCCAAACCGCGCCACATCATTTAAGCTCAATTCAAAAATAAATTCAAGTAGGTAATTTATGAAAAACCTAACAAGAGAAACCTCTGAATGATAAGCTACGATGTGAAAGTTGCGCTCTGATAAAATCTTCCACCATCTCTCACCAGAGCGCTCTTCAGTAGCTGTCCTGAGTTCGAGAAAAAATCCTGAACTCGAAAAGGGTGTTCTGAACTATTCCGGAACTACTCCAAAAAGTTACTGCAAGCAGCGAACCTGGAGTCAGAACTCGGAACACCTGCACTGCAAACGCGTAAAGCTCAAGGGTGCATGCCCGGACAGTTCTGGAACAGTCCAGAATTGTACTACGAACGAAGTTCTAGCAAATTTTATTTCATTATTCAAAAATTAATGAAGCCATACGCTGTTTAATAGGTCCTTCTGGTTAACATCTCTTTCCACAAGTTCTCAGTTGAAAATGGCCTAACACGGTAATTTCACGAACATTCGGATTCAGAAAGGATCGAATCAATATCCAATGTTTATCATTAAAATCCTTGAGCAGCAACAAAAACAACACCAATATGAAATCACCAGCAATTGTTGAATGGGTTTTTTGTGATCTGCGTGTATAATTATTTTAAATGTTTTACAATGCCTATAAAAACTATCACCCTATACATGTCAGCCATACAACAGTATGTAATTCATTACTTGGTCAGGTTTAAACTTTAAAACTGTTCTCTGCAAGTAAATATTGGACCTAAGCAATACTGTAGTGGAAGATATTATGTTACCCTTTATAGTTTCATTAAAACCATGTTTTTGATTTCATTCTTAATCTTGGAGTTGAAGGAGGAAGCTGATCTACGATTTAATGATCAGTAAACAATTATTAAAATATTTATTAAATGTTTTTTTTTTATTATCTTATAAAGCTTTCATCACATTTTATCACAAGATCCCAATGGAAACCACTACCCTTTTAATAATATATGGATAACACTTTGTGGAAAGGCGTTGCTTCCATGCGCGCAGCATGTTGCCTTCGGTACGACCAGAGGTAGTTGTCTACCGATATGTCATTGCATTCGGGATAATATTTTCGATCGCCTTGTTTCATGAATTCGCGTATCGCTTGAACGACGAGATCTACAGCTCGTATAGAGCAGCCGCGGATCTCGACTTCATACTGACAGCCGCTCTTGAGAATTTCGTCTGAAACGAATTAGAATTTACAATTAGAAAATTTGGTAACAAATGAAGATTTGTTGGTTTATTTTCAATAACCAACCTTTTTAATCGTGTAGCAAAAGTGTTTTCAAACTTTGTCACTCAACGTTGCAAGGTGTGTAGATTCAAAATAGTGGTAGGGGCTGGCAGTGGGAGCTTCTCTCAAAGAACTGCTCACACTGGGAACTGCTTGTTGTGAACTGAATTTAATTTGACAAATAAGGGAGGGGGGATATTTCTCACAGGGCCAATCAGAGGCTGTCATTGAGAACTGTGGCTGTCCCCCTTCTCTCTCTTCCTCCTCAAAGCTGTCAGCTGATCCTACCTACTCCTAACTCTCGCGCCCTCTTTACCATTCTATTCCCGTCAACCCTCGAACCATCATACGAATTTTCAACCTTTCATATGAACGCCACATTTTAGTTCAGGGAAAGGGACAGCCTCTGTAATGTACATTCCTGACTATCTTCGTGATAATTTGTGATTCAAGTTCAGGGAAAGGGACGTTAAAATGAGTCCACTCCTCCCAATGACCTACATTCCTACCTATTCATTCGTGATAATTTGTATTCATAAATTAGGAATACTTATAAAAATGTACAAGAGCATAGTTTTTTGTTATTTACTTCTTATCATACAAGTAGTTAAGTTCTAAAGTAGGTAAGTCATGCAGCATGGTTCTGAGAGAAAATTTTAATTGTACCGATTTTTTGTGGTTATACACCATAAAAACCTAGGACCACATATATAACCCTGCACTTAAAGAATACTGAACATAAAAATGAGCTCTATTTTCATGCCCATGTCTATTGTCTGCCAAAAAAAAAAAAAACCACATTTTAGGTCATTTTTTGAGAAGGAGCAATAAACTGCCTTGGCCTTCCCGTTCCCAGTCCTGACAGATGAATCCATTCCTGCTGATTGACAAGACTCAATGATTGCTAGGAACATTTTTGATTATTGTAATTCAAATGCGAGTTCAATCAGAATTCGCCATTGAGAACTGGGAGAGCTGTCAAGTGTCATAGGTAGGAGGTTATGCTAGGGATGGCCATTGAAACATGAAATATCGATATATCGATGTTTGATAGTATCGGCGTTAAAATATCTATCGTAGGTTAATCATCGCTAATAGGCACTACCGATAGTATCGACCAAAAAATACCGATAGTTTTAGAACAACTGACACAAAATAAACAAAAAAGAATCAACCGTGAACAAAATACAATCTCAAAAAGAACAACACACTTGCTGAAAAACCTCAACAACCGCAATCTTCCAATTTTCCTATGGAACCATCAAACCACTACTCTTCTTCTTCTATTTTTATCGTCTAGGGCCAAGACTCTTGGCCGCAGCCAAAACCACTACTTGATATCCTATGGATATTATCCATGGATAGATATCGATATTCCAGCCAGACAAACTCATTTTTGTGGGCATAATATTTAACTCGTGTGATGTTATAAAAAATGGAACTTACGATCGACATTATTTTATGAGTCAACATAATATGTGATATTATCAAATGAAGCCAATATATCAGTTAAAAAAAATATTGGTCTCTAACGATGGATATCCAATACTATTGGCCCTTGCATCATCGATAGAAAAATATCGATATATCGGAGGAAAATATCAATATTTCGAGACTATCGATGGCCATCCCTTGCGTACGCCGAGGGGGAGGGGGGAGTAAGAGTGGGAACTGCAGTTCAGCAGCAGTTCTCACCAGAGAGTGAAAAACCGCTCCCTGTCACTTATTCTAAATCTGCAACGTTCGTCGTATAAAAAGCCTTAGAATAGTGTACAAAATTCATTTTGTCGATGTGAACTAGTTAGTCTTACTCCAATCACGTAACCCCCCATAAAGCATTGTTTCCCAAACATTTGCTTCATCTATATTTTTGATGACAGGCCAGTGGGGTGCTATTTTCCAGTGATTTTGAACGAAAACTCGGTGTGTCGCAGACCACTCACCCAACTCAGAAAATTGCACTTTTAATGGTGAAAATATTGAAATCAGGTTTAAATTTCTATTTTTGGCTTCAAGCCTACAGTACGTTAGTTCCGTCACTTCCTGCCATCCATTTGCATGCATTCATTTTACTATTGTACTTCATTTACCGTGTTAATACAGACTGCATCTTATGGGTTTCTCTTCTATTTTTTCCTTCTGATAGAAACATACGTACACAGCAGAAGTTGGAAAAGTTGATTTCCCAAATCATTGTACATAATGATCATTTGTTTGTACTAATATTGCTCAGATTGTAAAATACGCGTACTTAATTGAAATCTGCACATGAAGCGTAAAGGATTTTTATGCTCACAATAGTCACCTAAATCACGTAGCATCGAATTAAGTTACAAGGAATTTTGTGATGATTCAATAAATTAAAAATAATTCTTACTTTTCCTTAGAACGCTCAAAAGTTCATCGCTGTACTGCAGGATTCCATAGGCTACTAAAACCTGAGGTACCCTGAAATCCAAAATTCATGCATGTAGATACATATGGTAACAAGAAGAAGAAGAAGAAAACATATTTATTTATCGATATAAGTAATACATGCAAAATAGTTGAAAATATGCTACAGCAATGGACTTGATGTCCGTCCGCTGGAATGACCCGAGCCACAAATCTTAACAATTAGACAATCCTAACAATCTAAACTTATTTTATTGAATTTATTTCAGGGGTTCAGCAATTAAACTCTGTGACCAGGTAAGAGCGGTATCGCCAAGAGTGGAATGCAAAATTTGCCACAGCCAACCATTCATATTTTTTGTTCAGTAGCTGAACCATTCGCCCCATGTCCAACACAGTTTCCCCCAGGAAGCGCATCCTGAATTCCTGAAGCACAGGGCAGGTCCCGAAGAAGTGCAGGGCATCCTCATTCGCATCCAGATTGCACATTGAGCACAACCTCCTTGTGGTACTCGACCGCAAATAGATGCCATCATTCAACATGAGTAACGCACTCCTAAGCCTTAAAATCCACCGAAGAACCCATAGCGGATGGTCCCCATCTATCAACAGGTTCGCAGGTCTGACTTCCAGGTTCATAAGAGGGTAAAGAGGGTTCCTTGAAGTCTGGGCACTTTCTCTCACATCATCCGACCAGCTGCGACAAACCCCATCCACCAACAATCCCAGCTGCTCCTGCCATTCATTCAGCCTCTCCAGATCTCCATGGAACTCACATCCGTGTCGCTGCGCTAGTTCAGTGAAAACCCGAAACCTTGACACCCCAGACCTGACAACCTCAAGTGCGACTATACCTGGGTAACAATAGTTAATTCATTGAGTGTGTGCTACAATGAGCAATTGTCATGATTTATGAATTTGTTTTCCTTAGAGAACGTGATTAAGTATAAAAGCGAAAAATAGCTACCAACAAATCAAGAATACTACTTTGGTGAAACTTCTCAACAAACTGTAGTGCAAGGACGCGCGACTTTTTCAAATAATCTAAATCATCTACTGGCTCTATTTTCACTGGAAACAGAAGTTGTGACAGGAAACCAGTCTCTATGAGAGATCATAGCCAATTTGCCATTTTTTTCTACAGGTACACGTAGATTGTCTATAAGTACAATAATTGTACTAGTCCCCCACTACAGGGATTACCCAATCTACACTTGACCATGAATGCAACTAACTGAATCAAAAACCTCAATATTGACACTATTAATTACCTGTAATCTGCAAACATAGTGATTGAATCAATGTCGCTGAATTCACTGATCCCTTTTCCATAGTACAAGCCCCACGTGTCTCCAACGAGTATTTGCGCTCTTTTATGAAACGAAACTGGAAAACATAATAGAACGTATTTTATACTTGCAATTATTTCTTAAACATACTGGTAGATTTGGTTTAAAGGGTATTTTGTGTTTAAGTTCTAATCAAATTCGGTATCATTATTAAATATGGAGGAAAATATCGAGCCACAAACAAAATGCTACAGAGATGTAAGCTGTTAACTTTAAATTTGATTAAAAAAACAATACACCTACCATAACAGTTGAGCAATAAGGTCTTGTTAAATCACTGGAATAAATTTAGAAGTTGTATTAGAAGAGTAGCAAGATGTGCTGATCAAAAAGTAAAGATGCACTCCTTAGTGAAATTCAAACCGGCACCTTTTCCCCATAGAGAAGATCTAAGATGTCATATAAATTCGGCTACAGAAGTGAATAAATTAATACGCTTCAACAGTGTGAAGCAGGGTTCATACCCATCCGGAACGTCTAGAAATACGGATAGGTTAAGCTAGTAAAAACAGTGGAGGGGAATCACGGATGTTGGAAAGGCGTTCATAATCATCCAGAATGTTGGCTGTCCTGAACAGCTGTTTCCCAAGCACAAGCTAACAACTCGTTTCCTGCACTTCCTCCCGCAGCTGTGTTGGTTGATGACACCATTCCATATGCGCGGTAGTGAACTGCAAAAATATCTGACAAATCTGATGCTTACAGTTTGCTTCAAAAGTGCTTCTCTGGAAAAAACATTCGGCCCTCCCCAGCAGACGTCCAACCAATCAGCTGCTCGTACACACTTTTCGGATGGCTTTCTGAATGGATGAGAACCCTGCTTGAGGTATCCTTCATCTTGGTTGAATCGGAGATAAGACAATAGAGTATTTCTGTACTTTCCATCAACGAAAAGAGTTGCGTCTAAAGCCAGTGAAATGGTAACCTCCTCCCATAATTTTAGGAACAAGGCAGTAGTTTTCAATTGTAGTTAACAAATGTATTATGTTGAATAGAAGAAGTTTGGTTCCGTTAGCACGTCATATAAGAGTGGTTGTCTTCAAGCATACCCGTGGGAATGTTTGAAAGGCACATCCTGCAGGTTTTCATCTATATGTGTGTGCCAGATCCTTGGATACTTCCAAGAGATTGGTCATGCAGGTTTCTGACCTGTGGTTTGCTCAGAAATTATATTTAGGAAAACTGCAGGTTGGACGAAATTTCAAGTGGGTGGAAAAATCTCCGGGTTTGAAGGCCCAGGCTGATCCTTCCTTAAGCAGTGATGGCCTGTCAAAGATGGCTGTCAACTTTGCTTATTACGGGTGAAAGGAAATCGAGCAGTTTTTGAAAGTTTTCTTCACTAATTCTCAAATAGTTCGTGAGATCCTCATGGTGAGACTGCCTCAGTTTCCAGACCAATGACATATGGGAGCTACTGCATTTATCTTGAAGCCACTTTTTCGCCCAAGGCCTTTTTTTCAGGGGGATCTCCATAAACTGAGAGCAGGAATAGTGCACAACGTTTCCGACGAAGCATAATGGAAAACTGTTCGCCTGCAGTCCTGACTCAAGGCTGCCTACAGTCTGCGATTCATGGCCTACAGTCCGCGATTCACAGCTGACAGTCCGCCTGCAGGCAATGAACGTACAGTGTATGCTACCTTCAGACAAGCATCTGCACTTTAATACGTCCGCCTACAGGCAGTTGACTGCAGGCAATTGCATGGTGTATGGGGCGCTTAAGAGTGTGTTTTAGTGATTTCAGTGCACTCTAGCAGATGAGTGGACAACTACTTTTGCTCCTGTGTCGTATCTTTATGACTCATGTCTCCACCATCCTCTCGCCCATCCTGAGGCTCTGTTCAGCGTGTGGAATTGAAACTCTTCGGCTCTTCAATGAGGATTCATGGATAAAGTTGGAAAACAGTATGATAACATTATACTTATAATATTATTATTATCAGGTATATTTTTCATTTTAGCCAGGGGATGCAGATAAGCCTGTGCTTCTATAAGCAGCTGCCCCTACCTGCAGGCATCCCGAGAAAAATCGTTGGCAGTCGAAAAAACCACTCGTGTATGGCCAGCTAACATGTTGTCTTGAATCTATTAGAAGGATTGTTGAAACATCCAGCAACCCTAGTTTGCCAATAATGTAGTGGATCGGTTTCTACTCATTTTGAACTGTATACAATTAGGTGTCTAACATGATAGTTTCCACACCAAGTTTACCTAATCAGGAGAAGCTTGTTTCGAATCTAAGACATGGAGAGTTTCTCTGCAAGCAACTTTAGTATTGGCTGCACCATTTGCAGTCATGTGAACATAGCTTTCAAAGTTGGTAAACATATTACCTCGTTTTCCCAGATAGTCACAGGAATCATCGAAACAAGGGAAGTTGTCCACAATGATTTTCAGGAGGGCCTGGGCACTGCCTTTAGCTTGCAAAATGCAATTTTCAAAGGATCCTGAAACAATTCATATTGTTGTCAAATCGTATATAGTTTTCTAGACGGATGTACATACTACAGACTGTTTGATGTAAGGAAGGAGGTAATACCCCCTTGTTTTCAACAAACCAATTTTCAGGCCTCTTCAAACAAACTAAACTCTTTTTCTAAAACTCAAAATCAGCATCAGTTTTCGTTTTTTTATTGAACTGGTACAAATATGTCCTATTATTTCGGTTAAGGAGGTTGGATAAGTAAACATGAGTTTTTGAAAAGTATTCATTTCTAAAATAATCGGATAATTAACCAATGCAACTCTCAGTTGAAATTGAACAAAATACAAGATTTATGAAATATATGAACTCAAGAACAGAAATACTTATGCAACACCATCTAGAGGCAAGTGCAGCACCTTCTGTTATCGGAGAATCTCGCACTGGTACCAAGAATCAAAGAGAAAGAACACGGCAAATATCAAATTCTGGTTTCAACACTCACCATTAAATTTCTTCAAGAGTACTGTTCCCACTTCTTGGACACACTTGAGTCTTTCCTCGATCATGGGAGCAGACACGCCATCCTCACCCATCAATAGCTCATCCAGCTCACTTAGAGTAAACTTGGAGTAGACGTTGGGATCGAAAATGTGAATGCCTTCCTGAAAAGTTAGTTACGGATAATTTTCAAAGTTGTATAGCTAGTTCGTAAGACTAGGTCACTCTGTTGTCAAAGGAAGTGTATTAGGCCCACTCCTATACCTCCTGTACACATGGGATTTACCAGAGTTCCCAGGAAACGTCACAGCAACGTTTGCTGACGACACTGCTATCCTGTCAGTTGGAGACAGCAATGACGAATCAATCAGCAAACTCAACAAATCTATCTCCAAAATCAGTCATTGGACGTCCACATGGAGGATAAGGTTAAATGAGGCAAAGTCGGTGCATGTTGATTTCACCAACCAGAAAATCAACTACATCCCACTTTACCTCAACAACGTGGCCATTCCCTGGTACTGGCTTATTGGCAGGCAATCCTCCATGACCATTGGTAACAAGCTGCTTCTGTATAATCAAGTACTTAAGCCAGTTTGGACGTATGGAGCACAGTTGTGGGGCTGTACAGCTCCAACCAATAGACTGATTATCCAGCGTTTTCAGAATACCGCGGTGCATCACTGACGCGCCTTGGTACTTTCAAAACGATGCTCTTCACCGCAAACTGAAAGTGGACAGCATAGACGAAATAATCAAACAGAGGGCTACCGCTCATCTAGCCAGACTACGAGGCCATGTCAATGAAGAAGCTGTGAAGCTACTTGATGTGCAAGACCTAACTAGGCGCCTTAAGCGCAGAAAACCACATGAACTTGTGTAGGAAGTGAATGTGCCAACCTCAGAAGGACGTGGACTGGAGTAATGGATCTTGAGTCCCAATAATTATGTAGAGAATTTAAGTCAGAATAATATTGTTAATAAGTTATTACTTCGTGCAATAACAAAAATTAAAAAAAAAAAAAAAGTCTCTGTAGTCAGTTCAAATGTAGGTAATGCGTTTTCTTCTCCTTTCATCTTCGTGATTTTGATTTAATAACAGAATATCTGTTTCATTCATTTTATCATCCTAGTTGCTCTGTTTTAAATGAAAATGCAATTTGTTAAGTCGATAGAAAGGTAAATATTTATTAAATTTTTTTCACGTTAAGGCGCAGACGACCTATGGATCCTTGCTGAAAGTCCTTGTGCCAAACTTTATCAAAAGCTTGGGAAACGTCGAGGAAAACAGCTGAGCAAATTTTACATCCCTCTAGACATTGTTCTATCAAATTTGTTATCCTGTGGACTTGGTAAATGGTTGAGTGTTGTTCTCTGGGCTAAGGAAAACAGCAGCAGGGTTACCGCAGGGCAGTGTACTTGGGCTTGTCCTGTACCTGCTGTTCACAAGGGACCTTCCAAAACCAGCAAACGCTGTCACAACCACGTCTGCAGACGAAACAGCAATTAAAACAAAGGAAATACCATAGAGGAAGCCACTGCAGGACTCAGGGAACACAATTCTTCAGTGCACTAAACGGTGGCGAATAAAGCTGAATGAAACCGAATCTACACATGTAAACTTTACCTAAAGAAAAGTGAACCCTACCCCAATTGAAATTAACTATCAAATGGTACTGTACTGTAATACAGCCAAATATCTGGTTATGACACTAGACGCTAAATTCAAATGGGAAGAGCATTTGAAGAAGAAGAAGAAGCAGAAATCAACCTGAAATTCAAGAAAATGTATAGACTTCTGGGAAGGAATTCACAGCTCCCAGTTCACAATAAAATGCTTCTATATACTACCTACTGCTGTCCATAATGGGGCTGCCCCAAAAAGAGCAACGTCCGAATCATCACAGTCCAGAACAAAATTCTGAGAAGCATAGTAAATTCCCCACGGTATATTCGAACAAATGACAGATAGATAGATAGTTTTTTATTGCTTAAAGATACAAATCCATAGCAATATAGAAAAAAAGCGAAAAATGACACAAGTCACATTGGCAAGGCACAATCAGTAAAAAAATAATAAGCAGATAAACCAAAAGAAAAGAAATAAAGTAAATAAACACTGCTGTTTCGTTTTATACACTAGTAACTGCTAACTGGTGATTAGCAGCCTTACTTCACTGGCTTCAACCAAGTAATAGGCTATGCGATTTGCCATTCCCTGGACACTAGTGCACAGGATACGCCTGAATTGCTCTTCAAATGAGAGGGGTAACTCCAGCACAGGAAGAAGAAACGTCACTCGCGGAGTCGACAGCATGGGGCATTGCAGGATGAAGTGTAGCGCCGAGTCATCAACACCCCAACCACAGATAGGGCATGCAGAGGAGAAGAAGGCCACCTTGTTGCCAGAAAACAGGATTCTTGGAGCATACTTGCCAAGCATGCGCAACTGGGCCAGGGGACGAATAATGTGAACTGGCCAGTCCTGCAAGAGGTACTTACCTCTGCGGTTGTAGGGATGTCTCCTGGAATGCAGATCCTTAATCTGGGCAAGCACGTGAGGAAGTGGCCAGTTGCAAATCGATGTTACGGGAGACAAAAGGTAGAGCATTCAACAAGTTGTGCAGTGCTGTGCGGTGGATTTTTATGAGCTCCTCTGCTGCAGGCAACCTCATGTCAAAGGCATTCAGGATGTCACCCACCTGCTTGAACCAGTTGAATCTTGAGTCACGTGATGGCAATTTTGACAACAAAAAGAGGCGCTCCATACACAGCCTAGGCAAGCGGTCTGGGGGCATATTCGTCACCCTGAGCAACCAACCAATGGCATCCCTCAACACAAGTGTTGATATGGAAAGTTCGCCAACCTCAGCGCGCACCACAGCACTAGGACTTCCTCGAGAGAGCAGCAAAATGCGTTTGAAGAAGCCAATCGACACCCGCTCCAGTGCATTACGGTACCAATGAGCCCTAACTGAAGAAGCATATAGCAGAACAAATGATGTGCATTGGGATTTCAAGGTTGAGATGGTCGACAAGGTTATAAGAAAAAGAGAAGTGGATCGCGAAAATTGAATCCACAATCACATCAACGACAAAGCCATTTTCCTCCTGGACAACCCTTGGACCTAGTTACTAATTGCTAATAGTGGTGAGCTCGTTCGTGGAGGTAGATAGTGGTCTATGAACCACCTAAAGAGAATTAAAGTACAGTTACTAGATGTATTAAATTCTTAACAGTTGTAACAATGAAAAATATTTTTTTTTAAATGTATTAAAACTAGTGTACATACTCACATCATAGGCTCGGGCAACAGCAGCACAAAGAGCGAAGTACCCAGTATACGAGACATCCTGGAATTTCACATTCCACTTGACATTCTTTTCGGGAGTCCAAAAACAAAAGTTCAGAGCATCAAGAAAAAGAACGTAGTTCAGAGCCTGCTTTTGATCGAGATGTTTAGAGGGGAAAGTCTCATGCTCTGTGATGCTATATTTTCTCAATTCATCTTTCTCCAACGCCTGATATAACTGTAAAAGGTACAAAAGTGAATGAGATTCGCTGAAAATGTCTAACGTTAATATAGATGCAAATTGAATATTTCAATTTTCGACTATGACACGTAAAAGAAAGTTGGCTAACTGAAATAAAATTCCCCGCATTTTAAAAAATGTTTCAAGAATCAATCGATGGGAAAACTCAGCACTGCGTGCCTCGCCAGGGGGCATCCCCCTTGACCCCCGAATGCTTACTGCTTGGAGCCTGCGGCTGAAATAAATAAAAAACATGGGACATGCTTTAGCAATGCTATTTTTGCTGTTTTCCTTTCGCTAATTTTTAATCATTCTGCTGGTTTCAATTTGCTACTTTCGTGTCTGCTATTTTGGCTTTACTTATGTGACGGATGTGCCTTAATACCTGGTGAGCCATAAAAACTTGCTGATTTGGGGATGAGGGGGGGTCTTAGAGGAGTGGGGAGGGGTATTCACCCAAGTTTTGTACCCGACTCCGTCAGTTGCCATAATGCTTTGTTCGAAAGAGCAGAGTGCGTACGCTGTAGAGACCTTCTTCAGTAATGGTTGCTCAGTCGTCAATACTCAGCGTGCCTTTCGCATTCAGTTTGAAATTACTCCTCACAGGTCCGTTCCTGGTCAGAATTCGATTCTGTCGTGGGTTATCTCGTTTTGGAAGACTGGAAGTGTCGCGAGGGACAGAAGTGGGCGTCCACGGACGTCCAGAACTCCGGAAAATGTTGAAAGGGTAAAGGAATCATTTTTGCACTCTCCCAGGACTTCTGCTCCAAAAACACGCATCTGCTCTGGGACTCTCTAACACCAGCATTCGACGAATTCTCCACAGTGACCTGAACTTTCACCCATACAAATTGGCTGCAGCGCAAGAGTCGAGAGAACACGACCTCATTTCCCACCAAACTGCACTACAGGGGCATGATTGAGCAATTTTTTCTTCCAAAACTCGGAAAAAGAATATTGGAGATGTAGGGTTCCAACAGGATGGAGCCACGGTGCACATGGCACAAGCCGCAATGAATCTATAGAGAGAACATTTCCTGGACCACCTCATCTCTCTCAGAGCGATCTTCCATGGCCTGCCCGCTCTCCAGACTGGGCTCCACGCGACTTTTTTTTATGGGGTTATTCGAAATCCTTGGTTTATGTTGATCGACCAAGGACTCAAACTCACCTCAAGACCGATATTTGCAATGCCATCAACAACGTACTGATCGAGAGGCTGGAAAGAGTTGAGAGGAATTTCAAAAGTCGACTAGCTCAGTGTATAGACAATGGGGGTCAAGATTTGAGGGATGTGATTTTCAAAACCATTCGAAAAAAAAACTTGAGACGTCGAACTTCATAGAAAAAGAAAGAATTAAAATAATAACTAAGATAAAGGATTGTAGCGCTTATGATAACTCACCACTAACTTCCATAAAAGGAAATACATTTTTCTTATCTTACATAATATCTCGCGTCACCTTCCTGCGTTCCCCTCCCCTGTTCCCCTTCCGTGTGACGTTTTTCGACTATTTAGTCCAAGGCTAAAGCATGTTCCATGCTAAAATTAAATAGCTACTTACGTCATGGACCATTTTGGGTATGGCTTCTTCGTGTATGAATACGTGTTTAGCATTTTTGGATATGAAAATACCTGATTCTCTTGGTCCCAAAGTTTCTGACATATTGAAAACTGAAAAAATAAACATAAACATGTACCTACAACATAAACAAAATTGCGTATGACAACTACAGAAAAACGCAGGTTGGCACTATACCAACAGATACCACAAATTCTTACGTGGTTTAATTTAATTTTTTTAAATAAACAAGTTGTATATTTCAAATGATTTCAAAACGGAACACACTTATTCTGGGTATTATCTGCAAATACAACTTTTTTTAAAAGAATTCCCCTCAAAGACGGAGGGGGCACGCCATTAAAATATAAAAACGAAAAACTAAATTAAAAAAAAGTGGGGAGGACGCCCAGGTTTACCCGACGCCGGCCCTTGGGATATGGGTAGTTGAGGACGATGGAGGAGGAAGAGAGGGATGAAAGGAAGTGCCCCTATAAAATGACCACCAGTTCAGGTAAGAGCCCCGGATGACGCGGGTGGTGATACCACGAAGTACTCCTGATGAGATGCCCAGCTCAAGTAACTCCGTGGCACTTTTCCCGCACCATGACACGGTTGCAGCCATAACCTTGATGTTGTTAGGCACCACTCCTTTTAGCTCAGATATCGCTTGCCGAAGGTCATTCCTATCATATTTACTTATCTTAGCCCTCCAGGTCTGCTCCATGTCCACGCTGCCACTGACAACCTGGACATCCAGGATTATGGCAGACCCATCGGGCTTAACAGCAACGATATCCGGCTTCTTGCCCCGGTCACTCGGCATTTGACACAGTCTCTCTCCCTCAACATCCCAGCTGCTGGATGACAATGCACCTGCTATCTGCTTGGCAACCACATCATGACGGAGTATGCGGCCACTGAGTATGCAGCCACCATCTTATCTGTTACCAATTACAATGTCATAGGTAAATATTAATAAGGTATCTTGACTGTTACAACAGTCAATGGGTATAAATACCCAAATCAGCAGATGCCACTCGATGACTAGATGTAGATGTAGATGTGGACTAAAAATCTCAGGGTGGGGGTTTTGGGACCCTAGAACAGAAGCCAGCATAGGGTTGAACTTTGTGTGATCCCAATGCGGTGTAGGTGGAACTTAGGGGTGCAAAGCTGGTTATAAGGCCGACCATTGTTTTTAGTTCCCTACGGTTTCTGCCAAGTAGCCATTCAGTAATTTTGGTGTTGGGTTCCGCCACCATGAGCTTACTGTGGACATGCCCTTTGACATTGAACTCAACAGCTAGTTCTATCGAATTATCGTAGAATAGACTCAGATTCATCATTTTACATAATCTTTTTACATCACGGGTACGTTTTGGTTTAAAACTACCTTTGTTACAGAGACAAGGGAGCTTGTGGTAGAAGTCGAGAATAGGTAACCCCTGTATTATCAAATCGTCGCCATATTAAAAAACCGGTGTCTCCTATCGATTTAGGCAGAAATGTGTTGTTTAGTTTGCCAGTCTGGATGCTCACATCTCAAAAACAATAAAGGTATAATCACAGAATAGGTAACGCAATTCTTATCAGTGATAAGTTATCACACTGTCGCCCACCATATCGATATAGGTCCACGGTATCGATATATACATCGGAGAAACTTGTGATTAAACATCTGATATCCTATATCAATCCATCTAGTAAAGTATAGATCAGATGGCGCGTACTGGTGTCGGACGAAGGTACAATGGTTGTGATAATCGTTTCAAGATGGCACTGGTATCGATAAATTGATACCATATATATCGATGTAAGTACACATCGATAAATCCTGATAAGATCGTGATAGTAGGTCTGCGTTACCTATTCTGTGATTCAGCCACAAAAAAAATATCCTACATCAATCCTTCTAGTAAAATATAGATCAGTTGGACAAAGAGATCAGAATGTGTTAACACTTGTGTCTCTGCGTATTAAAAGTACTTTTATCGCTATTACGGTCGTGAAAATCATTCCATAATACATGGCAGAGGTATCGATATATTATCCTTCATGTATCGATGAAAGTACACATCGATACATGTTCAAATGAAGGTACGGGTTACCTATTCTCTACCTCAGCCGAGCTTGCTAGTTTTTGACACAAGTTGATAGAAAAACAAATTTGAGAATGATTTTTGTTTAGACCAATAAGTATAGAATAGTTATGTCCGCGTTACATAAGAATGCACAGTTATTATGTAAGGAAAAACTAGACATAAATACTGCGTACTCACCTACCAAGGCAAATTACAGGATGGTTACGAAAAATAAGGCCGGCAAGCTGAAGACACTCATAACCGCTAATCTATTTGAACTCAATCGAGTGATAACTTATCACTGATAACCGGTGCAAAATAAACTAGTTATTCTTCATCCATCATTAATGCCTGGGAGAAACTGATGACAGCTACTGATGTGGTTGCCCCGGAGATGAGTGTTGATGAAGTGTGGTTAAAACGATAATAAAGAAGAATCCAGTGAAAGAAAACAGACCTCAAAAAGTGAACAAACCGAAAAATAGACAATGCTGACTACAAAGTCTTTCATCGAGTGGGATGCATATTGAGTGTTTGATTCTTTGATTATTCTGGCCAATTTCTATCACCAGTATGGTGATTCACCACTCATGTTTTGCCTGCTTAAGATCTATTAATTTTATTGTGCTATTATTAATCCTGGGATTGAAACTAAAATTTGGAAACAATTAAGACTTGTATGAGTTAAGTAGTAGTAAGGACATTATCGGTGTTATCTATCTATTGAATCATTCAACAGAGATTGACTCAACGTTAACCCATCATGTCTCAGTAGAGGTGTGTAAACCCAGCTCACCTGAGGGAGTAGACGACCTGCAGGTCACTCATTGCAGACACAAGGTCATTGGGAGAAGTTCACCAGTTCACTCTGTGTTGAAGGTGACCTGCAGGCCGCTCCACAGTTAACCAGTTCACTCCGTGGATGAATGCGACACCTGCAGTTCACTTCGTGAATGAATGGGATCTGCAGTTCATCCTCCCCATTCTGAGACAGTCACCACTACTACCACTATCTAGTGGCATGACCGTCAACCTCTATTATCTTCGTCATCCGTTAGAATTCGGTAAATGACAGTCATCTACTGTTCTCTTTTCCTACTCCCTAGTCATTTCAAGTCCTCATGCAGATTTTCATATAAATACATACTTATTAAATATAATCGATTCTGTGATGAATATAGTACCAGTATAATTTAGTATTGAGTAAATTTGAATGGCATTGACTCTGCAATGAGGGGAGTCCTTCTTTGACTAGAAGAAAACCCGAGCTAATGGCGGATGGGTGGACTCCAGGTCACTTTTTGAAGAACGGTTTGGCATACCTGCAGGTCTCCGAGTAGTTTGAACGTCGGCCATGGGGAGCCATGCTGTCGCAAACGTCTTGTGATGAACTGCAGGTCTTCCTTCCACAGGTCATTTGGGACAAGTTCGCTTGAAAGAGAAGTTCTTTGAGACAAGGTCACTCACTCACTACCCACCTCTATGTCTCAGTGACGCCATGCTGCACAAAGAGAGCAAGTCCGTTCATGAATCTGAGGGCTGCTGTATGCGCGGCTAATCAAGTTCTTGCAGATCCTATGTTGTTCCTGGGGGTGATGTCCAAGCGGTACGGGAGACTGATGGTGCGCAACAACCTGACTGGGTACAAGGTATTTAGAATCCTATCAGATAATCCATTCCGCTCGGATCTTGGTCTTCATTCCAGCATTGTTACGTTCTATTTGTGTGAATTCAATTGTTATTGAAAATTCCGTGAATCGCTATTTCTTTTTTTTTTCAATTTCAGGAGAAATTGAACAAGAAAAACTGTGCTCCAAAGTCAAATGGAAGGCTGTAGACGCAGTGAAACCAAATTAACTAATCCAAATGGAATTGCAACTCACCAGCTGCTACAACTCTCTAAGCACTTTCCTGTATCCAGCGAAATACATGTGAATTACAAATATATAATGAGCATGTGAATTAAATGCGACTTAATGTATCGTATCTATTGTTACCTGTGCCCATAGTTGCAGGAAACTTGGACCAGTGAGTACCCAGTTGGGCTGTCGACGGTCAGGTGAGCTGTACCCAGTCTTGCGCCATTTCAGTACCCAGATGGGTGATCCCCATTCCCAGGATGTATACAGTTGTCTAGGAACTGGAGTACTATCTCTCATTTCGTTTTCAGCAGGGATACAAGTTTTCAAATATGGACGACATTGTAGATGTGAATAGCCTCGAAGTTTTACAGGCGTGAATACCACTAAGGTCATTTTCAGTGTTTAATCTGGATCCTAGTCCACTAACTATGATGTTTTAGCGACGGCACTTGACATTGAACAATTTTTTTTTTCATTATCAGTGCCTTATGCAATCAAATCAATCAAGAGTGGTATATGGCATCTCCAGGACTTACGTGCTACTGGTTTTATCCAGACCTGGCCTCACAGTGCAGGAAGCTATTGAGCTACGTTTGCAACAATGGCTCTTCCAAATTGGAGCCTGAAATGGTGCATCTACTGATGGGGAACTTGCCTTTTTTGCAGTGGCAATTTATAATGAAGGAATGAGAAGTACAGACAAAATGGATGCTAACATTGGAGACTTCCGAATCACCATGAGAGGAAAGGAGTTTTACTGGACTGTTTTCACATGGATCGTGGGCGCAGTAGTTCAAAATGCGTAGCTCGTTCATTGAAGAACCCACATGATCAGCCACCTGAACTTCTGCCGACACATTGCAACTCATTGCCTCTCATAGTATGCTACGTCAAGAATACACCCTGGACTGACAGCAACTCTGATCTGCCGAGTCAGTCTTGGAGTACACTATGACGGCATTGGTCGTTATGCCACCAGAACTCTGGAAAACAAGCAGAAGAGATGCGCTTTTGAGTTTTGAAAAATGCAGTTTCGGTTTGTTTCTTGACTGTTTCAAGGTTTATCACAATGAGTAAAATGACGTGCGCATATACAGCTGTCCCTCAATAATCCGACAGTTAAGGGACCAAGAGAGTGTCGGATTACCAAACATGTCATATTATCGAAGATATTTTGTTCTTAATGCCTTTGAACACAATGAATTTTAAAAAAGTAAGAAACGGTAAAGGTACATGTAATTTATTAATAACAGGATACAAAATGACAGTACATGTAAGTTTTTAAAAGAAATACGGAAAGAAATGAGAGATACATGTCACTGCCGGCAGCTCGTTGGACTACCGAGTACATCGGATTAAAAAGTGTCGGATCATCGAGGGACAGCTGTTTATATTTTTTTTAATGATGTCATCATAAAGTTCCGAATTTCTTATTTGGAGCGTACGTATTTATTCATTTACATCAGAAACGTTTCGTCCCGCAGCGAGGATTTCTTCAATCTATACCTAACTATGTCCTAACTACTGGCAGACTTTAGGCATTGACATAGTTTTTTTTTTTTTTTTTTTTTTTAAATACAGGTTGGTGAAAAATCCATTACTGGACTGTCAGTGAGAGGGTATATCAAGAGATGTGTCCCCCTCACCCTTTGTGTCAGGGGCCTCCATCATGGTTACCGACTAAAAAACCCTATTCTTCTTTTAGGACTGTCCCGGTGATGCTTTTTGGCATTACTTCGATTTTTCTCGTGAGGGTCCTGTGGTAGTACTTCTACTCTAGTCATTCCCAGCTTCTGTTCACTTCAAAATTTTGAGCACCATCAGTGATATATGTGCCGAAGCACTCAGTTCTCCGCAGATTTTATCATCTTTTCTATTACTGTTTCTAATAAAATCACCTATTACTCCAACCAACTCCTGCCTTAGTGCTGCCATTTAGGGCATATAAAGAATGTGTGCTCTACATCATCGTCCCCCATCTGGCAGTACTTAACGTAGCCCTGTTCCCTCTCCGTCCATCTTTGCACTTCCCCGATCAGACGTGCTGTCCACCTTCCCCGGGTTTCAGCTGCTCATCTCTGCTGCCATTTTTGCAGGGTCTCTGCTCTCTCCTCTTTTTTCACTTCCCTGGTCACATGTTCTTGCTTTCTGGCATGAACCCGCTTTCTCATCAGCCAAAAGGTCGAGGTACAACACTCGCAATAACCTGGGCTGCTGGTCCAGACACAGTCCAAAAGCCAGATGCGCAACACATAAAACTCCTTTGGACCGCCTCCATCCTAGAGGCGTACTTTTTGTATCTTAGCGCCTCTGCCCAGATTTCCGCCCCATAGGCATTGACATAGTGGTGCCACCACACATCTCTTCAGTTTGTTTATCACTGAAATTTTTAGTTTTGTCGTTGAAGTTAAACTGCTCATTCATCCCTGTCATATACTCAATAATCATGTTATACTTTGTATTACTTAGTTGTTGGATATCAACTGCGTTAATTAATTAAAACACATTTGTTTTGTTAAAAATAACAAAATGGGGAAAGAAGACTGCAAGCATAAATTAAAATCATTGAATGAGTATCTGTTTTGATCATAAAGTTGTATTTTGTTTTAAATGTATCGTAATTTTTCCCATTAGGTTACCCAAAAACCCAGCACTATTTTTGTTCCAGTGATGCCATGTGGCATTTCAACTTATCATCGAATCATGAGCTTTCTAACAGTTCAATTCTTTGTGGTACATCTTCACTATACTTCCAGCAGTACATTTAACCATTTTACAGAGTTTTATGGAGAACATGGCAAAAAATGATTACAGTACGTAATGGGTTATTTTTCGGGACTAACATGGGTTCACTCCTCCATAAAAGTTGTGGAATTTGGAAAGCAGCGATAATATGGCTAAAGGAGGGCAAACAACAGTGAGGGTTAGGATGGTCCAGAGCTTGGAGTGTTTCTACACCAATGGTGAATAGAAGTGGGAGAGTGAACCACTTTTGCATAGGTTTAATTTTATAGTATCCACCTTAGTGTCTTTTGAAGGCTTTCATCAATTATAATTTGAGGGAAATAATAGTATCACAACCTGTAATGAGAATAGGGATGGGTATCGTTGAACAAGTATAGATATTTTGTACCAATACTGAAACGGAAGGTTGGTATCAATACTCCAAATATCGGTCAAGCAAAGTATCAAGTATCGTTTCCAACGTCAATTTTTCAAAATTGAACTGCAAAAAACCTTATCGTATCTACTTGAACAGAACAGAAGATAATCTTTGTTTTGATTTTTTGAACCTGCGAGAGGTAAGGTAACAGTAACAGTAGGTACTATCCTCCTACTTCTTCTTATTCTTTTCCTGTTTTCCATCTAGTTCCTATTAAAGCCACTATTCTTTTACATTCCAGATTCCATTACCAAAGAAAATTGAGAAAATCAATCAAAGAACAATATTGAAACCCATTTTTTTTAAGCTAGTGAGAAAACTCGGCGCTCCGCGCCTCGCGGACCCCTATTTGCTTTTATTTAGAGACTACTGCCACAAGTATAGGAACGTAGAATACGCTTTAGCCTCGATTGAACGCTGAACGTCAAACGTTCATTGTCGAACCGAAGGACGATTCGCGAACGACTGAAACTCATATTTACATAAATAAAATGACTCACTTCAAACGGGTTTGTCGCAACTACTACACATGGATGTAAATATTCTTATGTTTATTGGTCTCCTGTCACCGTTTTCGTTCCTGGATACCATACCCTTTTTCGTTCCACTCCCGCGTAACATTTTTCGGCTAGTTGGTCCATGGCTAAAACGTATTCTACGCTAAAAGTTCCGATATTTCGAAATTTCGGAATTGAAGTACCGATACTCGATATTATTTGGAGGACCCAGTATCGATACTCAGCGGTAAAATATCGATGTTTTGAAATATCGGGTATCGATACCCATCCCTAAATGAGAAGCGTTTCAAAGCTTGCAGACCCATATTTCAGACGTGCTTTACGGATTGCATCATCAAATTTGAGGTTTCGTGTAACTTGAGTCACATTAAATAATTTGTCTACACAACGTTTGTTCCAAGTTAAGTTCTACATCCTCCAAGTTCGTGTGGGGGATTTATTTCAAAAGTCAAATTAATACATTTTTATTCATTCAGAAAGTTTATCAACAATTCGACTCCTATTCCCAACGTAGGTAATTAAAAAAAACAATATCATTCATGAATTAAGTGGTCTAAATGTATCAACATCAATATTGGATCGTTACTCAAGTGTAATATTGTAATGGTTGAAAATTATAGAATTAATATTTATCAATAGGCAGGTAAACTTTTTTTTTCTTTTAGCGTGTTCAACATTGCATCAAACGATTTCAATAGAAGATCGTTCTAACTTTATGGTAACGGTTAAGAACTGTGTTTTGCATGCACATCATCCGGTAAGACCACAGGAAGTTATCAACTGAAACGGCATTACATTTGGGATAATATCTTCGTCCATCCTGCTTCATGAAATCATGGATTTTTTCAACCACCAAGTCAACAGCCTTTATTGAGCAACCCCTGATTTCCACTTCATACTCACATCCGCTTCTGAGATATTCATCTGAAATAAAATTATGCATCAAATAAGACTTGTATGTTTGCCATTGCACATGGTGCAAGTACAACTATGGGTAATAGGTACGTTACTACATAGATCAGGAATCCTAATTTGTAATGAAAGTTGTCTTAAAAAATTGTTTGAATCATCATTTTCAATTACAAATGTTCAGTAGGTTTGGTGCACAAAGGTTCATTATTTCTGTATTAGAAAAACCTCCAATTCGGCTTGCTGGACTACCAGAACTAGATAGAACAACAAGAGACGATGCCTCCTAGGTACACACAGAAACGCATGTAGAGATCCAGCTGAAATTTAAAGAGACAAAATGGTAATTACAGGGAAAATGAATGCTTCCGCTTGTTCTCCAAAACTGAATTGTAGTGTGGGAGAAGGCGTTGTGGAGTATGATGTTATACAATCAACCGTGACATTTGATATCTCGTCAGCCAACTGTTGACAAAATTTAACACGTTCAAATGAGACCCGCCGCCCTGTCCGTCCTGGCAGAGCGTCTCTATTGAGTCTCAGGTGAATTACTCACACCCTCTCCTTTCAGATCAAAGAACTACGACATGAATACTTCTACCTCCGGGGGGTTTCCTTCTAGTAGACCTAACCACCACTAGATCGCTCTTCATTTCAGATTTCATTAGCTTTGTTCCAGCGGAGCAGAGTCCCGGGAAATTTCCGGCGCAGTAGCCGTGCTCAGGCAAAATGCGTTCCTGCGTGTTCAAGTTCTGGGACTCATTCCCAACCATCTTGTTCCAGCGCTCCGCTCCCAAGAACTTTTTCCATCCAGTCCCAGAACTTTCCGGACTGATACAGGAGCAGGGCCGAGAACTAGAACTGTGAAGGTAACCCGTTAGTGACGTGATAACCTCCCTAGAAATTCATTCTTGGCCCGTCATTTCACGGGAAGGGAGCAGCCGGACCTTCTGGTTTGCCTGCGTCGACGCCTGACCAGAACTTATTCCAAATAGATGATAAGGGCATATCGTCCATAACATTTGAATAAATATTCTCCATCCTACCTAACCCTAGTATTGTAAAAAAAAGTACTGAGTATCTTGCTAAAATTTCAAATTACTACGTGCTAAAGTAAGATAGTGTTCAACATGCGTCAAGAGTGTTACTGCGTTTTGGCTGTGTAAAAGTTCACACATGTGCCATTATCATGAAACTATCTCAGTTTGTAGCTGCATATCTCGTCTCCACGTTTTAATAAAATATATTGTTTTCTGAATTTATTCACATAGTTGACATGAGAAACTAAAAGTTTGAGATCGTACATGTCAGTAACACTCTTGTGTCCAGGCATGAAAAAAATTCTATACAAAAACAAAATTTGCTTAATATGATTTACCATGTATTAGTAGTATTATTGCAAAACAACAGAATTATTAAGCTAGCGGTATCTGAGTTAAACACAACCATATTATCGGTAACACTCTTGTTTTTCATGCTCATATTATGCCACAAAATGATGAAGAAGACAATTAACGCATTGTCAAACTCGCTTTTTCAAATATTATCGCTTAGGGTTGATTTGATCAAGATGCCAAGATTATTAGCACATCTGAATCGATGGTCGATTGTTGAGATACATTTTGCAAACTTTGGTCCACTAGTTTGTGAGTTGATGGAATGGTATAGTTGCCCCTTCCATTGAGCTGAATGCAGTAATGCCCGCCACACTCAGAGAATGACCCAGATGCAGACACAGATTCAAGAATTGGGAAGGGCCAACAAACCAAATCCATCACACTTTCAGAACTCAAGAAAAGCCAAGGGGGGGGGGGGGCTCTCGCAATAAAGGGGTCATGAGGGGTCCAATGGCACTTGGACTGAGGGGATATGTGAATGATTGTTGGTGACAGGACAGATAATAATAAAAGCGCCAGCGGCCGTAATCATGCTCTGCTACCATGTGAGATGATGGAATGGTACAGCTGCCCCTTCCACTGAGCTGAATGCGGTAATGCCCACCACACTCAGAGGAAGTCCCAGATGCTTGAAGGCGTCTGATTCATCTCAGAAGGCGACGGATTCAAGAATTGGGAAGGGCAAACTAACCGTATTCATCCCAAGTTTTAGAAAAAAGCTTCAGACTTTCAGACAGATTTTCCTTAAAATTATGTAACCTACTATGTTTTTGGGGTCGCTCGATCCTAATCCGGGGTCAGTTTAACCCAGCCACCTCAGGGTCAAGTTCAAATCTACGAAAAATAACGTTAGCCATGTTCTAACAGTGTACTTTAATGTTGTTGGGGTTACTGAATCCGAATCTGAGGTTGGTTTGACCCTGCCACCTCAGGGACAAGGTCATTTTAAGATTGCACAATCGATGTTGTATCTGTGTTGTCTTAAGCGGCCCACACACTATCCAACCGTCGGCCGACAATCGGTGGTGGGGGGTGCCGAAAGACGACCCCCTCTCCGCACTCGCACCTGAGTTGGACGGTGTGTGGAAAGGACCCAACCGGCAGGCCTGTTGGATGACTAGAACCACCGACATCAAGCGGTCGGGTTCCCCCACCTTCAGTCCCGATTGTCGGCCGACGGTTGGATAGTGTGTGGGCCGCTTTATGGTATAAATGCAACGTGGCTACCATTACTTTTGAGATTTGACCTAGGAATGACCTTGATCCTGAGGTCATCGGGTCAAACCGACCCCAGGTTTGGATTCAGCGACCCCAAAAACATCAAGTACGCATGGTCTAGTCAGTGGTTTTCAACCTCTTTTTTTTTTGTTGGGTTGTACTCGACTACATTTTTGGAAACCGAGAAGGTTAGCTTTTACGTCTTGTCCAAAAACGTTGTAATTGTGTTCTGCACGGAATTTTCTGTGATTTTGCGTCAGAAATGTTACTTTACGCAGATGTCACGATAACTGGGAAAGCGAAAGGCACTGATAATTCAACAAAATTGCAGTTTACAGCGAGAACTAAAGTCCAAAATTGTGGCTTTTTCTAGGATACCTACAACCGAAATTAGACAGAACGAATTTATCCGACAATAGGATCAGGTAGGAAATAAGTAGTGTTCGAACTATGGGAAAATATAAAATTAGAAATCCATCCATTGACAAATCAATTCGGTATTATGCTGACCTCGGTTTATAATGCTCATCAATTCGGGAGAGTACTTCAAAATTCCATAGTGTCTTAGAGATTGAGGTATCCTGCAAAGGAAGATTTCTGCCTTAAAAAACAATAATGAAGCCAATAAATAGATGATAATAATGAAATTACAAAAATGCCAACCCACAAATACTCGTAGTATCCACAGTAAAGGATTTGGACACTTTTCCGTTTCAGCCCCCTCCCCCTCTTGATTGCGTCAAGTTTGCTGGTATGAATGTTCGTATCACAAAAATTAAAAAATATCCTAAATCAATCCTTCCAGTAAACTATAATGTAGTTGGACAATCAGATCAGAATCCATGGCTGGAATAAGTGTTTGATTCACAGAGATTTTCTTTGATGAAAAACTGCGAAGTGCCAGAGAAAAAGGTCGCTATCCTGCCTTTCCTTGCAGCCATTGTATATTTAGTCGCCTGTGATCTACTCGTCCAATCTATACATCCCAAGGGTTGATTTAGGTTTTTTTTTTAATTTTCGAGACGCGAGCATAGCAAGCATCTAGAACAGCAAACTTATCACACTCAAGGGGGGTTATGATAAGACGATTTTAGCACATTGTTACCCTCTAAGTACGCTCTTAAGACAGGAAGCAATAAATAGAAGAGTTTCAAATTCATGCACCGAACAGAGCCAAAGGATGAGTGAGAGGATGTTGGAGTTGTGGGTTTGTTGAGGGAGGGTTAGGGGCACAAGTCAGCCGTGGAGCTTGGACGTAGAACAGCGTTCGATTCAATCCGAGTCCAAAGAATGAACCAATGCGAGCACCCTGAAGTAAAGTGCGCAAAATTTCGAGGAGCACACCAAGTCATCCACCAATCCCCTGGAATGCGTGCATATAATCACCAAAACACACTCTTACCATATTATCAGTGCATTGTCCCCCAACCCTTGTGACTGAACTGTATTAACTGTAAATATGCGATCAATACAGCGAATGCTATAAAACGTGAGTTCACTAAATTATTAGTGGAGCAAAGAGTGATTATTCACAATGCAGGGGGTCCAATGCCCCTATTAACAGGACTGCAACAAACCTCAAAGGCAAGCAGGCAAGCATTACTATGAAAAGGTAGATTGGCTCTGAGGATGTGAGGTAAGAGATTAAATTTTCAGCTTCCCTGGTCCAAGTCCAAGTTGAGAATTAAAAAAAAAAAAGATACGTACATTATCTACACATGTTTTAAAAAAGACATCATCAACGAGTAGTATTACCTGTAATCTGCAAACACAGTGATGGAATCCATATCACTGAAATTACTTATCCCTTCTCCTTGGTATAAGCCCCATACTTCGTCAACAAGCATCTGAGCTCTTTTATGAAAGGAAACTGAAAAACAATTAATGAAAAATATATCAAATCATAGTTAGAAACAACATTTTTGATCACGTTTCGATTCACAACGTTTGATGTAGTTGCGTTGAAATAGTAGCTTGGCCAGATAATGGGAAATTGAGCACCAACAAAAAACGACAGTTGGCAGGAATGTTAAAAGGGTATCCTTATGTTAGCATTACGTATATTTTTAAATGAAAGTAGATTAAATTTCAAGAATATAGACAACAATCGCACTATTCCACAACAAGCAGTTTCTTTCTAAGATTTTTTAATGTTTTGGGGACTAACTGTTCCCCCCACCTTCCATACAAGCCAGGCCACCATGCCAAGCTTTTTTCAAGTTTCGCTAAAGCTGAAAATTCATTTTAAAAATTCAAAATAAAGGCAGATGGTGTGAAATTGTCAGGATGGAATGCTTCCCTTGAACAAAAAATTAAGGTGTAAGGGAACTCACCCTAGAAGACAATAATTAAGTCATAATTATTCCAAAAATGGGAGTAGCGCAGGGTCCAAGTTGCAAGGGCCCTTCCTTGGGAAAGGTAAAGAGGAAGAAGGGATACAACCAGGTATAAATACCGGGACATTCACTTGGTCAGTGAGCACTCTAATAAGCTGAAAACGTTTGCCTTATTACTGCTAAACACCCAAATGACCTCCTCCTGTGAGAAGGTTATAGTAGGTACACCTTTTAGCCTCACCCTCGAGTAAGAGCTCTGATGTCTGCAGAAGTTGCATTCCAGGAACATTGAGTCATCTGCTCAACCTCCTCTTCTGAGATAAAAAGTCTGATGTTGCAGAGATAGGTCTGGAATCGACTTCCTCTGCTTAAATCCGTCCTATTCCAAGTTAAGGTGGAGGTTCACGCCGCAACTGAGACAGGAGACAGCGAGATAATCGCTGCTCTGGACAAGTAGTGTCTCGTGTCGCGCTCGTGAAAGAACAAGTGTTGTGTTTAAAAATGAGTTTTTCTGTTGGAGACTGTGAGACTCTGATTGAACTAATCAGGCAGCACCCTCCACTATACAATGCACAACTAGACTCCTACAGAGACGAAAATTTGAAGGACAATATTTGGAAAACATAGCTAAAAGCATAAATAAAACAAGTGAATTATTCTTATTTTATTTATTTTGCCCAAAATTATTATTTGGAAGGAAAATGTGGAGAGGAATCAGCTCAAACAAGCCGTGTGACATGTTCTGGCAAGTGTACTGCTCCTTGCTGGGACGTGAAGTAATTGGCTAATTTTACTCTAATATCGAGTCCGTTGATGTTTGAAAACCCTCCTGTTCCACGTAATGAAACAAAATTTGAAGGCAAACCTCTCGGTTCCATTGACGTATGCCTTTCAGTTTTGTATTTGTAATAATAATATAAGAGCAAATCATCGTCTTCTTCTTCCTCCAATAGCAGCTTCATTACTTGGTTTTCCATCACACCACAAAACACCACTGACTTCATCGACAAACTCTCTTGAACTGAGAGGTCACTCGACGACACTTGTCGCAATCTTTGGTCTCAGTTTTGACCTACAGTACATACCGAAGAGACCGAGACACTTGTTGCGGTCGCTGGTCTCAGTCTCCTGTCTCTGTTGCTGCACGAACTGCCAGCTTTAGAGTGACTGGTTACGCGGACTATATATCATGGAAACACCGTCAACCGTAACTTAACTACCATCCTCTCTGTCAGTTTGAGCCTGATGCTGTACACGTACCACCGTCTGGAATCATCAGTTTACACTATGTAAACTTCCAAAATACTCCTTGCCAACTCCAACTGATCCGCTAACCAGAACTTTGCCTTAAAACCGCTATCTTCCTTCAGAAGAGAAAGTAAAATTAGTAGAGTAACCAAGATAACTAGTTCCTTACATAAGGGCAATCTTCATTCATAAAGCAGGGTTCAGATCAATCCAGAACGTTTGGAAATACGGACAGGGGAAGCTAGTAAAAATTAGTGGAGGGGATGGAGGGGAATTGGCCAAGCACAAGCCAACAACTAGTTTGTCGCGCTTCCTGCCACAGCTGTTTCAGTTCCTGACGCCATTCCGTATGCACAGTAGTGAACTGGGCAGATGCGGAACGAAAAATATTTGAAAAATCTGATGCGTACAGTTTGCTTCAAAACTGCCTGTCCAGAAAAAATATTCCCTCTCCCCAGCTGATGTCCAACCAATCAGCTGCTCGTATTCACTTTCTGGATAGCTTGTCAGATGGATGTGAACCCTGCTCAACAGTTGTGACCTCAATCATTTCTGAGTAGAGTAGGTATTTCTATTTGTTCTTATGATACCTACGATTCAACCTAGAATCAAAAGGTTGTTAATAAATTACCTCGTTTTCCTTTATAGTCGCATGAATCGTCGAAACATGGGAAGTTTTCAACAAGGATTTTAATTAGGGCCTGCGCACTGCCTCCTGCTTGCAAAACACAGTTCTTAAACGATCCTGAAACATGACCAATTCACGTAAGGAGCAAACCACAACACTGGCAAAGGCAAGATGTAAGTCTACTCTAGTGTATACTAGATGAACTAAATATTGCCATCATTATAATGTTTTGTTACAAAAATAAAGCAAACGTCATAGGCAATAATTTAAATGAGCTGGAACCGCTTGATTCAGCTTGGGTATCCTTTCACTTTCAACTTATTTCAAGTAAGGACAGGTGTTCACCAACCATGTCACGATCGCTGCATATTTCATGGCCTCTAATTAGACACAGATCGTGAAATGAACTGCTTTGTAGGAACTTGCTTCGTACGAGGAGGGTGGCAACTGTCGTAATGGAGGTGTAGTTGCTCAAATGTGGACTTTAGATGCAAACTAGTTGAGAGGCTTCCATTATCCACCAAAATGTTTACATCAAGAAACGTAGCCATTGATCTTGAATATGACCAAGAGAAAAGTGGGAATTAAGATATCTCGGAAACAACTTGAGTTCCTCTTCACATGTGGCCATACGGGGAAATTGCCTTCTATTAACCGCTCCTCTCTAGATGAGAGGAATTCAGGTTAAAAGACTTCAGTAGGGTTTACCAAAAATGAGGAAATTAAAAGAGTAACATTTACACATACTACGTAAATTTTGGAAGAATCTACAAAAAAAAGAGTGCAATTGACAAAAAGACCTAAATATTAGTGAAATTCATCATGAATTTCTTTCCTATTCATATTTATGATCCCTATATACGTAATAAGAACTCATATCCCAGCACAAGGGTAGGTACATTACATTATAAATAAATCAACTAAACGTAGGAACCCACCAACTGAAAATCAATGATATTTTACAGAACAATATCCACAGCTTCCAAACTAACCATTAAATTTCTTCACAAGAACTGTTCCCACTTCCTTCAAACATTCCCATCTTTCCTCAATCATTGGGACAGGGATGCCTCTTTCCCCCATAAGCAGGTCGTTCAGCTCACTCAGACTGAAGTTGCAGTAGACATTGGGATCAAAAATCCGAGTTCCATTCTGAAAAGATATTCGAACAGCGTCAGCTGTGCTTAGAAAGCAATCAAGGTACGAACAACCATAGTGGGAAGCAATACATGCATCACAGGGACATAATTTTGTTTGGTATCTACTAATAAATATGAATTATACTCAATTTACTGGCTCAACACAACCTCCGTTAACCATGATGTGTTAGTTCTTTGTGTGTTACTTCATAAAACATCCAATGCTATTGTAAGTCCCCAGCCACCCCCAAAGCAGATCATGTCGAGGCGGAGAAAGAAGACAGCCCCATGGATACTTCCATACCTGAGAAGGACCCTAGTAGGATCCATGGGGATGACTTGACACAAGAAGGCGGATTGGCTGGATTGTTCCCCCTGTCGGGGGAAAGGCAAGTGAAGGGTGGGGACAGCGGCCAGCTTACTGACTCCAGACCAGTAACTGGTGCCATTAGTATTTCTGCCACGTTACAACCTACACATCTCTCGCTATTCATACAAGTCCAGTTTGTTTGCTATTGAACACGGTGGTGCAATTGTACCTACAAGTATTCCTCTGCATAAGTAAAAATAAAGTATTTCTGTACTCCCAGGAGTGCAATTGCATTCTGCGCTAAAAGCCTAGCTGAACATGCTGCCTCATTACAGTAACATTCATCCTTCTCATTGTAATTTGCCCCGCTGCATTTTCTTGTAATATTTGAACTTACCAGTTTCTAGAACCCTGAGCAAAGGATGATCTCAGTACTTTTTTGTATTATAACATAAGATTGCCTTATAATCTTAAGCCGGGTACAGACAGTGTGAGGCTGCTTGCTTCAAACGCCTCAGGATGCATGCTCAGACTGTATGTTAAGACTTGGGTTGCAATGCTTAAGGTGAGCAGGGAGCTTGTTGGTAAAACGGTAGTGCCCAAGGGCGCCTCGCACCAAGCCATTCATACAGTGTGTACCTCTTTGCATTTGCCTCACGCCAAGCAACGCTATGGATGAAGAAGTGATTCACGAAATGGTGAAACTTTATGAAAGTAAACGTGTTTTGTGGGAAATCTCGGGGGCACATTAGCTCAAAATTGGGTGTATCTTCTTCAAACCTCACATCTTCCAGGAGCCTGTTCCCATATTCCCAGATTTTGATAAATTTTCTTGACCCACCAACATCGCCTTTTTTCTTGGTTTTCAATAACCGTTGCCATCAAAATGAACGCAGCGGCTGCAATTTGAAAATTTCTACAGAATGACGGCACCATATTGACTACTTTCCGTACTTTTGGGTGGTTCACTTGCTCGCATCAAGCATTCGTGTTGGCAATTTTCATTAACATCGTTCACCTCAACCTGAGGAAGATGTAGCGAGCAGGCTTGCACTGTCTGTACTAGGCTTTAAGATCACTCGTTCCTACATATATTACTTTGCATTCTTTGCTATATTTTTGTATTTGTCTTGTTGACTTGTAGTGGTGAAGTAATATCTTCATTACATTTTTTCTTGTTCTCTAACTTGTGCATTCTCCTTACGATCACTGAGTCCCATGCAGCAAATCAGGGTTGTAGTTGTTTGTCCCCTTCTCGGATCACTGATTGCAAGACCAGCTACCAAAACCTACCTTTTGTTGAGGAATCTAGGGATTTTCAGGTGAGCTATCGGTATCTCGAGGTAAGGTATTTTGTTTAGTGGTTGCCATATTTTCTTGGGCATGGGTTGTGATAGATACCTAAGTACGTTTCAGGGGTTGAAATCAATTTATATACATACGAGCTGCTCCGAATTAAACCATCATTTTGGGACTGAAATATTCAAACACCTAACGATATGCTCTATTTTGATCTAATCTGCTAGGGATGGTTATTTGAAATACTGATTCCACCCGGAGGGATTTAAACAGGAGCAGTTAGGAGCGAATCTTCAACCCCTAGTACTTTTTTACAGTATTTCCTCACTTCAATACACTAATCCTCGTTCCCAAATTTCGTGCTATTTATTTCCCACCTACTGTACCAGCGGATGGGTGGATTACCCCTTTCCGAAAGAAAATACAAAATGTCCCAGGTTCGTTGCACAACTAGACGAAAATTTGGGTGGAACTCGATAACTCAGATGAAAGTTATAAAAAATGTAACGAATTGTCATAATTAACCCCCCCCCCCCCATTCACCCACTTTCAAATGAAAGTTTCGAAATATGGTCAAACACATAACCTAATCTCAATTGGAAAACATGAATCAGTTATAAATCTAGAATTTTTGAAAAACCAAGGAAAACGTATCTAAACCCGCCGAACGTTCATTTGATATTCTTATTGTGGCTGGATGATTGGATATTATACGGATAAAAATAAATATTGCAAATACTCACTGCATAAGCTCTGGCGACTGCAGCGTAAAGAGCAAAAGTTCCTCTATAATTTTTTTGATGAAAATTGACAACCCATCTTGATGAATTTGGGGGATGCCAAAAACAAAAATCCACCGTTTTAAGAAAAAGTATGTAGTTGAGTGCTTCTTCTTGACTGAGATTGGAGGGATACGTTTTGTGTTCAGTGATACAGTATTTTCTCAATTTATCGCTCCTCAATGCTTCATAAAGCTGTAAAATACAATAAGAACGTTATGTAAGAACCTAAAACAATATATAGTTTAATTTGGATGTGTTAGGTACCATTCAGGGAGTACAGGCAGGGTCCCGTGAACATACTTGTTGGCAGTCAAGCAGTATGAGGTTAGAGAGAACAAGAAATTTAAATTGTTCTATATGATTATCTACGATCCGCTAAAATACCAATATTATGGTCAGCATAAGAAATAAATTAAACAATATTAAATTAAGTTCAATTCCAATATAGCATTAAATCATTTCATTCCCTCTACCACAATCAACACTACGATACTGGGCTGGAATTATAGCTAATCTTACATCTGCAACTTGGAGATACATTCCTGGCAACAAACTTCATAGGATACGTACAACACACATTTTCTGTTTGTTACGAAGCTACTTACGTCTTTAAGCAGTTCAGATATGCCTTCTTCACAAATTGACACATGTTTGGCATTGTTAGATATAAAATCACCAGAAGCTCTGGGCCCCAAACGAGTTGCAGACATTGCAAAAACTGTCTGAAAGAGAGAAAAATTCAAATTCTAGTAGACAACTTCAACAACAGTTGGAAAATAGCATGCATGGAAGTCATCTGTAAAAATCGAATAGCTGCATTACAAAACATAGATATGGCAATTGGTATCAAGTCCAAATTTTAAAAGTGTAGCTATTTATATATTAGAAATGTCATTGTAATCTCTTGACAACTGGTGTAGGCAAATTGACGGGGCGAATTCGTAGATAATCAACATCCCAGTTCCAAGGGATCGTTTAGATCCTGTGGAAATGCCTGCTCTCAACATGGGTAAAGTAGGTTTGAACTCGAAGACCAGTAGGAACTACAAATTCCAAAGATTGAAGAGCTGGAACCAACAACTCATATTCAGGGGTTCACTCTGATACCAAAGGAGCAATACATCCATTAGCAACAAAGGTCTTCATAGATGTAGCCTTTACTTCCTCTGGAAACGATACTCAGCGTTCCTGGATTCGTTATGAGAAACAAACTAACCCTGAGGTAGCATATGAATTGAAGGGTCCAGAACGTTTCCTGAGGCCCTACAAAAGAGTATAATATACTCTTATATTATAAACTTGACCAATAGCTGCACAGTAGTTTGGGTTTAGTTCAATGATAATGCCAATATGCATGCGTACTTTCAAAACTGTAATATCACAAGAAAAAACTTGAATACATGCAGAAATAAAAGAAATGCAATAAATGTGTGGGTCATTTCAAAATTTCGGTCACATTTATGTCACTGATCAGTATTGCCGTCAAATCTCAACTAAATACAGTTTTGTGAGTGTTTTAAAATTTTCTCCTATGTGGATGTACATATTCCATGGAAAAGTATGTAAAAGTTGTGCCTACAAAGAAAATACCAAAGTCCACATTTCTCACTCCCTACAGCTGTCACTAACCAGAGGTATACAACTTCCATCGTCACTACTCAGTGAAATATTTATTGGGGCTGTTATATCCACTTACACTATGAGAGAACATGGATATCTGCCTCAGGAAAAAAATTGGATCAAATCAAGTAGCCTTATCAGCCCATTATTTCAGTGTCACACGGTTTTTCCTCACTCCCTACAATGCTTCGAACAGTAGCCCCCATACAGGAAAGGGTGTCTATGAAGTTGCTTCTGTTTTGTTGGCATCCCTTATTCAAGATGGTCCCAACGCTGATGGTTGGATTTTGCCTAGACCTTCCCAATCAGTTCTACCAGGAAAATCATCCCTGGAGGCAGCAGTGAGGGTTTTTTAACTCACTCCCAACTCCAGTAACATTCTGACTGTGGCAAGTGAAACTTGATCGCACTTGTTGACAATTAGTGTAGTTGTTGGAAGTTCGTTGACAACATTTTGGTTCAACCAGTTTCAATTGATTTATGACCTATAAAGGCGATGAAAGGCTATAACCTCTCCCTACAATATCCAGCCAATAGCCCCTTAATTTGTAGGGAGTGAGATCTGCTTGTAGCAAGTGAGATTTTGGCAAGGAAACCTTAGTACTTACTGTACGTAGCTAAAATTAAGCTAATTTGTGCTGTTCCACTCACATAAATTGAAAGAATTGAGCGGCGATTCCCATGGAGGTTGGAGGCTCAAGAGGGGAAAAAATAGTAGTATATACTACCTCACTCCCTACAAAAGTTTTTTTTTTCAAAATGGCGTATCAGCAGTACAGTTCAAGATTATGTGTGCTCACTTAGGTACTATGCCGAGAGAACCACAGTGATTGATCAGGACCAAGAAAATTGAGAAGAATGGAGGGCTGGAACTGACGACGCAGCCCAGCGGGGATGAAGCAGAGAAAAGGAAAATACATTAACATAAGCTAATTTTAACAATCGGAACTGATTTTGATAGGCGATGTGTTTTGATAAAGTTGCTCCCACGAGAAGCTCCTCTTATCAAACAGTTCGTTTTATGGGTGATTCTCAATTTTCAAGTCCTGACATCTTAAAAACTCAAGTTTTTCTTTTGCTAGATTTTTGGATGTTTATTACTAAATCGGGCCCCCTGGATGTCTTTCTGATGCCCAGTCATTCTCGACATCACATTATTATTATTCACAGATTTACGTGCTCTATGCATATCTCCTGAAATTCAATAATCGCTCTATCACCTATGAAACACGCACACTCCGAAGCTGAGTACAGATTCAAATCATGAACGCAAGCCAATTGAATATCAAACCCGAGTGAAAGAATACTTATTTACCCCAGTAATAATATTGAATAATAATCCCCAGTAACAATATTTACCTATATATTATCAGCGTTTCATGGTACATATCAGAATGCTTCAACCCGTGTATCGGCTATAAACTACAAGTATCCACATCGGCTATCACTCCAGTAACCACATTCACTACAACTCGACGCTATCGGCATCACTAGGTTACAAACAAACAATAATAAAAAAAACGCAAATGTTTGCACCATAAATCTTTGGGAAATACATTGGGAATGGTTTGACCTACGGACGTGGGGAAGAGCTCATTCGATTCCTCATGGTATGTTCTTCAAATAGAGTCAAAATTAGGCAGCTTCGACTTGTTTTGAGGTTTTTAGGGATTTTACAAAACTTTGACAGCCCTTAAACGGCACTTTAAATTGAGTGAGAGAGCTGGCTCAAGAATTGGGGCGTCGTCGGACCAAGATGGATTTTCCCTGAAAATTTCAGATCTTTTGCTCCAGCCGTTTGGGAGATATCGTGCGTACGGCGGACGGACGGAAAAATTGTTATTGCAGATTCGGATTCTACACCCTTTGAAACGTAAACCATGACATTTTCAGGGTGGGTTAGAATTTTTATATTATTAGAATGTACCCGCTTGCTTGTGAGTCACTACTGCAACCAAAACAAGAACTTCCTCGAAAATCCCTGTTTTGTTCCCTCGGGAACACATTCTTTTTGGGCCATGACAATGACCCTAGACTACAGTGACCTGAATAAAGTGCAGCGTTATGACATTAAAAACTTGAAGCAGGGGTTGAAAAACCGTTGATAGTAGCTCTTCAGATGTAACTAAAGACAAGAGAATTTTCATGAAAATTCAAATCTGAGATAGAATATAAGAAAAATCAACTCAAAATTGGAAACCTCGCTACAGTTTCAGGTCATGAAAACTACAAATCAGGGTTTCTCAGCCCTAAAAAAAACAGAGAAATTATATTCGCTTCCTAGGTTTTGCTATTGTTCAATGCAGTAGGTAGGTACTCAATAAACGTATGTAGTCAAGGGGAAAAAGTTGAATGACAGGAGACTTTAAACAGCACAACGTTCCATTTGTAAATGTAAACACGAATTTGCCCGTAGTTTGAGAATCACCTTATAACAGAATGTAAAGATCATTCATTCATTGTAAGATATTCTAGTAAGATACACTCTCAATAGCTTATCTAGTGTCTACATCCACAACCACATTTATCTCTTACCTCGAGAGTTGCAGAAAACGAGCTAATAGAAAAACAACACAAATCTGATTAAAGAGTTACATGACACTAGTTAACAGTCCAAAGGGTGCAAAAGATAATGATGCAGGAGTGTAATATCGAAAATATCGATATTATGTTAGGAGGAACCGATTATCCTACATCGAAGTTGGGTTGTCGATATTTGTCTATAGTCTACAGTTCTTAACCGCTATATAGAGAAAAAAATCGGTGAAACATCGCGGTTCTTTCACCTTTTCTTGTTGATTTAGTAGCATTAATACTCAGTTAGAAAAAGCATACCAAAGGATTCTTCATCTTCTCATACATTTGACAATCATCTCACCTGTTGTGAACAACAACCAAGTAACCTTCCCCAAGGTTACCGGCGTCTGTTTATCGTTGTGTTCAGACTCCCCTACATAGGTACACGAGGTTTTTTCTGGCGCTGGGATATGAATGGGGCATTTCAAAATTACGGTCACATTTGAGTATCGACTTTTCTAAAGGAACAAAGTTGAAACTTGATCAATTTTCTTGGTCCTCATCAATCACTGTGGTTCTCTCAGCATAGTACCAAAGTGGGCACACAATCTTGAACTGTACTGCTGATACGCCATTTTGAAAAAATTAAACGTTTGTAGGGAGTGAGGTATTCACTTCTATTTTTTCCCTGTTGAGCCTTCAACTTCCCTGGGAATTGCCGCTCAAGTTTTCACACTAAAGTTTCCATGCCAAATTTTGCAAACTGGAGCGGATCTCACTCTCTACACCTTATGAGGCTATGGATATTGAAGGGAGTGAAAGAGTAGGGAGTAAGGTTATAGCCTTTCACTGCCTTCAGAGGCCACAAATCAATTGGAACTGGTTGCACCAAAATGTTGTCAATGAACTTCCAACAACTACACTAATTGTCAACAAGTGTGATCAAGTTTCACCCACCACAGTTAGAATGTTATTGAGTAGGGAGTGGGAGTTAAAAAACCCTCACTGCTGCTTCCAGGGATGGTTTTCCCAGCAGAACTGACTGGGAAGATCTAGACAAAATCCAACTACCACATTTGGGACCATCTCAAATAAGGGATGTCAATAGAATGGAAGCAACTCATAAACACCCTTTCCGCCAGTGGGGGGCTACTTTTCAAAACAATGTAGGGATTGAGGAAAACCCCTGTGACACTGATTTAATGGGTCGGTTAGGCAACTTGCTTTGATCCAATTTTTTCTTCCAAGGTTGATATCCATTTTAGATGGTATATTCTTTCATAGTGTAAGTGGATATAACAGCCCCAATAAATATTTCGCTGAGCAGTGATGATGGATGTTGTAAACCTCTGGTCAGTGACAGCAGTAGGGAGTGAGAAATCAGCACTTCGATATTTTCTACTGGGTTCTCTAGGCACAACTTTTACATATTCATCCATGGAACATATACATCCAGATAGGAGAGAAATTTCAAAAATTTACAAAACTGCAGTCAATTGAGTTCTACGGCAGTACTGACCAGCGACGGAAATTTTGAAATTAGCCGCATAGTACTGTTCGCGTTGCAACCTCCTCAAATATTAGCCGAATGATAAGAGATAATAAGGGTTACCAAAACGGGCGCGAGAGCGCACTGGCGTTGGCCTGTGTTCTGGTCCCCAGACACTCGGAAGAGATAAGGGATAACAGGAACAAGGTCAAGGGGCAAGTGCATAAATACTTCAGATGAGTGTAAGGGGAGAGGAACATTACACCGAGAGTACAGGGGAGAATAAAATTATATCGATCTTTGAGGATAAATAAAGTAATTGTATCGATGGATGCCATCGATAGATAGATATACTTATAAATCATACCTTCTCGATGAAGGGTTAGTTCAGCCATTCGCCGATCGGGCCGACACTATCGCACTTTTTGTGGAAAATTTGAATTCGAAAATAGGAAAATACACCCATCAGCTGTTGTTTTGTGGAACCCAGTCGGTTGTTTGGTTGACGTGGATTGTGAGTTCAAGTTTCATGTCTGTAAACTATAAATTTAGAATATAAATAAGATATTACTGGTGTATTTGGCGCGCTGGAGTCTACGTCAGTTACACGTTTCAAGTAAGTCTTCCAGTGTTTTTCTTCTCATTTTGTGAGGTCGGTAATACAAGATCTTTAGCCTCCAACCTTCACATTCTTAGTGCTGTGGTCATAATTTTGTTTGGACTTGGTTTTGTCGTTGAAACAAATTGTGTACAAGTTTGAGCGAAGGTGTGACGAAATTATTTTTGTTGGAATCAGTGGCGGCTCCCGCCCTGAAACCCCGGAGGTGCACCGACCGTAAGAAGAAATTTGAGACAAGGGTGATTCTCATTTAACGGGACAATCGCTGTCCTTCGTTGATAAATAATTTTCTGTTCGACTTTGTCCAAAAACTACTTTTGCATGTGCATTATGTGTTAACCAGGCCTACTTATGGCTGTCATAAAGTTCGGCTACTCTTCATTGTACATGCCAGTAATTGATCGAAATGTACCTCTAATCTCATTGTCATGGTCTGTCCGTGAGTCAGAATTTGAACTTAATCCGAAATTTTATCCTCTCAAAGTACGTTTTACCGGAAATATTTCAACTAGTACTTTTTTAGAATTTGTTCCTGGATGTAGTGCGCTTACAAGAGGGACTAACTTTTAGATAGTCTGTACGAATCAGAGTTTGCCCCAAACCTTCTGTCTCATTGTCATGGGTTTGAAGGAAATCATCGTAGCTCTCTCAAGTGAGGGCATTTTTTTGGCAATTGTGATAGCCGACACCATCTATCGGCTATCAGCGGAACAATTGCGAGAGGAGAGGCGAGGAGTGACTGGGGGGGAAGGAGAGATAACGAAAACTTGCGACAAGCCCCTCTCCTTACGACTCTCTACCCAGCTCTCATCCGACCAGGTAATCTGTTCTTTCAATTTCTGTATTTGAAACAAATTGATATTAATATCCCAGATCCATCCTATTAACCGAACTCCTTACCTAATACCACCTGCGGTGCTATTTTATAAAAATAAAAATATTAAAGGAATACCAAAACCTTTTCCACATCGTGGTTAATAGGAGCCCCGTAGTAATTCTTGGAGCAATAAATACATTTATTGAATAAATAACTATATCTATTTCCCAAACCTTGCGTATAATTATTTCTCGAACCTTATATATCTATATATAAAATAACCTTAGTAATTAATATGGTGAAAAAAGGGAATAATATCAAGAATACGTAATCAAGTAAAGGTAGAATTGATATAACAATTCCTTTCAAGTATTACATGGTAGCGAGCTAAACGTTCTAAAACGGACCCTAATTTTCCCAGCAGTAAAATACCAGAAAATAATCCGAATATAAAATCCGAATCTTAAACCAGAAAACTCAGAAAAAAAAGAAAAAAAAAGAGCTTCCATTGCATTGAAATAGACCTGATAACCTGAACCTGAATACAGTACATAAAAACCACATACAGACCGACAACAACTGCGAACCTTATACGCACGATAACACGACACAAACGACGCAAATCTAACGGCGCCTTAACCCGACCTTAATCACTCAAAACCGTCGACGACGTGTCAACCGATAATTAAACGATTCCGACGACCGTTATAAAAAACAATCCGACCATGGCATCTAACAATCCCGCGTCCTGTCAGAACTGCGGATCTCCTCTGCCGGAGAACCAAATAAATAATCCGATCTTCTGCACCAAGAAGCAAAAGTTGCTGAAAGTATGTTAAAAAAGGGAATAATATCAAGAATACGTAATCAAGTAAAGGTAGAATTGATATAACAATTCCTTTCAAGTATTACACAATTCAAAGTTTTTTAACCCTGCCCTTTGAGGAAACACCATGCTTCCGCCATTTCTATACAGTTGGGGCTCAAAAATGAAGTTAGCCGTTTCAAACGGCCCGTTTGTAAACCAGGTGTGTACGTTTTATACTTCTCATTGTTATGGGTTTGAAAATCTCTCTTGATCAATCTTATTGATTCGTTTAGCATTCATTTTGGGATAGAGATGTAAAAATTCTATTTAATGCAAGTTCCAATTTCTATAAGTGTTCATTCATAGACTCCTAATTGCAGAAGGTTAATGTTGATTTCTCATTGTCGTGGCGATTTTAAAACTTCATTGTTGTGGCTAGCAAAAGCCGTCAAAAGCTGTTTGAAACAATTTTTTTTTCAAGTTTGGTATTTGATACTAAATAAATACTAATATTAAAATGTGATACTTGTTCTAGCACAAAGTCAGGAAAAACTGAAATCAGATATACGTCTCATTCAACCTGACCTACACATCGTTTACGTAATTCTATCGTTTTTTGGTTGACAAAGCTCATTGTCATGGATACATACCAGTCTCGTAACCTATAAAATTTTAAAACCTGAATTTTGAGGAAACAAACGAAAATGATGCGTGCTTGTACATCACTATACCATTAGGGTAACATCTAGATTGTATAATAAAAAAAATCACAAATTTAGGAGAACACAATTTTTTAGTCAAAATCAAAACCTCGATTGTCCCGTTAAATGAGAATCACCCACAAACATGTGCTGCTTTCTGCCAAATACAAATTTCAACTACCAATATGCAAAGGAAATCAATCTTGTCTACTTTCTCGGCTTCGAAACTTGAAAAAACGACTCAATCCTACCTTTAAAAGAAGTTCACTAGCAAGTACGTGAATACCTTATAAAAAAGATTTTGAAATTATTGTCAAACTTCTGAAAACCGAGTTTTTCAATAGTTGAAATTCATATCTGCCCAGCAAGAACTATCGTGGAGGTGTATGAATGAATTTGATCGATTCTTGTCTTTATTTACAAGTTTAAAGATTTTGCTTCCGAGTCTACCAAGGTAGCGGAAGCATTGTTTTCACTTTCAGAATGTAAAAATTTTTTTGTCTCCAAAATCAAAAATTCCACTCGCATTTTACGTTTTAGACCTTTCTGAACAATTTTGGTTCCGTGTCTGTCTGTGTGTCTGTCTGTCTGTCAGCAAATCCTTGTTACGGGATAAACTACACGAAGTTATAGTCCGATTTTGATGAAATTTTCAGGGATTGTGCGGGTTGGGGTGTAGATGGTCCCCTATAGGTTTCATGACCCCCGGATCAATAGTAGCCTCTGCGCATGCGCAAACGTGAAATCCTTGTTACGCGCATAACTCCGGAGTTCTTGAAATTTCGATGAAATTTTCAGGGATTGTTCGGTTTGATATGTAAATGGTCGTATTAGTTTCATGACCCCAGATGAATAGTAGCCTGCGCATGCGCATCCTTGTTACGCGCATAACTCCGGGAGTTCTTGACCAATTTCGATGAAATTTTCAGGGATTGTGCGGGTTAGGGTGTAGATGGTCCCCTATAGGTTTCATGAGCCCCGGATCAATGGTAGCCTCTGCGCATGCGCAAACGTGAAATCTTTGTTACGCGCATAACTCCGGGAGTTCTCGACCAATTTCGATGACATTTTCAGGGATTGTTCGGTTTGATGTGTAGATGGTCCCCTATTAGTTTCATGACCCCCGGATCAATAGTAGCCTCTGCGCATGCGCAAACGTGAAATCCTTGCCACAAGCATAACACCGGGAGTTCTTGGCCGATTTCGATGGAATTTTCAGGGATTGTTCGGACTTATTAGGTATATTTTATAGTTTGTTCAACAGTTGAACATGCCTACCTTTATTTTCTCAGGTTATGCTCCTGCATAACAATAAATTTACCTTAATTCAACATTTACTTCGCCTAATTGAACGAAGTTCCTTAGTCAATAATAATTTTCAATGATCTATACAGTCATGTTATGGATACGAGGAAGCTATGTGCCACACCCACTTGGCAGAGGTTTTTAGTTTTCGAGGGTAAAATCTTCAGATTAATTTCTGACTTCAGAAATGAACCAGTTAAGGTAATTTATTTGTAAGGGCAAACAAAAACTTCAAATAATTTCTGTTCCCAGACCAACTAAAGTGGTGGGAAATCAGTGCGGCCCCAAAAAAGCGTAAGTCATATTTTTGGCTTTTAAATGTCACTTCAAGTACTCTCACCTCATCCATTTCACGGGTGTTAAGTAACGTACAACAAACCGTTGCCAAACTTCGTTAACCGTAAGAATCCCCTTTTAGCGAGGATAACTACGTGCCATCACAAAACGTGATAGGGTGAGGTGGCGAGTAAATCGATGAAGTGTGAAACGCAGTAAATTGTTATTGGAAATAACCTGTCTGATTTCACGCTGTTGACAGGGAAGGTAACTACGTGAAAATGGGGGAGCTACAACTGTTCATCCCACATAAATCTCGGCGGGTCCTAGGTCAATTCTTGTCATCGAATAAATAACGTTTCGTAGGTTTCCTACCTACTTACTTCATGACTGTGCGAACACCGCCCCTTCCTCGACAAGGGGAATGGGGTTTTTCTAACAACTAATTGGGTGTGTATCGTTTCTGCATTTCAAAAATTATTCAGTATGTTGCAAACATCTTTATTGCTTGAAAATTGTGGTAGATATTATTGGAGTATAACTTATTTACCGGTATTGTTCGAAATCATAAAATTTCAATAAATTAAGGAGGTTTGGCACCTTTTGGTTTATTATTCAATAATAAACCATTGTAATCGCTCTTGAAAAAAAAATTTAACACCTGAAAATTTCATGGTTTACGTTTCGAAGGGTGTAGAGTCCGAATCTGCGATACAAATTTTTCCATCCGTCCACCGTACGCCGTACGCACGATTTCTCCCAAACGGCTGAAGCAAAAAAGCTGAAATTTTCAGGAGAAATCCATGTTGGTCCGACGACGCTCCAAGTTTTGAATTTTGTAAAATCCCTAAAAACCTCAAAAAAAAAAGTCAAGGCGGCCTAAATTTAGACTCTTTTTGAAGAACTTTCCACGAGGAATCGAATGAGCCCCTCCCCGGGTCCGTAGGTCAAACCATTCCCGATGTGTGGTCAAATTCATGGTGCCAACATTTGCGTTTTTGGTTTATTATTCAATGTTAAACCATTTTAATCGCTCTTGAAAAAAAAATTCTAACCCCCCCTGAAAATTTCATGGTTTACGTTTCAAAGGGTGTAAAATCCGAATCTGCAATAAAAAATTTTCCGTCCGTCCGCCGTACGTCGTACGACGTACGCACAATTTCTCCCAAACGGCAGGAGTAAAAAATCTGAAATTTTCAGGAAAAATCAATATTGGTCCGACAACGCCCCAATTCTTTAGCCAGCTCTCTCATTTAGTTTAAAGTGCCCTTTAAGGGTTTTAAAAGTTTTGTAAGATCCCTAAAAACTTCAAAAAAAAAAGTCAAGGCTTGGATTTTTTTTTAAGAACTTTCCATGAGGAATCGAATGAGCCCCTCCCCAGGTCCGTAGCTCAAACCATTCCCGATGTAGGGACCGATTTATGGTGCCAACATTTGTATCCACATTCACTACATCACTAGGTTACTGCGATCAAAACAAAAACAACAGGGTTTTTTTTTTTTATCGCTGTAACCTAGTGATGTAGTGAATGTGGATACTGGAGTGAACTCCTAAAAGGCTTTGTAGCCGATACACGGGTTGAAGCATTCTGATAACCATAAAAAAAAAATAAATAAATAGAAACGCTGCAAATTCTTTCACTGGGGTTTATTATTCAATTGGCTTGCCTTCATGATTTGAATTTCTACTAAGCATTGGAGTGTGCGTGTTTCACTGGTGATAGAGCGATTATTGAATTTCAGAAGATACGCATTGAGCTCGTAAATCGGTTCTCAACCAAAATACCTATTTTAATTGATCAGTTGATCATATTTGTGTGCCTCCTCTACATCAGTCTACCTCTGGCTAAATCGTTTAAATTTGGATTTGGGGAAGTTTTGGCGCAATACGAGTGCCAAAGGACTTGATAAATTATAGATGTTTTTATTGTGAGGGGTATTGATAATAAAAACGCAATACGAGTGCTAAAGTGACTTGATAAATTGTAGATGTTTTTATGTGTGTGTGTGTGGAATTTGCAGGGGTATTGAGTTCAATAAAAAACGCTGCAAATTCTTTCACTGGGGTTTATTATTCAAAGATCGAGTTTGGCTTGCATTCATTTTGAATTGTACTAAAATGGTGCGTGTTTCACAGTAGAAAAACATCGTTTGATTGACAGGATTTAAGAGAAATGCATAAACAGAAAAATCGATTTTCACAGGTGATTTGGATTTGAGCGATTATTGATATTTCAGGAGAAATGCATAGAGCACGTAAATCGGTTCTCAACCAAAATACCTATTTGGATTGATCAGTGGATCATATTTCTGTGGCTTCTGAAATTCAATAATCGCTCTACCACCTGTGAAACACGCACACTCCAAAGCTTAGTAGAAAATCAAATCATGAATGCAAGCCAAATGAATAATAAACCCCAGTGAAAGAATTTGCAGCGTTTTTATTAGTGGTTAGGCCTTTCACTATCAACGATAGCATCCTCAGACCAAACAACAGTGTTTTTGTGCTGACTGATACTTTGTAACCGATATTTTTGGTTTTCAGTATCAGTTACATTTCTGATGGCCAGTAACGGTTACAAAATATCGGTTTATGAAATATCGGTTCACCTCTACTTGGAGCAGGTGATTGTCTTAGGCGACGGTTTTCTAGTTCGTTAGTGAAACCTCAACATTAGAAGTTGGACTGTTCAAAGGATGATGTTCTACAGGTGTTGGCTCGAGTTACGCCGTTCGCCCTCATCGCGGGGCACGTGCCATGAGGGCGTCAGGATGGGGGTCGCCACGCGCCAAATTCATATTAAGGAATGAAACATTTTTCTTACTACCAGGATGTACTGTCCACTTACCTGGAAATGCTCCCCGAAAAGAATCACCAACGGACTTTCCATTTACCTCTCATTCAACCGTCTCGAACTAAGGATGGCCATCGAAACATAAAATATCGATATATCGATGTTTGATAGTATCGGCGTTAAAATATCGCTGCCGATATATATCGTAGGTTAATCATCGATTCACACTACAGATAGCATCGACCAAAAAATATCGATAGTTTCAGAAAAATATTGGTTAAAAAGTTGAATAAAATTTATGTATTTAATGCACTTAGTAGACCAGATGCCACAATTGAGTTTGCAGAAGTTCAAATTTGATTTAAAAAGAAAAGTTAATTAATACTTATCGATAAATTAAATATAAGCCTTTTCTGATTCAAGATAAAATATGTTTAAATTGAAACTATGTTCAGTTTGATGTATTATTATTTTTAATTTGATTTTACCAATAGTTTTGTGACAAATTATATTTTTTGAAACCCAAGTTCCCATGAGGGGTTGTAACATTTATGTCCTTCTTCAAATGAATGTAAATACTTATGTTTCAAACCTATGGTCCAAACAACTGAGAATAAACAGAAACGCTGCAAATTCTTTCACTGGGGTTTATTATCAATTGGCTTGCGTTCATGATTTGAATTTCTACTAATCAATCCAAATAGGTGTTTTGGTTGAGTGTGCTGTTTCACTTAGTGAAATTCATAAGCTCTATCACCTGTGAAACACGCACACTCCGAAGCGTAGAACAGATTCAAATCATGAACGCAAGCCAATTGAATAATAAAATCGCTCCATCACCTGTGTCCGAAAGTACAGATTCAAATCATGAACGCAAGCCAATTTAATAAAGTAATAATATTGAATAATATTTACCTATATATTATCAGCGTTTCATGCATATCAGAATGCTTCAACCCGTGTATCGGCTACCAACTACACTACAAGTATTCACATCGGCTATCACTCCAGTATCCACATTCACTACAACTCGACGCTATCGGCCGGACATCACTAGGTTACAAACAAACAATAACAAACCAAAAAACGCAAATGTTGGCACAATAAATCGGGCCATACATCGGGAATGGTTCGACCTACGGACCTGGGGAGGGGCTCATTCGATTCCTGACGGTATGTTCTTAAAATAAGTTTACATTCATGCCGCTTGGACTTGTTTTGAGGTTTCTAGGGATTTACAAAACTTTGACAGCCATTAAAGGGCACGTTAAATTGAGTGAGAGAGCTGGCTCATGAATTGGGCCGTCGTCGGACCAAGATGGATTTTTCCTGAAAATTTCAGATCTTTTGCTCCAGCCGTTTGAGAAAAATCGTGCGTACGGCGTACGGCGGACGGACGGAAACATTTTTATTGCAGATTCGGATTCTACACCCTTTGAAACGTAAACCATGCAATTTTCAGGGGGGGGGGGGGTTGGAATTTTTTTTCAAGACCGATTACTATGGTTTATTATTGAATAATAAACCAAAAGAAGAAAAAACGTTGCAAATTCTTTCACTGGGGCCTATTATTCATTGAATTTCTACTAAGCTTTGGAGTGTGCGTGGATGAAATTCAATAATCGCTCTATCACCTGTGGAACACGCACACCCCAAAGCTTAGTAGAAATTCAAATCATGATTCATTAAATAATAAACCCCAGTGAAAGAATTTGCAGCGTTTTTAGCTTGTATTTTTCAAAAATTTCCTGGGGGAGGCCCCTAGACCCCCGGCACTGGCACCCCCAAACATTTTGACCTAAATCCGCCCATGGGTGTATTTCACTTCTTTTCGAAGAATTTGAAATTTTATTATGTATTATTGAATCATAATAACTATAACATAATTATTATTTAACCCTCCCTTCATGTTTTACCGTAGTTACTATTTACCTCCTAAACACAACATGTCCCTCCCGAAAACCTCTTTCCACGCAGTCGAGACGTGGGAACTCGATCTCCTCCTGTCCCTTCCACCCATTGTGACGACCCAAACGCCATTCATACGGTTTTTACGGGGGTCGCAATAGCTTCCGAAAAGGTAGGCGAGGTAATGTAATGCAGGCACCGCCGCATTTCTGATCCAAAGGGGATGAGACCGCTTTCTCAAAACTAGATCACAAAAAAGAACGCGACGAAAGTTGGGGTTCCACGCAAGGTGTCTCCAGTCGCGCCTGCGCTAATGGTTTTTCCTTTGCTCGACTAATTGTGCCGATTCTCACGTGAGTCTCGACCCGTGAAACGTTATTTCAGAGTTGAGATGATCATTATTTGGAAGTACATCTGGTGAGAAGTTCACAGTATATTCCAACCTAAATAGCAACTAAATTTGGGAAGTACATCTGGTGAGAAGTTCACAGTACATTCCAACCTAAATAGCAACTAAACTCAATTGATAGGCGAACCTGTAGATCAAGTATGTGCAATTTTTGATATGGACCAAACTTAAGTGTGACGTTCGCGGTCCGCGTTTAAAAGTAGTGTTCACGCACAAGACTTCAAACAAGCGGCATTGTTTACCATATCCATTAATAACAGAAATTAAATTAAATTACGCAGGGGTGCTACATTACAAGCGGGGTCTATGAAGCGGACTTCGTCATTAGAATTCTTGGAGGGGGGTTCCAAAAACACTTTGGGGGGGGGGGGGTAAAGTTGATTGAAACGGTGTTTAACATGACGACATTAAAAAGTATATTAAATCACTAGATAGAACGTAAGTGAGTCTAGTTAAAATTATCAAAAACAGACTCAGATCAGCTAAGGGAGACTAATGAAGAAATAATCGAAAGATTTTCTATTTCCTCATCCCACAGACAAAACTGTAATGTACGGTTCAAAGAGATATATTTAGCAAGCTTAGCAGGTCCCTAGATAACTTGTAGAAGGTCTCAGACTACAAAATTGAAATTTTCGACTCCAAACTGTTAATGTTTTTATGTATTTTACGATATTATTAATACTTGTTCATTAATGATCAATGCCAATCAATTTTTTCATAAAATATCTTGGGTATTTGATTTATTTCATCATGTTAATTTTCCAATTAAACCTCCAACAATATCCATGATCTATTGTTTTTCCCCCGAGGAAAAATTTCACGCTGAGTAAGGAGAAGAACAAATTTACATAATTTTATTATTTCTCAATACCACTAGACGATACGAACTTCTGTTTATAATTTGTATCTTCATTTATTTTGCTTCCGAGTCTACCAAGGTAGCGGAAACATTGTTTTCACTTTCGGAATGTGAAAATTTTTTTGTCTCCAAAATCAAAAATTCCACACGGATTTTGCGTTTTAGACCTTTCAAAACAATTTTGGTTCCGTGTCTGTCTGCGTGTCTGTCTGTCTGTCAGCAAAACCTTTTTACGGGCAAAACTACACGAAGTTATAGTCCGATTTTGATGAAATTTTCAGGGATTGTGCGGGTTGGGGTGTAGATGGTTCCCTATAGGTTTCAAGACCCCCGGATCAATAGTAGCCTCTGTGCATGCGCAAACGAAATCCTTGTTACGCGCATAACTCCGGTAGTTCTTGACCAATTTCGATGAAATTTCAGGGATTGTTCGGTTTGATGTATAGATGGTCCCCTATAAGTTTCATGACCCCCGGATCAATAGTAGCCTCTGCGCATGCACAAATTTGAAATCCTTGCCACAAGCATTACTCCGGGAGTTCATGACCGATTTCGATGAAATTTTCAGGGATTTTTCTCAAGTTATGCTCCTGCATAACAATAAATTTACCCTAATTCAATATTTACTTCGCCTAATTGAATGAAGTTCTTTAGTCAATAATAATTTTCAATGATCTACACAGTCATGTTATGGATACGAGGAAGCTATGTGCCACGCCCACTTGGCAGACGTTTTTCTGCTTGTGTCAGGTCTGATGGTGGTTATAGAGCACATTGAATCCCTCGCCACTGTTCCAAGCCACTACAGCAGAGATAAAAGTCCTTACAGAAAGTACATGCCATCATGTTCTTCCATTAGTGGGTGTTATGATGCTTGCCGAGTGTCCATAGGTACCACTCTGAAGAAACGCCTATTGGGAAGTTACTATCACCATGTATCTCCCCACTGTGGTTGAGTGTAACGCGTGCGCAAAACTCAAGCTTGAGATAGCTCGAAAAAAGTGACCCCAGTTCGCCTCAAATACGCATCTCGACAATGAACTAAACACTCACCTTTTGCGGCAAAAAGTAGCTCAGCAAATGATGGAAGGTCACAAAGGAAATAAAGATGAAACTATTGAAGATGTCTGTGTTGATTAACAACAAGCCCTACCAACACGAAAACTGATATGCAATCTTCTCTTGGTACTGGGTGTAGGTAGTGGGGTGACCACATTCATTTCGAATCCCTTATTTTGGAGCACAAGTCTTTATTTTTTGGCAGATACGTTTCGTCCTTCAACGAGGACTTCATCAGTCTACATATAAGCATAAAAGTTTCATTGAGTCAGAATTACATAGTGTGTATACACTGTATACACACAGATGGTCAAATAATCACATTTCCAAGTGTCCAGTGTCCACTAAGTTCCTTACGTATGGATTATTATAGTTCTTTTACTGTTATTTCTCTTAGCCAAGCAGCTATCGATGTTTTACTTTGTCTTGATAGGGTTGTTTTCTTTTCCTTTGTTTATTTTTGTTGTTTGGTTTTCTCTGTCTTTTTTTCCCTGCTAGGTCAGCAAATTTTTTTATTTTTGTACTCTTGTTCATTGGGCATTGCCCGTTTTGGAAAATAAATAAATAAATAATTTCTTTCCATAAAACATATTGTTCAGCTTATCTACTAAACACCTTACATAATAATATTTCTTACCTTATTATGTCATCAATACATGCAGGATTCCGGCTTAGACATGGTGGTGCCACCACACATCCCTTCACTTTGTTTCATTACTGAAATTAATATTTGTTATATGTTTATGGGTTGTTATACTTCTTATAGTTTACTTCATGTATATACAGGGTGTCCCTCACTTAGTGTAAAAAAAAAAAAAAATTGGGTGAAACTACATGGAAAATGGAGTAAATCGCCGCCAACCGCGATTTTTTTTCTCAACCCGTTGTTGAGATATGCTATTTTTAAGAGTTTTTTCAAAAAATCGCGTTTTTCGCCATTAAAACGCTTTTTTTCGGCAATTTCCCAACATTTTTGCACATTTGACCACATTTTCGGAATCTGCGTTAAATTTCCTATAAGATGAAGTTACTTTGATTTCCAAAACGCATCTTCCAAACACCGAAATTTTCAATCAAAGATGAACATTTTTCGCAAAGTGAAATTTTTCAAAAACTTGGAACGCTTGGCGTGACCACAAAAATAATTTTTTTCGTTGTCAAATTTGATAAAAACTTCTCCCACTTCTAAGCTTTTTTTAAGCTTTTTTCTAAGACCACAATAACAATTCTCAATTTTTAATTTTTTACAGTGAAAAAACATTGCCACAAAAACATAACCTCTTCTTACAGGACTTTAACGCCCAATTTCCAATGAAAGGGAAAACATTAATTGAAATCGATGGTCAACCATCAGTTTCTGTGATTGGAATATCGTACGTCACCTACCAACTTAAATTAAAACAAACGTAATGCCTTGCCAAAATACTTTAATTTCTCCGTCAGTTCCAATTTTAGACCGAAATGGTTGGTGACGTCGTTGGAAAGATTAATTAGTGGGAACCACAGTAGTTTTTTCAAATTTGACAACGAAAAAAATTATTTTTGTGGTCACGCCAAGCGTTCCAAGTTTTTGAAAAATTTCACTTTGCGAAAAATGTTCATCTTTGATTGAAAATTTCGGTGTTTGGAAGATGCGTTTTGGAAATCAAAATAACTTCATCTTATAGGAAATTTAACGCAGATTCCGAAAATGTGGTCAAATGTGCAAAAATGTTGGGAAATTGCCGAGAAAAAAGCGTTTTAATGGCGAAAAACGCGATTTTTTGAAAAAACTCTTAAAAATAGCATATCTCAGCAACGGGTTGAGAAAAAAATCGCGGTTGGCGGCGATTTACTCCATTTTCCATGTAGTTTCACCCAATTTTTTTTTACACTAAGTGAGGGACACCCTGTATATGTAATTTTCAGATGTTATCTGTTAGTACATTGCATTGATGCTTCACCTTGTAATATGAGCAATTGATGAAGTCCTCGTTGAAGTACGAAACGTATCCGCCAGAAAATAAAGACTTATGCTCCAAAATAAGGGAATCTTCTCTTGAAATGGAATAAATGGGTTCAAAAAATTCCACCTCATAATAAGATTTACGCCCCAAATTAATAGAATTAAGAATCGCTCTTGCTATCTTCAAGTCATTGCAAATTCGATTTCCATACACCCGAATTTCGGGATTCGCCCTTGCTCTTCCAAGATCCTGGTATTTTTAACTACCCCAAACTCGTATTTTTCCAATCTTTTTATTTAAATTTTATTGTAGTCTAGTACCTAATGAAATGCACTTCACGTACAACTTAACAAATCGAAAAAAATAACATAATGTTTCTATTTTATGAGCCAATACGTCTGTTATAGGATTACAAGTTTGATCCACCTTTCTACGATGGGAGGGCGGGACGGACGAGAAATGTGCCGAGCTCCTGTGAAGTTGCTGGCCTCCTGGTGCGGGTTATGCTCGTGCACACCGCAGCTCGAGTCGCTCGGCCCGTTTCAACGGCGCGGGACCGAGGATCGGCGCCCGAGTTGAAGGGACGTGGGAGACGGCGGACGGGCGCGAGTCCGCGGAGCATGCGCTTGGGACGCCGTTCCTCCCGCGACGAAACCCCCCCTTTCCGCGGGATCGGTGAATTGGCTCGACGCTGGCCACGCGAGCTCCTCTCGGTTTCTGTCATCCTAATCGTGACGGCGATTCTTCGCTTTTTAGTTTGACTGCAACAATGCGCGACGCGACGTCGTAGTCCGCCGACGCGCCGCAGGATCGCGCGGAGCTGTTTCCCGCCCATCGGCAAACTCCACGGCCCCAACTAACCAACGAAATATTAATCAACAGATGGAAATGGATTTTCCCCGTCCAATTAAATTTTATCACAATACACACTTTCTTATACAAACTTCATTCCGAAACCGAAGTGTTCGATGTAGAGTAAGTCCGCCTCTTGTTGACAATATTCCTAATGTTGACACCAGTGGCGTAACAGAGGGGCCCGCAGGGCCTGCAATACGGGAGCAGGAGGGAATTTTTTTTTTCAAATTTATTTATTGTTACAACTGATTTAATTACAAACCATCTAGCAACTTAATTTATAATGAAGTAATATCTACGACCACTACAAGTCACAAACACTAATCAGCGTCTGGTCACAACTAGGTCCAGAGGCTTGGTCCTCTTGAGTTGCCGTACCTCTTCTCTGAAGGGTATACAATTCCGAGATTTTGGTGTCTTGCATTTCGTGATCCGCAGAATTTTCTCTCACCATTTCCACTTTGAGGTTTCAGTTGATCGGACGAACTGATGTACCAGGGTGCTTTGACAATACTCCTTAAGATTTTATTTTGGAGAGGAGGCACACAAATATGATCAAATCCAAATAAGTATATTTTGGTCGAGAACAGATTCACGTGCTCCATGTATATCTCCTGAAATTCAATAATCGCCCTATCCTGTGAAACACGTAGACTCCAAAGCTTAGTAGAAATTCAAATCATGAACGCAAGCCAATTGAATAATGAACCCCAGTGAAAGATTTGCAGCGTTTTTCACTAGGTTGACTGCCTCTAGTATTTTGAGACCTCTATCTCTCAGGTCGTCAACTATTTCCTCAGCTAAACATGAATGGTGTAAGCCCCGAGCGACCACTTTAATAGGGCGATCGTTTTTATTCTCAAAGGTATACCACTGAAGGCGTTCGTCATTGAGTTTTTTTGTAACTTCCCGATAGGTGTAAGCGTCCTTAACGTTTATTTTCCAAACATTGTTATTGAGGGCAGTAACTTTCCACTCGGAGTTAGTTGCCGACTTAATCACCAAGTTTAATTTTTTGTATTCTTTAACCCCCACTTTTAATGGGCGGAGGAGGATTTTTCGTATTGGCTTTTTACTAGGTTTAGGCTGTAGTACCTCAGGAGAAGAGGAATCCATACGTTTTTTTTAGATTTATTTCTGCTTAAAATCCAGTTGGTTTCTCTCTCGAGTTCCTATTCATCAGTTCCATACTCAACGTTAGGCGCAGGTTCCGTATTAGCCTTCAGACAGCCCAAGTTTTTCTCACTTGCCTCGTAAATAGCCGCATTTTTGAAATTTCGGCAACGGCCTGTTCCAACGCATCTACAAGATAGACCACCGTATTCCGATGGGTGAGTATTTCCTCTTTCAACAAATTTATATCATTTGAAATATTCAATTCTTTAGAAAGAGCTTCTCTCGCTCGTTTTATTACCTCTGCTACATGAATTCCTTCCTTTTCCATTCTGCAAGCCGCATTCCAAGGCTCCGCTTCTCGGACACGATTGCACAACGCCCGGCGCCCCGAACTCGCGTATTTACTAAACAGTGACACTTCTCAGGAGAGATGTTTTCGGCTCAACGTCTGAAACGAGGAGGGAAAATGCGGGAAATGGAGAGCGGGAACCAGCGATCTTGAGTTTACAGTTTCGGCTTACAGCTTATTAAAAGAAAAAAATATAAAAAACACATAGTATTCTATACTACCTAGGAGGATAAAAGTATTCAGTACTAGACATTTTCTAACTGAACCATTTTCAGACGCACGAGTTGACCATTGTTAAAAACTAGCCCAAGTAAATAGAGTGTTTTTGGTTTATTATTCAATAATAAACCATTGTAATCGCCCCCCCTGAAAATTTCATGGTTTACGTTTCAAAGGGTGTAGAATCCGAAAATAAAAACGCTGCAAATTCTTTCACTGGGGTTTATTATTCAATTGGCTTGCGTTCATGATTTGAATTTCTACTAAGCTTTGGAGTGTGCGTGTTTCACAGGATAGAGCGATTATTGAATTTCAGAGATAAGCACGGAGCCCGTAAAAAAGTTCTAAACAAAAATACCTATTTGGATTGAGAAGTTGATCATATTTGTGTGCCTCCTGAAATTCAACAATCGCTCTATCACCTGTGAAACACGCTTAGTAGAAATTCAAATCATGCATCATTGAATAATAAACCGCAGTGAAAGAATTTGCAGCGTTTTTTCTCTGTACATTAAATCAGCTGATTTTCCATATTCAATGCTGAACAGTAACGTATAGCGTTTACCATTTTGTTTTCATCGTAGGCGGCAAAAATAAAAACTCCATTGATTAAAAAAGCGCACCGGTAATAGTCTAAGTAGAAAATTATCATATTCTAGACCAGGGGTCTACAAACTGTTCGCCCCAAGGGCCGTATCATAATGTGGAGCTGGTGGTTCGGGCCAAACAGGGAGGTACGAGGGGCCCCCGGGAAAATTTTGAAAATTAGACACTTGAAAACAGTGTTTTTAAGCACTCCTAGACGAGTTTGACAAGAGTGGTTGTAGCTTTAAATCACTGGTTGTTCACATGATTGAATTTTCTTTATATTCAGGCGGTCGCCTAATTTTGGTTTATTAATCGCTCTTGAAAAAAAAAAAAAAAAAAATTCTGACCCCCCTGAAAATTTCATGGTTTACGTTTCAAAGGGTGTAGAATCCGAATCTGCAATAAAAATTTTTCCGTCCGTCCGCCGTACGCCGTACGCACGATTTCTCCCAAACGGCTGGAGCAAAAATCTGAAATTTTCAGGAAAAATCCATGTTGGTCCGACGACGCCCCAATTCTTGAGCCAGCTCTCTCACTCAATTTAAAGTGCCCTTTAAGGGCTGTCAAAGATTTGTAAAATCCCTAAAAACCTCAAAAAAGTCAAGGCGGCCTAAATTTGGACCGTTTTTGATTAACTTTCCACGAGGAATCGAATGAGCCCCTCCCCAAGTCCGTAGCTCAAACCATTCCATATGCAGGGCCCGATTTATGGTGCCAACATTTGCATCCTGATTTACTACATCACTAGGTTACTGCGATCAAAACTAAAACAACAGCGTTTTTTTTTAAATATCGCAGTAACCTGGTGATGTAGTGAATGTGGATACTGGAGTGAACTCCTAAATGGGTTTATAGCCGATACACGGGTTGAAGCATTCTGACATGCATGCTCCGTCTAACGAAATTTAAAATTTTCAAATAGAATATTTTTCCGTTGTAATCGGTGTTGAAAAAAAAAAACGCTGCAAATTCTTTCACTGGGGTTTATTATTCAATGATTCATGAATTGAATTTCTACTAAGCTTTGGAGTGTGCGGGTTTCACTGGTGATAGAGCGATTATTGAACATCAAGAGATATGCATGGAGCACTTAAATTGGTTCTTAACCAAAATACCTATTTGGATTGATCAGTTGATCATATTTGTGTGCCTCCTGAAATTCAATAATCGCTCTATCGCTTGTGAAACACGCACACTCCAAAGCTTAGTAGAAATTCAAATCATGAATCATTGAATAATAAACCCCAGTGAAAGAATTTGCAGCGTTTTTTAAACCAACCAAGGTAGGTAAAAGATTAAAAAAATATATGAAAAATGAGTTATAATTACCAATTAAAAATTACAAAAATAAAATAATCAATAGTTAGGAGGCATACCTATTATATAGGTAGGGAGGTCTCAATTTAAAAGGTAGGTACAATGTATAAACAACTAATAGCCAAACCAAACCAAACCTAACGCGAACTTCCGTTTTTGACAGACGAACATCGATGTTGTAATGATGTACCATCGATGTATCGATGACATCGGCGTTGCCTATATCGATGTTTAACATCGGACATCGGATATGAAACATTGACAACGATGTTCCATCCCTACTGGGGACAGGTTGTCCGAGCGAGCTAAGGCATCAGTCCTTTGGCTGTTTGCTTTCAGTGGGAGTACTGATTTGCGAATCCGGCAGGCACCAATGATTAGGGCCAAAATCCTATCAAGTATTGTATACCTGTCCTGTCGTTAGACAGTTCACCTCTGATCTCGATATCACGTGAATCCAAATCGCTCCCAACCCAGGGGCGTGAGGCTATGGGAAGCCAAGAGCGAAATCGTCAGACCTAGTTCCTATCCTCTCTAGAGATCGGCTGGGGACGTCCGCGACACCTCCGGGTAGTCGGACGAAAATCCAAGGTGAAATTCCTCCTGTAGTTCACTTTACTTACTTTACTTTTCATCTGCCCTTTCGCATTAAATTACATTCATTCACCTATCCTAGTATCACAGTCCCTTTCTGGCCTCCATGGCACCACGCACAGACACTGAGGAAAAATTGTTTACAAAGGGACCGGGATCGTGCCTCCACCAATATGTCAGTGCTAGTTTAGGATTGTTCGATTGTATCAGGATTGACAAATACGTCAATCAAGCTGAATGAGAACTATAATTGACAATTTTATCTTAATCCTAATAATCTATTAACTAACCCTAAACTAAAGTCTCTCCTCATACAGTACCTTAACGTTGAGAACGATGGGGCGACAGCTTGTTCCGAACGCGATTGGGACTGTCACGAGCACTGGTTACTATGACGGGGCTCTATTCGTCTTAGGAGTCGTATGTGGTAGGAAACAACAGCGAATTGTTTTCTGGCGCAGCTTTCTCCGGACTAAATTTTGTGCAGTTCCCTGCTTCTGTTCCTATCAGGAATTGAGGCATTGGAGGAATTTTTTTAAGAATGATCACACTATATAAAAACGAAAACTCCTGCCGTCTTCAATTTCCCGGGGGAAGGCCGCCTTGAGCCAGGTTTTTTTTAAGCGTATATTTATATATTTATTATATATTATATACTGAACATAACAACTAGTTACATCATACATACATACAGTAAGTAACTATCAAGTTATTTAGCTATAACATAATTACGCAATTTTATGGTGATAGTTCACTAACTAGCACCACACTACACTATCACATCGGTATCAGCATCCCAAGTCCAAGGGTTTGGTCCTCTTCAGGCGCCGAATAGTACTGGATTTGTCAAGAAGCCGAATGGCTTCCAAATTAGTATGAGCGTGAAGCCGCTGTTCATATCTTCGAGCTAATTTTTTTTGCAGTATCTCTTACGGTTTCCACTCTGAGATCTTTATAGACGTCGTCATTTCTGATGTACCAGGGAGCGTTTACTGCACACCTCAGTACTTTATTTTGGAAAGTTTGAATCATTTGCATGTTAGATTTTGCTGTGCAGCCCCATAGTTGGATGACATAAGTCCAAATAGGCATTAGCAATGTCTTATACAGAAGAATTTTGTTATGAACGTTGAGTTGTGAGTATCGCCCCATAATCCAATAAAGTTTGCGAAATTTGATTTGCAGCTCTTGCTTTTTTTTCTTTACGTGTTCTACCCATTTCAACTTTGCGTCCAGGGTCATACCCAAATATTTGGCAGAGGAGCCAGGTGGAGGGGACACTGGACGCTCGCTTCCTTTCCGTGGACCCGGCACTAGGGAACATCCTGCAGTGCCACTTGAGGTCACAGAGAAACATCCACGTTACTGAGGTCGAACGAGAGGTCGTCCGTTGATCTCGAATATATTGAAACTTGATAAAAACAGGAACAGGGAGGAATACACATATTTCCTGTCGCTTCAACGGGGAAATGAGATGAAATATGCAAGGGAGGAGGGACTACGTGTTTTAGGAGCATCACCTGGTGCACCCCCTCCTTACGCCGTGTCGGCCTCACATCTTGGGAGGAAAACGATCTTCCCCATCAATAACTAAAACAGCCGAGCTACCGACTTTCCGGGAGGTTCGGAACCTGAGGATCAACCTCGAAACACCGGGGCGATGATGGGGTTGGTAGCGGTGGTGAGGAGCGGTGGGGACTTTAGAGTTCGGCGGAGAGCCCTGAATATTTTACCTGACCCTCCGACCCTAATATCCCGGAAAGCGTTTTCGAATATTCCGCGTGGAGGAAGTAGAAGAGCATCATCGCGGCATAAGTGGTGGGACAGTGAATTTTAACATTTTATATCTTTCCAAATAGTTCAGTTAACTGAATATGTCATACGACTCCTTGATTCCCCCCACCATAATTTGATATGTTGCACGGGAATGAGCAATGGGCGTCGCAGCTCACTCTAGAAGCAAATGCTGGAACCAGGGGCGGAACCTCTTTGAAATTAATTTGAAGATTTGACCCTCGAAAACTACAAATCTCCTAACTTATGAATAAAACGGTGCAAATTCATTCACTGGGAATTTCATGATTTGAATTTCTACTAAGCTCTGGAGTGTGCGTGTTTCACAGGTGATAGAGCGATTATTGAATTTCAGGAGGCACACAAATATGACCAACTGAACAATCCAAATAGGTATTTTGGTTGAGAACAGATTTACGCGCTCTATGCATATCTCATGAAATTCAATAATCGCTCTATCACCTGCAAAACACGCACACTCTAAAGCTTAGTAGAAATTCAAATCAGTAAACATTGAATAATAAACCCCAGTGAAGAATTTGCAGCGTTTTTCAAGAGCGATTACAATGGAAAAATATTAAATTTTAAATTTCGTAAGACGGAGCTTGCATATCAAAATGCTTCAACCCCTGTATTGGCTTTAAACTCTTTTAGGAGTTCACTCCAGTATCCACATTCAATACATCCCTAGGTTACTGCGATAAAAAAAAAAAAAAAAAAAAATCTTGTGTTTGTTTTGATTGCAGTAACCTGGTGAAGTAGTGAATGTGGATGCAAATGTTGGCACCATAAATCGGGAATGGTTTGAGCTACGGACCTGGGGAGGGCTCATTCGATTCCTCATGGAAAGGTCTTCAAAAAAAGTCCAAATTTAGGCCGCCTTGTCTTTTTTTGAGGTTTCTAGGGATTTTACAAAACTTTGACAACCCTTAAAGGGCACTTTAAATTAAGTGAGAGAGCTGGCTAAAGAATTGGGGCGTTGTCAGACCAACATGGATTTTTCCTGAACATTTCAGGTGTTTTGCTTCAGCCGTTTGGGTGAAATCGTGCGTACGGCGTAAGGCGAACGGACGGAAAAATTTTTATTGCAGGTTCGGATTCTACACCCTTTGAAACGTAAACCATGAAATTTTCAGGGGGGGGGGGTTAGAATTTTTTTTTTCAAGAGCGATTACAATGGTTTATTATTGAATAATAAACCAAAACCATTGATCAAACTCATCAGTTATTTCCGGGGCCGTTATTGAATTCGTCACCAACGTTCGTCAGCAAAGGAATTAACATCATTTAGCTCTGCACGAGATCCAGAGATTTGAGATTTAAGATTTTTGTACTCGGCACCAGTGGGAGCAAGGCATTAGACAGCTACAGAATTTTTCGCCATCACGTCATACAGTAATTTATTTAATTTTTATCTTTCAATAAATTAGGTATTCATTTTTATTTTTTTTTAGGCATATTCTTACCTATACTCCATACTTTGGCCGGACACCGATCTATGTGGTAACGCCAGAATTTCCTCCCGAAAGCAGAGTTTTGGCAAATCGGAATTTCGCTCCTCCCACGAGCAATTTTGCCTTCTGGACCGAGGCGGAGCCGAGTCGTTGAATCGTCATGTTTACCTGATTGGCGTCAACAGATTACAGAATATTACTGGTGCCGAGTTCAACGATTGCCATTTCCAGCATCAGGCACGACGTGTGGTGCGGGAAAAGTGCCACGGTTAGTCGAGCTGGGCATATCGTCAGGAGTGCTTTGTGGTATCAACACCCATGTCATCTGGGGCTCTAACTTGAACTGGTGGTCACTCTATACAGCACTCCCTTAGGTCGCTCCTCCATCTTCTTCAATTTCCCAAATCCCATGGGCCAACATCAGCTAAACCTGGGCGACCTCCCCATTTTTATTTTGCTTAGTTTTTTCGTTTTTATTTAATAGAGAGGGTAGAGTGTTCTTAAAAAAAAATAAATAGCCAGCTCATAACTTGAAATTAACGGTTAGAATATTTGGGTACGACTTACCATCTATCTAAAGCTATAAACGTTAGTTTAATCTTTTGTTTTACAACAATAATGAAACAATATGAATATCTCCCTCCCCCCCTCTAACCCTTCTGCATTTGAGGAGATTTTTTACAAAACTTCATAAATCCACATCCATTAATTTTTCAGGAAACCCAAAAAACCGCTGTGGTTGTTCAACATACTAATGGAATAAATGGTAAAAATCAACTTGGGTTCAAATTGATTCGCTTGCAGTTATTTGATTTCTCTAGTTTGTGTTGTTGCCCCCTGCATCAATTCTAATAGGCGTAAATCTTCTGAAGAAACCTTGCCCCAAGGGATTCCTAAAAACTAAGTGGAAGTTTCGAATTTGAAGGACTCTTTCACCTATCAATAGTGGTCACCAAGCGTTCTGGGGAGTATGTCCACGACACCTCTTGCCCCCGATGCCTGTATCTACAAATGTTGGATTACGTGGGACTTGGAACAGATGCCATAATCTTCTTTTGTGCGATCTATACCCAGAATCCTTTGTACCGGCCGCATAATGCTATTCATTGCTTTTCACACGGGATAACCAACTAGGTACAGCAAAGTCTTTGAACCCGGCAAACCCCAGGGTTTTTCACAAATCACCCCAACCTCGGCTTGTTATTCCTAAGCCCTTCAACTCAATGAAGCTGTCGATCCGAGAGTTTTCCCCTTCGACGGTGAAACTCGTTCGGGACTTTTTTTCTCGTACCCGCAAGTCAAAAAGCTGTCAAGGAATCCTAGAAGAGCCTCTACCTGCATACAGGAAAGCCGTTAGTCGCGAACGTAGGTATCTACCACGTGCCCGATATTGTTAGCCCGGATCCAGAAATTCTTTTATCCCGGATGGTTTTCTAACAATGCGTCGTCTACATAAGAACTTATGTGTTGCGCGCAGGGTCCCAAGCGGTCCAGGTGTGCTCTGGGAGCCCCGATACAACACCTTCCCCCGTACCTTCCGCCACTTTGTTGTTTTTTAGTTTCTAGTTTTCTGTGAAGTTGAAGGAGATCTACAATGACATCCCGAGTGGAGGGGTAAAGACGTGAAAAGAAAGTTTTCAATTGAGTTTTTCTACGAGTAGTTGGAGAAATGGGATTTCCAGTTCCAACTCTTACAACTCACATAAAGAATACGAAGTAACCGGAAAAACAATTTACTATGCCGTTTCCTCTTCACAGAAAACCGCGTCAACTTTTCTAGAAAAATCTTATGTGACTTCCCATGGAATCACTGGAAGTTTCATCTGCAATTTAACGGTTGCAGACCTTATCATAATTTTCCTTAGTCCATTTTCCGATTGTTTGCAAGTTGTCCGTACCCTCAGGGGTTATGGGATGACTTTTGATTATCTAACGTTCTGATCTTTTTGATATATGGGTGATTATCCCATTTCAGACGAAACTGGAGTTTCATAATCCGCATGAGATTTAGATGTTCGAATGATTTTTTCCTTGGAAGATTGTCATACTCAAATAGCGTGCGGGGGGTGCTCAAAATTTTCCAGCACCCATTTTTCCCAACTTTTGACCACTATCACTATTAGGTTTCAACAACAGGCGTGTACTTTCTCATCTGGGAGCTATACAGGGTGGAAGCGGAAGAGTGACGAACAATTTTTTCTGTTAGTCTGCAACAAAAATGTAGTGAAACTCCGCCAACCGCACTTTTCTATCTCAACCCGGTGTTTAGATATAATTTTTTAAAGGTTTTTTTATATATAAAAACCCACGTTTTTCCACTTTGAAACAACTTTTTTTTCTACTTTAGACCACATTTTTGGATTCAGTGTGAAATTTCCTTTACGACCAATGCACATTCATGATAATTATGATTATGCAATTTTTTTTTTAATTTTCAATGTTTGAACTGCAATTAAAGTGAAGAAACGTAGGTTTTTATGTCAAATACGTGGTTTTCTAAAAAAAAAAAAAAAAAAAAAAACAAAAAAAAATTATATTTATAGAACGGGTTGGGATAGGAAAGTGCGGTTGGCGGGGTTTTACTAAGGTTTTATTAAGAGGGAAGCCTATTGGAATCGATCTATGTGGGTGTAAGACAATCCAAACATGGATAAAAGTGATAGAATGGGCTTGCAGTATTTCCAGATTAAGAGAAGCTTTTTACAGATGAATTTAATCTTTTTGCTTCAGAACTTGGGTAATTGAGTTTAATTTTTAACGAACAAAAACAAACAAGGAACAATTTCATCTTCAAAAACAATCTCCTCCCAAAAGATGAGGTGAAAGAGCAGCAATGGACAATGAGGTTAACTTATGACTATCATGTTAACTATTATATTACATTTGATGTAAACTGTAATTTAATAACTCGACCATACTGAATGACCATTTGAGAGATATGACCGTTTTTATGTAATGAAAACTAGTGTTTTACTGAAAAATACAAAATATCTCTCTTCTATCACACAAACGAACTCGGGTCAAAAAGAACTTTTTTATTACATTTGATGGGTAAACTGTAGTTTGTCAAAAGAAAAGCCACTCACCCTGAAATGTTTAGTATCTAGGGAAAGTATCAAGAGCCTGTAGGCACCCCTTAACTCCTCAATCTCACCCTCCCTCTCCTAGGAGTTGAAATATGAGACCACACGCCAAGTCGAGTGGGGTATGGATTTCTATGTTTTTGGGGATCCTGAGATCGAATTTGAACTTCCAATAGTCCGTAGACACCTCTTCTTCCCTTAATCACCCCCTCCCAGGGGTTGAAATTTGATTTTTCGCGCCAAGTTGAATGAGGTAAGGATTTCTATGTTCCCCCAGGTTCGCTGAAATTGAAGATGGTTGGGGTCTCCTCCAATGACTTTTAACTCTTTCGGATTTCATTCTCTTTTCCTGTGATATCTCTGTGATATATCTACGGACTCTTGGACGTTCAAATTCGATCTCATGATCCCCAAAAACATAGAAATCCATACCCCACTCAACTTGGGGTGAGAACTCATATTTCAACCCCTAGGAGGGGGAGGGGGTGTTTGAGGGGGAGGTAGTATGTAAGAAAAGCAGAAAAAAGTTGTTTTAAAGTGGATTTTCGGTCGAAAAATTCTCAACAAACAACATTTTTGGGAACTAAGCAAATTTTTTGAAAGTTTGACCCTTTACTCGAAGGTTGATGATTTAGCACGATCTTACAACTCTGACGTGATGAAATTCGTTTACCAATTCGACTTTATTTTTCCTCATTTACGACGGAAAACATCACTGTTATCCCAGAAAATCATGAAATTTGTAGAGATTAAGAAATGAATTCCTATTTAATTGGATAGTGGGAAAGTTTATGATGCTGTAAACTTAAGAGTAACTCCTTAATATTGTAAAATTTTCAGTATTCCAATTACATTTGAATGATGTTTGAAAATTAATAATAAATCGTTAGTACATCCCAGAGTAGGAGCGTGCTTTACTATAGGGGGAAAACAATTCAAACAATTTGTCGCGTTTCAATGATTTTTACACACAGCGGACCTTTAGATTAAGCTCAAAGATTCCTTCAAATCAAGTTTTATTTGAACGGGTTGTTGGAGCTCTTCAAAAAATTTTTTTCTTTATTGTCTTGAAATTGTATATTTTGGACGTTTCGCCCAGACAACGTGGGCTTCTTCAGCATGTATTTTCTTACAAGAGTTTTTGTCAATCCTCGGATTCATTAGAATCGTCGTCTACTCTTCGATATTATCTTTTATTGCATGCTGAAGGCTTTGCACATCCTATTGGCCGGGTATGTTCAGCTTTAACTTGAAATTCAAGTTCAGGTTTGACTTGAATGCCAATTTTGAAAAAAGAGAAAGTTAATGGGAGGCGAACAACGTATTTTGAAGATCCTGATGAGATTTTCGAAGAGTAGACGACGATTCTAATGAATCCGAGGATTGACAAAAACTCTTGTAAGAAAATACATGCTGAAGAAGCCCACGTTGTCTGGGCGAAACGTCCAAAATATACAATTTCAAGACAATAAAGAAAACATTTTTTGAAGAGCTCCAACAACCCGTTCAAATAAGAAAAATGGTCAATCCATTCCTCACCAACTCAAAAAATCAAGTTTTGTGATTGGGTTATTGATTCTAATCGTGGTACTGAATACCAAATGAATAGTGAAAAGTAAGGTTATCTTGGTGGTAAAATATGGCATCATAGAAAGGGTTAGGGCAGGAGGCCGAATAACATCATCATCGCCCGTAATATCCTCACGCTCTGATAGACACCCGGAACCGTTACGGTTTTTCCTTTCATTAATTCACGTTTTGTGGTGAATACCGAATGAAGAAGCGAGACCGACGACCGGGATGGCACCGACCTCCGTAGCTGGGGGCACGCGCTGTCAGTTTCCAAGCCGTTCAACTCGTTTTTGGACCATTAGGCCGCCTGATCATTGGCCCGTGCACGGCCCTCATCAAATATACAGAGGATACTTGAAGCAGTTAGACCTTGCTGGCGGTGGCGGCGAGGCTGAAGCGAGCGGGGGAATATGTTTGCAGACATTTCAACGAGCCAGATGTCACCTTATTCATGGCCAGTGGCCAATTGTTTGGTTATCTTCCAGATAAACCTCAAGTACTTACCTACAAGTAAGTGGAACCTTAAATGAACTTGTATCACTTGGATCGGTTTCCCTTAGGTAGCTATAGCTATATAGCTATATCGGTTTAACTAGATAACGTTGGCAGTAGAAAAAACGCAGCAAATTCTTTCACTGGGGTTTATTATTCAATTTCATTCATTAGGCTTGCGCTCATGATTTGAATTTCTACTGAGCTTTGGAGTGTGCGTGTTTCACAGGTGATAGAGCGATTATTGAATTTCAGGAGATATGAGCATGGTTATGCATGGAGCACTTAAATCAGTTCTCAACCAAAATACCTATTTGGATTGATCAGTTGATCATATTTGTGTGTCTCCTGAAATTCAATGATCGCTCTATCACCTGTGAAACACGCACACTCCAAAGCTTAGTAGAAATTCAAATCATGAATGCAAGCCAAATGAATGAAATTGAATAATAAACCCAGTGAAAGAATTTGCAGCGTTTTTCAAGAGCGATTACAATGGAAAATATTCTATTTGAAAATTTTAAATTTCGTAAGACGGAGCATGCATATCAAAATGCTTCAACCCGTGTATCGGCTTTAAACCCTTTTAGGAGTTCACTCCAGTATCCACATTCACTTCATCACTAGGCGACTGCAATTAAAAATTCTGGTATTATCAAATGCTGTTGGACTTGTTTTGAGGTTTTTAGGTTTTGAAACTTTGACAGCCCTTAAAGGGCCTAAAGAATTGGGGCGTTGTCGGACCAACATAAAACTTTGACAACCCTTAAAGGGCACTTTAAATTAAGTGAGAGAGCTGGCTAACGAATTAGGGCGTTGTCGGACCAACATGGATTTTTCCTGAAAATTTCAAATTTTTTGCTCCAGCCGTTTGGGAGAAATCGTCGTACGGCGTACGGCGGACGGACGGAAAAATTTTTATTGTAGATTTGGATCCTACACCCTTTGAAACGTAAACCATGAAATTTTCAGGGGAGGGTTAGAATTTTTTTCTTCTCAAGAGCGATTACAATGGTTTACTCTTGAATAATAAACCAAAATTGGCCTGAAAAACTGTAATCATCTCTCAAAATTTAAAACTTTGACTTTACCCTAGTTTGTTACTGTGAATATTGCTTTATGGGAGCTTATTTCACAATAAACGGACATGAAATTTAACTCTCTTTCCAACAGTATCATCAAATTTGAGATTATATTGTAATTTATGGAAATTTTACCATTTTAGTGACATGAGGTGAAAAACACAACAACAAATGTACGAACCTTCAAGTGTAAAAACGACGCAAACATTGTTAAGAGGCAAAAGTTGTTGCAAATTAGTTGATAAAGTTTGTTTCATCTCAACCAAATCCTACTTCACTTTGTGACCTTATCGTCACGTATAGACCAACCAAGTATATGTGGCAGATGTGGAAAATGCACCGAAGTTTCGTGGGATTCTTCACCATCACTAACTGATTGTTGCTTCCCATTTCTGATTCTCACTAATTCGTTCCTTTTTCTCCCTGATTGCAGCTTGAAAACTTGCACCGATCTTCTGTCGTGCAGGAAATGAAAACTTGAGGAGCGATCACGGGCCAAGTGGCGGGCTCAACCTGCGTGGAAGGTACCACCCACTTCGGTACATCACAGTTGTCGTAATTACCCATCAAGCTGCCATCCGCTGCCGCGGGCTTCGCCGAAATGTTCACGGGCTCCCGGTTATGCAGATTCGAAAGGGTTCAAACCGAGTGCCATATGGACGGCTTTCGACTCTTGGAAAAGTTGAATTTCAAATGAGGGCAATAACCGTCGCGATGTGGCCACTTGACTGGAAACTGTTTGACTTCAACAACTGTTCGCTTGGGTGTATGTGTTTAGTAATCTTAAGTGGTGCAGGAGTATTACAGCTTGTCAGTGTAGTTGGTGACTGCTGACACACTGTGGCAATTTGCAGACGTTGATGGCTGTCACCAGAAGGCAGAAGGCGTTTCTGTCTTGTAAATGATTTCTACTCTCAACTCTAGTATTATCTTTCCATGTTGAAGGCACTAGAGCAGGCATCTAAGAAGAAGAAGAACAGGTTTATTATCATATGATCTGTGTGTTATATACATCATTAATATACAAAATAAACAATACAGCATTGGTTATACCGTCTGCCGGAAGCGGGACCATTCAAAAATAAAAAGTAAACTAGAACATGTTAGGACGATAAATATGTAAATTGAACAATAAAAATAAAAAAAAGTTTCTTTTGCTAGTTGAAACAGATGAATTATTATAAATTCAGAAATTAAACTCTCTAAGAATTGTAGAAAGGACCTATAGTGCCAAGATGATCTACACAAAAACTCCAAACTTGATCAATCCGGACCATCTACGATCTTGATTGCCTCCTCACGGCTCAGTACAGCCCTCCGGAACGCAAGAAGCCGAAACTCAGAGAGTACGGGACAGAGGCACTAGAAATGGAAGACGTCCTCCCGTGCGCGTAGATTCAGATAGAGCACTCTTCAAGCGAGTTCGTTACGTGGGGTTTGTCATTGAGGTTCACACTCTCAGCCCGTATTTTGGAAGCCCATCGAGCCGTTTGCAGGAACTCCTGCATCATGGACCAAGCTTGTGCATTTTACCTTGGGGTTGAGCTCTTTTACCTGGGTTACAAAGAGAAGGAGTCTGAGGTAGCTACTCGCTCCTGGAAAGCAGCTCTCCTATGCTCTGCAACCGACACAATAATCGCTGCATGCAAAGGGAAGAATAGTGGTGAGCAAAACCCGTTGAACTTCTCACCAACTCTCCCATCACTACTCTTGGGAGACGGGACTCCGGCATCCTCATCGTCTTCAGCAAATTTGCGTAAAGCAGCTGTAGTGTGTATTTCGACAAGGTGTCCAATTCCGTCTCTAAGTATATCATGTAAAAAGGCGTGAACTGGGCCAAATGGAACATTTTTTTAACGAAAAGTATTTGCACAGCTTCCATTGAGTCGCACTCCATGCAACGCCACACTACAGCTGCATAGCATAAAATAGATCTCATCATTGAGTTGAAGATAACCATCTTGCCTGATAGTGGGATATCAGGACTCGCAAATAAGCAGGCATCTATCATCAATTTAAATTTGCTCAAAAAAGAAGAATCAAGAAGAGGAAGAAAAAATCAAGAGCTCAACTGATTAGTCAAGTCTAAGGTCTCATCTTCCCCGTGTAAGTATGAATAATTCATTTATTAAGAGCTGTATGTTCACTGTATGTTTGCCGTATTTCATCATACTCTCGCACCCAATTCCTACCTTCCCTACCTCCCTCTTCATTTGTTGAAAAAGATGAATATCTGTTTCAAAATTAACATTTGACTTTGAGTGTTTCCAAGCTTCCTAAACATGTTGGGTTGCCTTGCGAAGGCTTGTAAGTGGCAAAAATCAATGGAATTAGTTTACGAACTAAAAAACTTTGATATCAGTAACCTAGTGATGTAGTAATGTGGATACTGGAGTGAACTCCTAAAAGGCTTTGTAGCCGATACACGGGTTGAAACATTCTGATAATTTTCAGGAAAAATCAGAAAATCTGAAATTTTCAGGAAAACGCTGCAAATTCTTTCACTGGGGTTTATTATTCAATTATTCATGATTTGAATTTCTATTGAGCTTTGGAGTGTGCGTGTTTCACAGGTGATAGAGCGATTATTGAATTTCAGGAGATATGCATAGAGCACGTAGATCTGTTCTCAACCAAAATACCTATTTGGATTGATCAGTTGATCATATTATGTGTGCCTCCTGAAATTCAATAATCGCTCTATCACCTGTGAAACACACACACTTCAAATTCTTTCAGTGGGGTTTATTATACAATTTTATTAATTTGAGTTGCATTTAATGATTTTAATTTCTACTTTGCTTTGTAGTGTGCGTGTTTTACAGGTGATAGAGCGATTATTGAATTTCAGGAGATATGCATAGAGCACTGAAATCGGTTCTCAACCAAAATAGTCCAGTCATCTGGTGGTTTGGGCTTGCAAAAAATCCCAACTTTCCGCAAATTTGCTGGGTTGTTTCTGACCCCTCAGGGGAGCTACACCTCATTTCGCGGACAAATGAACCTTGTGCTAACTTAAGGAGGACCGAAAAACCGCGATTTTTTTCGGACTTTTTTCAGTTTTTCCGCTGTAACTCGAAAACTACGCATCCTAGCGCGAAGACCACTCTATTATAAAATAAAGTAGACAAAATTTTCTACAGAACGACCTACTCACACTTGATTTTTGACCAAGCGATCATCGAGATATAGGGGCTCAAAGATTGGCAAATTTTCCCAAAATGGCAAAAATTGGCAGAAATCACTCTTCTTCGCCAAGTTTATTGTTATTAACGTGATGATGATATTATAATTTATTTTCATATTTTGTGTTGTTATGCTACATCTCCCCCCCCCCCCCCTTCATAGCCTAGCTTCGTCAACCCCCCTCCCCTCCCACCACAACCAGCGAAATCAGCCAGAAATGTAGGAGAATTAAGAATATGACACTGATGTATCTTAAAATCTTTTAAGTTTTAACGTTCAAATTTTTAGTTTTGACGAATTAAACTTGAGTTTTAACGATTTAAATCGCGATAACCACGATCGCAGTAACCATACATCGGGAATGGTTTGAGCTAAGGACCTGGAGAGGGGCTCATTCGATTCCTCGTGGAGTACAAATTCAGGCCGCCTTGACTTTTTTTTGAGGTTTTTAGGGATTTTACAAAACTTTTACAACCCTTAAAGGGCACTTTAAATTAAGTGAGAGAGCTGGCTCAAGAATTGGGGCGTCGCCGGACCAACATGGGATTTTTCCTGAAAATTTCAGATCTTTTGCTCCAGACCGTTTGGGAGAAATCGTGCGTACGGTACGACGGATTTTTTTTATGGAGATTCGGATTCTACACCCTTTGAAACGTAGACCATGAAATTTTCAGGGGGTTAGACATTTTTTTTTTTTCAAGAGCGATTACAATGGTTTATTCTTGAATAATAAACCAAAAAACGTCTGGCAAGACGGACCATAACATGACTGTTTAGATCATTGAAAATTATTATTGACTAAAGAACTTCGTTCAATTAGGCGGAGTAAATATTGAATTAGGGTAAATTTATTGTTATGCAGGAGCATAACTTGAGAAAATAAAGGTAGGCATGTTCAACTATTGAACAAACTATAAAATATACCTAATAAGTCCGAACAATTCCTGAAAATTTCATCGAAATCGGTAAAAAACTCCCGGAGTTATGCGCGTAACAAGGATTTCACGTTTGCGCATGCGCAGAGGACCATACTTTTTTTTGAAACCATAGACCATCTACACTCCAACCCGTCCCTGAAAATTTCATCAAAATCGGTTTATTTGCTGACAGACAGACACACAGACAGACACGGAACCAAAATTGTTCAGAAAGGTCTAAAACGCAAAATGCGAGTGGAATTTTTGATTTTGGAGACAAAAAATTTTCACATTCCGAAAGTGAAAACAATGCTCCCGCTACCTTAGTAGACTCGGAAGCAATAACTAACTTCGAAACTTGGAAAATATTTCGGTCTTGCGGTATACATAACAGTTTTGTTGGAAATGTGAAAGCTAGCGTAGTTGTTTCTTACCAGCAAGTGAGTCTTTATGAGCGTCATGGGCGCCCACATCATCCACCATCAGGTGAGTAAACCAGAACCTGTAATTAAAGTAATAATGTCTCGCTCATACAACAGCGAAGCGGCGTGTCGCAAGCCCATAACTCACCTCTCGAACGTCAAACGGTCACGTTGTCATGTCGAAAGTCAATAGCTCCAATACTGATTACACGCGGCCGAGCAGATGGCAAAGACGGTAAGCGCGTACCAGCGGCCTCAGAAGCTCAATTATTACTCACTGGAAGGTAAATTGTCATCGTTGCTCGATGACAGAACAGGGGGAAAGCGTGTGTCGCTCGTGTGTCACAGTCCGCAATAATTACTGCCAGTGTAGTCTGCTGCGGGTAATTTAGTGGTGTCCAGTAACCCTTTTCGAGATGAACAGCATGGAATTATCATGCCACAAGTTGTTACACACATAGCGTTTTGCTTCTGCTCTATCTATGGTTTGAAATTTGAGTAGACAGCACAGCTTCCTAAGTTATTGCAACATGGTGACGTGTATAATTAGTTGAAAAACGAAAGCCAACATGGTAGAAAACAAATACACAAATTATATATCGGTACACGATATAATTCGTGTTGGAGTAATCCAACGGGTTGTACCATTCGAGGTATATAGGAAATTTACTGAGTGCTAACCAGCGCATCCCTGACAATTCCTTTAAATTCGTTCCATCAATCTCGTGGTTCCATCTCCAATAGGTTCATTTCAAAATTTCGGTCCTATTCATGTCACTGATCAGAATTGCCGTCAAATCTCAACTAAATACAGTTTTGTAAGTGTTTCAACATTTTCTCCTATGTGGATGTACGTGTCCATGGAAAAGTATAGAATAGAATAGAATATTCGTTTATTGGCAAAAACAAGGATGAGAAAAAAAAAATGAAACAAAATTCTGTCGTACAAGACATATAAAGTGAAGAAAGGATCAAAAAAACCTCTGCCAAGTGGGTGTGGCACATAGCTTCCTCGTATCTATAACATGACTGTATAGATCACTGAAAATTATTATTGACTAAAGAACTTCGTTCAATTAGGCGAAGTAAATGTTGAATTAGGGTAAATTTATTGTTATGCAGGAGCGTAACTTGAGAAAATAAAGGTAGGCATGTTCAACTATTGAACAAACTATAAAGTATACCTAATAAGTCCGAACAATCCCTGAAAATTTCATCGAAATCGGTCAAGAACTCCCGGTGTTATGCTTGTGGCAATTATTTCACGTTTGCGCATGCGCAGAGGCTGCTATTGATCCGGGGGTCATGAAACTCATAGGGGACCATCTATACCCTAACCCGCACAATCCCTGAAAATTTCATCGAGATTGGTCAAGAACTCCCGGAGTTATGCGCGTAACAAAGATTTCACGTTTGCGCATGCGCAGAGGCTACCATTGATCCGGGGGTCATGAAACCTATAGGGGACCCCTAACCCGCACAATCCCTGAAAATTTCATCGAAATTGGTCGAGAACTCCCGCAGTTATGCGCGTAACAAAGATTTCACGTTTGCGCATGCGCAGAGGCTACCATTGATCCGGGGGTCATGAAACCTATAGGGGACCCCTAACCCGCACAATCCCTGAAAATTTCATTGAAATTGGTCAAGAACTCCCGGAGTTATGCGCGTAACAAGGATTTCACGTTTGCGCATGCGCAGAGGCTACTATGGATCCGGGGGTCATGAAACCTATAGGGGACCATCTACACCCCAACCCGCACAATCCCTGAAAATTTCATCAAAATTGGTCGAGAACTCTCGGAGTTATGCGCGTAACAAGGATTTCACGTTTGCGCATGCGCAGAGGCTATTATTAATCCGGAGATCATAAAACTCATAGGGGACCATCTACACATCAAACCAAACAATCCCTGAAAATTTCATCGAAATTGGTCAAGAACTCCTGGAGTTATGAGCGTAACAAGGATTTCACGTTTGCGCATGCGCAGAGGCTACTATTGATCCGGGGGTCATGAAACCTATAGGGGACCTCTACACCCCAACCCGCACAATCCCTGAAAATTTCATCAAAATCGGACAATAACTTCGTGTAGTTTTGCCCGTAACAAGGATTTGCTGACAGACAGACAGACAGACAGACACACAGACAGACACGGAACCAAAATTGTTCAGAAAGGTCTAAAACGCAAAATGCGAGTGGAATTTTTGATTTTGGAGACAAAAAAATTTTCACATTCCGAAAGTGAAAACAATGCTTCCGCTACTTTAGTAGACTCGGAAGCAAAAATCTTAAATCGCGAATAATTCGGAAACGAGGACTTTGGCAAAAAATGGCTAGGAGGCATTTTTGTTCGGTAATGAGTTGTAGAATACGTAGAAGCCGGATTGTGCATAACTCCTGGGATACCCCGTATAAGATGTAAGCCCCTACTGACTCTTCCTATCGTGATCACAATAACCCACTAGATTTAGTGATGGTAGTTTACCTGAAGGGTCGGAATTCTGAATAGGTATATTACTTGTAAATAACGAGACCCAGTTTACTGCAGGGAACAGCATGCTAAATAAAAGTCACAATTATAGAAACGTGATTAATTAATGTGAAGCTATTATTCTTATTCTTTCATTCATTATGCTAATACCATTGAATTAAACAATAATAACAAAGTAATACCATTATTTTAAACGAATAAAACCGAACATAATAGCTTCACATAATACCTTCAGTTTCGATCATTGACAATTTGAAAATATTTACTAAAAGGAAAAATAATATAAATAAGGAATGCAATACAACAAGAAAGGACAAAGGACAAAGGATATAGGCAGAAAACGTATACATCGCGAGGCGAGAACTAGCCTTGAGCGGCCGTACGCAGGGCAGTTGACGAGGCGAGTCTACTACATTCGAAGTTTTGGTTTATATTTGCCAAAACGGCCTCCAAGACGTCTATCCCAATATAACCACAGCTTTGAGAATTTTTCTTACAATACCCGTGTGTGTAGCATCGAATGAAAGAAGTTTTAGAAAAAAAAATGATAGTTGATAAAAACTACATCGGGAACTTGACAGGACAAGAACGATAAGCAACTTGGCAATCATATCAATAGAGCAAAAAATAGCTTCTGCACCACAGAGTACCAGATATAATTCTGCACTATCTTTTGATGGTATCATTAAAACATTTGCAGCAAAAATGCCCGACAATTTTCATTTTAAAGTTTGTTTAGGGCTTCCATTTCGTACAAAAATGTATTTATCATCTATTAGTTTGTTAAATTTAATAAAAATTATATGGTATTTTACATTGAGCTCTTGCTTACCAAACCTTCATCCTTTTAGTAAAAGAGTTTATGCATTGTGAATAAATCAAATTAATTATATTTATATTTTGGTTCATTGGTATATTAAGATGGTATGAGTCATGAGATATCGGGTCTATGGGGGGGGGGGGGGGGCGTCAAATTCATTTCCTGCCAAATTTATTTATTGCTCCGGGTGAAATACGGGCTGGTTACGTCCCTGGCTGGGAGTCAGTACGTTCTGCCCTCCCAGACGCCCCTTCACTTTTGCGAGTGCGGGAGTCAGTAGTACTGACTCAGTAAGTAGTCCCCCCCCCCCGAAGCTGGCACCTAGTTACGCCGCCTGCAGCGCCGCGCCTCTTGAGAGATAACTCTCCTTCAGCGCGGCGCGGCTGGCGCGTTATGGACACCTCGACGCCGTGTCTTAAGTGAAAAAGGAACGCGATCGACAGGAGCGAGCGGGCGCCCATCGAGATCTGTTGGTGCGATCAAACAATACGATACAGAATTGTCAGACGTAACAACGCGGCATCGCGCTTTGTTGCGGCAGAACGATCGTACGGCGTGGTACGATTTTTCTTCAGTCCAAGAATCATATTGGTACTTGCCAGTTAGTTGAAGGCGGATATAGCTAACGTTAAATACCTACGCTATGTGGACGTACGTCTCACCAAACTCTTTAGTGTTCATACTTCATTAAGAGTTCTGTATTATGAAAGTATCAAGTATTAGGAAAAAAGGACCTACGTGAAGGGCCTACCAATGTGAAGTTAGTGTAATATTGGTTTATTATTCAATAATAAACCATTGTGATCGCTCTTGAAAAAAAAATTCTAACACCCCCCCCCCCCCTGAAAATTTCATTGTTTACGTTTCAAAGGGTGTAGTATCCGAATCTGCAATAACAAATTTGTCCGTCCGTCCGCCGTACGCAAGACTTCTCCCAAACGGCTGAAGTAAAAAAGCTGAAATTTTCAGGAAAAATCCATGTTGGTCCGGCGACGCCCCAATTCTTGAGCCAGCTCTCTCACTTAATTCAAAGTGCTCTTTAAGGGTTGTCAATGTTTTGTAAAATCCCTAAAAACCTCAAAAAAAATAGAAACTCCCGGAGTTATGCTATGTGATCCGGGGGGACATGAAACTCATAGGGGACCATCTACACATCAAACCAAAGAATCCCTGAAAATTTCATCGAAATTGGTCAAGAACTCCCGGAGTTATGCGCGTAACAAGTATTTCACGCTTGCGCATGCGCAGAGGCTACTATCGATCTGGGGGGGTCATGAAACTCATAGGGAACCATCTACACATCAAACCAAAGAATCCATGAAAATTTCATCGAAATCGGTCAAGTACTCCGGGGTTATGCTTGTGGCAAAGATTTCACGTTTGCGCATGCGCAGAGGCTATTATTGATCCGGAGGTCTTCAAACTCATAGGGAACCATCTACACATCAAGCCGAACAATCCCTGAAAATTTCATCGAAACTGGTCAAGAACTCCCGAAGTTATGCGCGTAACAAGGATTTCACGTTTGCGCACGCGCAGAGGCTACTATTGATCCGGAGGTCTTCAAACTCATAGCTCGGAAGTTTGCAAATTGGATCAAATCAAGTAGCCTTCCCAGCCCATTATTTCAGTGTCACACGATTTTTCCTCACTCCCTACAATGTTTGGAAAAGTAGCTCCCCAACAGGCAGGAAAGGGCAGGAACCTTGAAAATTAATCCCCGTAACAATCTAAAAAAACAGGCACACTAGAATGAAAAAAAAAGGTCTGACTCGAAATAAACAAATTTCGGTCATCATTCCTAAAAAATTGAGTCAAATCTGAAAACAGATAGCATCACGTGAATCAGCGTTAAAAAACAGTGAAAATTCATGTGCCACACTTTACAGTGCACCATCATCCACAATTTGACAATTTTGGGGGTTTATTATTCAATTGGCTTGCGTTCATGATTTGAGTTTCTACTAAGCTTTGGAGTGTGCGTGTTTCACAGGTGATAGAGCGATTATTGAATTTCAGGAGATATGCATAGAGGACGTAAATCTGTTCTCGACCAAAATACCTATTTGGATTGATCAGTTGATCATATTTGCGTGCCTCCTGGCAATAAAAACATCTATAATTTATCAAGTCCTTTAGCACTCGTATTGCGTTAAAACTTCCCCAAATCCAAATTTAAACGATGTAGCCAAAGGTAGACAGATGTAGAGGAGGCACACAAATATCATCAACTGATCAATCCAAATAGGTGTTTTGGATGAGAACCGATTTACGTGGTCTATGTATATCTCCTGAAATTCAATAATCGCTCTATCACCTGTAAAACACGCACACTCCGAAGCTTAGTAAGATTCAAATCATGAACGCAAGCCAATTGAAGAATAAACCCCAGTGAAAGCATACTTATTTACCCCAGTAATAATATTGAATAATAAACCCCAGTAATAATATTGAAAAATATTTACCTATATATTATCAGCGTTTCATGCATATCAGAATGCTTCAACCCGTGTATCGGCTACTAACTACACTACAAGTATTCACAACGGCTATCACTCCAGTATCGTCATTCACTACAACTCGACGCTATCGGCCGGACATCACTAGGTTACAAACAAACAATAACAAACCAAAAAACGCAAATGTTGGCACCACAAATCGGGAAATACATCGGGAATGGTTTGACCTACGGACGTGGGGAAGGGCTCATTCGATTCCTCATGCTATGTTCTTCAAATAGGAAAATATTTAGGGCGATTCGACTAGTTTTGAGGTTTTCAGGGATTTTACAAAACTTTTACAACCCTTAAAGGTCACTTTAAATTGAGTGAGGGAGCTGGCTCAAGAATTGGGGCGTCGTCGGACCAAGATGGATTTTTCCTGGATTGCTCCAGCCGTTTCGGAGATATCGTGCGTACGGCGTACGGCGGACGGACGGAAAATTTTTTATTGCAGATTCGGATTCTACACCCTTTGAAACGTAAACCATGAAATTTTCAGGGGGGTTAGAATTTTTTTTTCCAGAGCGATTACAATGGTTTATTATTGAATAATAAACCAAAATTGGGGTTCCCATCTAAAATAAGAAAGTTAGTGTCAATTGCGCATGGCTGCATATTTGAAATCCTTGGGGAAAAATACGAAGATTCAATAAACAATTTTCGTGTACTCCCATCTTGACGTTTGTCGGAGGGGGGCGGGGGCGGGGGGATCAACTCCTAGAACACCCTGTATAAAAATTGCTGGTTTTAAACGAGAAATTTGCGTAACAAGCTGTGCTTATTGTGCATTAGACTTACAAACAATATCCAGATCTTGAATAGGTAACGTTGACCCTGCACTGATTGAATCCGCGGTTTCATATTAACACAATATTGACTCTCCATCCTTTCGGAAAGTATTTACCGTTAGTAATGATACCTTCCCCCCCCTCGGCACTCTCTTTCTCTACTTCCTAAATAAGGTTACTACTCCACCTCCCTGGCACTTTTCCAATGCTCATCTGATGACAAGAAACTACCTACAACAATAACAAGTACCTACATCCAATCTATGCTTCAAGAATTTAGGATCAAGAGGACTTCCTGCCGTCTCGTCATCTTTTGTTTCTGCAACACCTGCGCTCTCGTCCTACGCATCTCTTTGAAGAAATCTTTTATCTCACTTACTGTCCGAGACTTGTACTTGTGGTACCTTTGTTTTGGTTAATACACCTCGTTTTTCCGTTTGACTAAATCTTGTCTGTCTACAAGTGATTACCAGTATTTTAAAATAGGATTAAACCGTGAAGTTCATTGGAGTGATGACACAACGTTCTGTAAGTACTTATTGCAATAATTTGTAGAATTCTATTGCTTCATGAATCGTTGTAGTTTTATCATCAACACGGCGCCGATGGCTTGGTGACCTCCATTGAAGCGGTTGAAATTTCATTTTGAAATTTAAGTGAATGCACTCGTACGATCTATGGAGATTAGTCAGTGAGATTTTTCAACGAATTTTAATAAGTATGGGGGCTAAAGTAGAGAATAGGTGGCCCCTACCTCTTATCAGGTCATGTCGTCCTAGTTTACACTGTTTATATGGTCCTTGTTTATATATATGAACTTTTCAATTTGGACGGTCTGATGAGGGAAGGGTTGCCTATTATCCTTTACATTTATTGAGTAACATGATGGTTGTCTGAATGAACGCTTTGTTCTTATATTTGAACGAATGAGAACAGAATATTCTCGTAGAATGAACGATATATTCTTGGGTGTTCGTTTACATAGTTGCGTTGTAGGCCATTGCTTTCTTTTGCCGGCATTAGGTAGGAAATTTAGGTTAGTCCGCTCTTGACTAGTTTTTCGGGAATGACGACCCGCAAAATAAGATGGAACGTCATACTCGGAAAAACCTCCACTGTGTCGCTACTCTTGTGTGGGTGAATGTAACATGTTACTCAACCATTTTAGGTGACACTGAAGGACGCTTCTAGTGAAAAGCCTTGTAAAAATCCAGTAAAAGTGTACCATGTGGGTTTACACTTGCCATAGGGGGGCTGTTCCGTGAGACCACTTTGCCCAAAGGGTCCGGACCACCGAAAGTGCGATGGGTGTGAGATTCCCAGCTCCTACATAAAATCTTCACGTGAAGTTGAAGCGAGCTCGAGTTAGCACAGCGAGTACTCAAGACGAAATGTAGCGTCTGTATGAGCCACTTTCACCAAGACAGCCAATTTATGGGCATGCAGGCTGTCCACCACTTAGTGGTTACTGGTATGAGAAATCTCACTGACTGAAACCAATGGTCAGATCTCCCCATGGGCTCTAATGTCAACTGCACCGCTATCCGTTGTGAGGTGATGAAATGGTATGGTTGTCCTTTCCATTGGGTTGAATGCATCAAAAATGCTCCGCTACGCTCGGAGGATGACTTAGACGTTTGAAAAGGTCTGGTTTATCTCCCAAGGCGACGGATTCTAAAATCGGAAAGTGCCAACTAACATACCCATCACACCGTCTGGATTTTCGGTAAGTAAACTCTATTGTGCCAAAGCTTACGTCTGTGCGGGCTCACCAGGGGGCAAATAATACGGCCGTCAGTCCGGTGAGCCTCCGAGCTCGCTCACAGACATCGCCTGAACACTTTTCAGAGTTTTTGATGCTCCTACGATTGATTAAAATTCAATATCAAACATAAATAAATGGTAAAAATAAAATAAAACGACACAATTAGTTTATTTACCGTTCCATTTTAAAATTGTCTCCTAGCGGACATGTTTCGACTTGATGAATCAGTTATCGATCTGTAATTCGATTTACCTTTAAATTTGAATTATCTTTATACTACAAATGTTTCATTGGTTGAAACTAACGGTAGAGATATACATCCTCTAACCGTAAGTACTTGTAAAGTCATGAGCTAGGAGCAACAATGCTTGAACGAATATGAGCTCAATAATGAGTGATATTCGTCCAGCGCTATAAAGTTGACATTAGAAGGTCGTACACTTAAGGCCGCCACCATCGCATGCCAGAGTGTGCGGATGAAATAAAGAATGTTATTATGTATCTTTCACAAGTGATGCTGATTGAATATTTCATTGGATTTTTCTGATCACATATCTTGTACGCAATGGTAATCTGACAGAGATTTGAAGATGTAAGTCATTTTAACGAGGTAGCAGTAAGTAGGAGGGAGTAGTTGTGACAAATTGGTCTTGGACTTGTTTCCCTCAGAGAACCACTTCCAATAATCAACTGATCTTAGGGATTGTTGATTTATTTGATGTCGTATTCTAATGAATGTTCTTGGTTTTAGGTGTGAATATTACTGTGATAAATTTTAGATTTGCACAATGTCCGACGGGAGTCGCTCTCCCAGCCCGGCTGATGAATCTGATAGTCCTCCTCCCAAGCCTATTCTTGCTGTTCACCGAAAGGGAAGGACAGGGGGTCAGTGCTAGCGGAAGTAAGGTATTGCGGGCTGATATGGAGGACACGAAAGGATCTCTTCTCGAGGCCAAGTTACCTAAGTAAGCTCTTTAATAAGTCATCCAATGATCAGAATCCCACCGTGGTTCAGCAGGAAGATCTATCTTCTAACAGACATAGCATGTCCAGATTTTCGTCTGAGCGGAGTTCGGACGCCTACATAAGGCAAATGAATTTCACGTCGAGGAATGTGAGCGGTTGGTGCTCGTCTTAGGTACACCAGTGGTGATGAGCAAGAGTCGTTAATGTACTACAATTATGAACAAATTAATTACCTTGAGGTTACGTATTTGGATAATAAGAATACATTAATTACAAAATAAAAACAACGCTCTTCAAAATGTATGGACAGGCTATTGACGAAAATTTGACTTGACCCCAATACGCCTATTCTTGATTGTTCTAAGTTTCAAATTGTTCATACTCTTACCTGGGATAGGTTGAAATTAAGGTCTAACCTAAAGGAGCTCAAACTTTCTATGACTCACATTGAAGAGATGTTGGTCGACGATGAAAATGAATCTGACCAACTAAACTTTATCCCTGCGAGCGGTTGATCTGGTGAGTTGTTGGTCAGTGGGCCTAATCACAGATCTAGAACCCAGGCCACAGGAAGTGGTGTCTCTTACCAGGGGAGGGGTTGCCTTAACTGGGAAGGGGTTCTACCAATGCTCAAAATAGGGTAGGTCCTGAGATTGGCCATGTAGTTGTTAATTGTCCTAAACCTCTATCCTCTGCTTTAGCTGGTGCTCAAATTCCTACTGCGATGAGGCATGCGCTGTCTGAAGCCAAAAAGCTTGTGCGTCAGGGAACCAAAAAGCCTGAGACCCTGAAGATGAAACTGGGTCATGCCGAGCTCCTAGAATCTTGACTCTCCGAGTACCCACAGGCTATGTGTGCTATTAATGGAACGAAGACTGGGTCTGACAATGACGAGGTACGAGCGACTATTGGGGAAAAGGAAAAGTCCTACTCCGATGTCACCAAGTTCTTCCTAGAAAATGACATCAAAGCATTCAAGGCTTCTGAAGGTACCCGTTCTAAATATTTTACTCCCATTGTTGACTCGGGGTGCACTGAACATTTGTCCAATAGGATTGATTGTCTGACCAATGTTAGAACATTAGATATCCCTAGAACTCTCAAGTGTGCAAATGAGGATGCTGGCGCGGACCTTATAGTCAATAAACAAGGAAATGTTGACTTTGTGGATGGCCTTACCTCAGCCACTTTGAAAAATGTTCTGTACTCTCCTAGTCTTAGTACTAATTTGTTCAGTGTAAGAAGAGTTACCGGACAGGGTATGGGAGTGATTTTCACAAAGACAGGGTAGATTTCATTAATCAAAATACTGGGGAAGTAGTTAAGACAGGGGTTTACCGTGATAAATTATGGTGGGTTGATTTCAAACTTGCAGACGATCACTATGATGGTATCAGTCCTTTATTTCCTCAAAATTCAAATCAAGCCTTATAGACAATCTTAGTGCTACCTGGCATCTTAGATTGAACCATGCATCTAAACGCTATCTTGAGCTAGCCAATAGATTCATTCCGGAAATGAAGGGGGTTAAGATAGGCAACGAAATTATGGTTTGTGTGGAATGCGCTGAGGCAAAGGCCGTCAGACAGCCACATAATCAAATCAGAACGAGAACGGACAAACCCTTTGCAGTCATGCACTCAGACTTAATGGGCCCAAATTTTCTTACTGGGGCTAAATACATAGTGACGTATATATGTGATTTGTCACGTTATGATTTCGCCTATCCCATAGGCGATAAGATACAGTACATTTGGCCTTCAGCAAATGCCTGGACGAAATTTCTTATATTTTAAAAGAAAGACCTAACGTTTTCGTGATTCAAACCGATGGAGGTTTGAGTACAAGACTGTAGAAATGAAACGTTTAATGTCAAAAGAAAATAACTAACTAGTTACTAGTTCCCCAGGACGGCCAAATTAAACGGCTGCTCAGAGCGATTTAATTTGGATCTAATTCAGAAAATAAGGGTAAATCTGCTCTCTGCAAAAATGCCTCATGGTTTTTGGGGATTTGCCTTGAACTACGTTACGTACGTGCATAATCGTATGCCACATAGTGTTAACGACTTTATTAGTCCGTTTGAGATAATTCACGGGAAGCCCCCTAGCTTGAAATACTTGAAACGATTCGGTTGTTTGGCCATTTATGTAGATAAGAATAGGAAAACTAATTTGCTCCGAATGGAAAACCGGCCCATGTCCTGTCCTGTGGGGAAACCGAGCTCTGGCTACTAGATGAATTGACCAAAACTGTAGTTAGGTCGCCAGATGTCAAATGTATCGAATCACAGGTTTATGGGGACCATATTAAAGAGCTACCGGAGACTCTTATGGAGAATCTGGAACTGCTGAGTACGGAGGGCGAAGGTGATAGTCATGAGGCTGAAAAAGTTGCTGACTGTCAGCCTTCTGGCGAAGAAATCGCGGATTTAGCAATGTATACCGAGCCCCCCAATACTTTTCAGGAGGCGATGGTTTCCGAAGATCTCGACCAGTGGGAAGAAGCAATTAGAGAAGAATTGCAGTCATTAGAGGATAAGGGGACGTGGGAATATGTGTCCAAATCCTCTCTTCCCCCTAAAACAAGAGTCATCAAGGCTCGTTGGGTTCATACAAGAAAATTGGATGTAGATGGGTCCTACCGGTTCAAGAGTCGTCTGGTAGCCAAGGGCTTTGCAGACACTAATAAATATTACGAGAGCGATTTACGCGCTATTCTAACCAAAAATGCTTATTGAAGTGGGAACATGGTAATGGTTTGGTGATTTTGTTGGTCTACGTCGACAATAGCTTGCTTGCATCGACGTCGGAGTTTGAAGCACTTAACACGACTGAGTCATTAAATCAATCTTTCGAGATGAAAAACTTGGGTTGCCCGAAAAAGTTCCTTGGTCTTGAAATTGTTCGTGATCGAGAAAAGGGCACCGTTTTCATCACCAAAAGACTTTTATCAACGAGATCGTGGACACTTACTTGCCAGGGGGCTGTAATACGTCCACTGTATCTAAGCTTCCCAAAACAGTGATGTTTTGATCTCAACAAATTGATAACGTTGGCGATTCTCCTAATGTTGAAGTGCGTAGGGTGATTGTTATACCTCCAGAACGGCACCCGTCCTGACGTATTATTTGCCGTTAATTTTTTATGTTCTGGACAAGTGGGGTACACAAAGTTCAACTGGGATTGTGTTGTAAAAGTCTTGGAATATCTTCAGAGTACAACAGACTTAGGGCTTATGTACACTGGAATGTCTGATGACATTGTAGGATATTCGGACACCCCACTTGGTCTGAACGCAATTGACGGGCGATCTACTAGTGGCTACGTAGTTTGGGGACGTGATTATGTGGCGTTCAAAGGAACAGACCCATGTAGCTCTTTCGTCCTGTGAGGCTGAATACATAGCTATGTCTAGCACATGTGAGGAACTGACGAACATCAGAGGGATGTGCTCATACTTAATTCAACTTGAACAATTCCAGTGCTATTAGCCTGCTATTTCTGTGTCGAAAATATACGATTCCCCGACGTTGAAACACATGGTCCGTTTGTGTTTTCATTACTTCAGAGAATCTTTTCATAACAATAATATACAAACCAAATGGGTTCCCACCAAAGATCAGTTAGCTGATTTCATGACAAAGCCACTTTCTGGAGAGAAATGTGTACATTTCCGCTCTATGCTTGTGACATACCTGAATCCTGAACACGATATATAAATGTATGCTTTATGATATGAGCATGCTCTGGTGCTAAAAGGCCTGCAGAGCAACTTCAGAGTTTCGAGCTGAGTGACTCGTGATGCAAATTGGCTTAGGATGATTTCTTTCTCGGCTGTGTAATTTCTGAACGGCTTGGCATGTAACGTCACATACTTCACTTATGATTCAAATTTGAAGTCTAGAGCAGTGTGTCAACTTGGCGTTAACACTTAGCTGTACCTAAGAACTGGGTTTTTCAGCCTCTAGAGCATAGCATTTGGGAAATGCGCCTTATCGGTGTTGTAGTGGAGGGAGTGTCGGAAATAAGGTTACTACTCCACCTCCCTGGCACTTTTCCAATGCTCATCTGATGACAAGAAACTACCTACAACAATAACAAGTACCTACATCCAATCTATGCTTCAAGAATTTAGGATCAAGAGGACTTCCTGCCGTCTCGTCATCTTTTGTTTCTGCAACACCTGCGCTCTCGTCCTACGCATCTCTTTGAAGAAATCTTTTATCTCACTTACTGTCCGAGACTTGTACTTGTGGTACCTTTGTTTTGGTTAATACACCTCGTTTTTCCGTTTGACTAAATCTTGTCTGTCTACAAGTGATTACCAGTATTTTAAAATAGGATTAAACCGTGAAGTTCATTGGAGTGATGACACAACGTTCTGTAAGTACTTATTGCAATAATTTGTAGAATTCTATTGCTTCATGAATCGTTGTAGTTTTATCATCAACAGGTTAAAATCACTTTTTGGTTTATTATTCAATAATAAACCGTTGTAATCGCTCTGGAAAAAAAAAAAAAAATTCTAACCCCCCCCCCCCCCCCTGAAAATTTTATGGTTTACGTTTCAAAGGGTGTAGAATCCGAATCTGAAATAAAAATGTTTCCGTCCGTCCGCCGTACGGACGATTTCTCCCAAATGGCTGGAGCAAAAAATCTGAAATTTTCAGGAAAAATCCATCTTAGTCCGACGACGCCCCAATTCTTGAGCGAGCTCCCTCACTCAATTTAAAGTGCCCTTTAAGGGCTGTAAAAGTTTTGTAAAATCCCTGAAAACCTCAAAACTAGTCGAATCGGCCTAAATATTTTCTTATTTGAAGAACATACCATTAGGAATCGAATGAGCCCTTCCCCACGTTCGTAGGTCAAACCATTCCCGGTGTATGGCCCGATTTATGGTGCCAACATTTGCGTTTTTCCGTTTATTATTGTTTGTTTGTAACCTAGTGATGTCCGGCCGATAGCGTCGAGTTGTAGTGAATGTGGATACTGGAGTGATAGCCGATGCGAATACTTGTAGTGTAGTTAGTAGCCGATAAACGGGTTGAAGCATTCTGATATGCATGAAACGCTGATAATATAGGTAAATATTATTCAATATTATTACTGGGGTTTATCATTCAATATTATTACTGGGGTAAATAAGTATTCTTTCACTGGGGTTTATTATTCAATTGGCTTGCGTTCATGATTTGAATCTTACTAAGCTTCGGAGTGTGCGTGTTTTACAGGTGATAGAGCGATTATTGAATTTCAGGAGATATGCATAGACCACGTAAATCGGTTCTCATCCAAAACACTTATTTGGATTGATCAGTTGATGATATTTGTGTGCCTCCTCCACATCTGTC